>BSBK01003279.1:0-265242 GCA_027943335.1 Chamaecyparis obtusa
AGAACCCTTAGGATGTGCTCTCTATCAAACCAAGCCCTTCAAATATTTCAAGTCCCTCTTAACCATGCATGTTGACCTAGTTTGTATAGGTCCACACAATTCAATCTGCTCAACTTGGTATATGAGGTAGTGTTCTTATGCATTAAAAAAGATGAAGGTAGACACATTTGCATTTCACACATAAGATGAGGAATTTTTCTCTTCCAATATTTAATATCTTCTTTATTGATTTATTTGGATGATAACAACTTGATGTATTTTCCAAGATCATATATAACTTGTTTGACACTATTGTCAAAGTGGTGTGGGAGAGGTAGACGTAGAATGTACTACAATAATTGTAAAATGATCTTTGCAATATTTTATAAAATAATACAATAAAAACTACATATAGTATACAAAATAACATGAATTACATAAATAAATGTATGCCAATCGTGTGTTTCCATCCTTGGCCCAAATTCACTTTTCTTTGATATGAGATTCTTTATGTTTGCATAAAATCTTGTGGGAAATCGTATTTTTTGTATGACCTTATTATATAGCATTGCTTTGTTTCTCTGACAATAACCGATTAAGGGAGCTTATATCAATCTCGTCTCCATTGTTCTTTGATTGAATGAAATTTTTCATTGCATGGTTGGATTCTTCAATGTCACTACAATTTTTGACAATTTTTTCTTTGTCACGCCTTCCATCCAATATTTTCCATAATGCCTGTATTACATTCTTCCCAATATGCATAGCATCAAACAAATGCATGATTGGGAGTTTCAAGTAGTATGACAGTGTACTAAATTGTGTAGGATAACTTTTTAGTCCTTTTGGAAGTTGGTCATTGATGTCTTGAAAACCTTCACGAACATAAATTACATCATCAGCTAAATAAAACACAAGATCAAAATATAAATTTCAAACAAAAAGCATCAAATAGAATGACATTACCTCGACAATTTATTATATTGTATTCTAACTTCCATAGGTGATTTGTCATTCTCTATGGCTTTGATGTAGTCTCTTCTTTCCCATTGAAAAGATATTTTTATGTAATTCAATACTTTATGATTTATGTGGAGAAAGTGTCTATATTCATCGAACAACTGCTTTCCTAAACTTTTTGAATGACAAAATTTTATCATTGGACAAAAAATTGGACATGGAAAATTTCCCTTTTTCTATAGACCTACAAGATCATGTATAATTGGATTAAATATGTGAATTTTGTGTTAGCACTATAACATACCAAAAAAGAGGTGTTAACAAAAGAATATACTATAAAAATGTGTTAGTCCAAGGGCATCATGTATTGTCCATACAAGCATTGCATGGAATTGAAATTATCTTTCTCGTATTGGTCTTGAGATGTCATACATAGTGACCCAGTTCCATAAGACCATCAACGCATCGATAAGGGGCTCAATATATAAATTCATATTTTTAACTTGGTACTTACCTAGTTTAATAAATAAAAGCATTACATAATTATTATAACCATTTTGATTTATTAATTATAATAAATTAATTTAGATGACTATTAAATGAAAAAATACATGGAACAAATCATTTCCAACATTATGTGCTCCCTCTTTATGGACATACAAGGAGTAATGTTACTATTGATAACAAAAACATGCCACACCAAGTAAAAAGATCTCATCTGTCCAAATGGATTGACACTGTCCACTGCCAATGAAAGCCTAAGATTATGAGGTTCTTCTTTAAAGTGTGACCAGGTTTCCTATATTTCCTTAAATGTCAAACTATCTGCAAGCACTCACATAATGTCATCTAGACTTCTATTGTGTGCATAGTAATACATAAATTGTGCCATGTAAGTGCACCTAAATAATCATTGTAGGCATGGAATAATGGAAATATACGAAAGAACCTTGTGAGGTACCTTTTTTATTATTTGATGTGATTGACATCTACTAAAATGACAATCAGGGCATTTTTTTGCAAATTCCTGTTGTTTATGATAAATAATATGATTATTCAAACATGCATGTATTGTTTTATACTCCATTCCAATATCTTTCATAATGGGAGATAATTATCGGTACAAGCAAGGTAGAATATTTGATGGTGGTATCAAATACTCACATATCAACCTATGAACAGAAATATAATTTGTTAATATAAAGATATTATTAATTGGTACTTGATTAACCCTTTGTTAACTATAAGGAAATTACAATTAAAAAAGATGAAAAAATATGACATATATGACATACCTTATCATACATGTGATTGATCCATTGGATAAGTGATTCATAACATTCAACTTCACGAACAAAAATATAGCAGCAAGAAGAGTTATTTGGGAGCCTTCATATAGGGGCTGGTATGCCTTCTCAAGTATAGGTACATCAAGGTCATCTTCATTAGCATCATCAGTTGTGTCAGTACCATCTTCTTGATCATCATGATCTTCTTCCATGGGATCATTACGTTCTACTTTGATATTCACACCTCCATGTTTCCTTATTTGGAAATCCACATTGTCTAGATTGTCATGCTCCATTACATGAAACCCAAGGTGGCTGACCTATATCAAAATGATGACCTCAGATTAACCATGACCATGATTTCATCATCAATTCATTTCTTATGTATATAAATTATTACCATAATATATTAAAATACATACAAATGGATGAAATTTGTTTCCCCCTTCAATGTGACCATGTTGGCTACAATATTCCTTAGTTGTTTTGATTAGAAATCTTAGGCCTCTAAGCCCTTTAAAATTTTATAGGGACAATAACATTTTCCATCACCTTTTGTTTTAAAGTTAGACCACAATTTAGCAATTGTCTCCTTATTTTGTTCTGGGTTCATATTGTCAACCATGGTATTTCTTGAATGGAATGACTCATTACTTGTACATTGACTAGAATGTTGGTGAAAGAAGGATGATTTTTTTTCAACCTACATATACAAACATTGAACAACCATTTTCTCAACTCTAATTTTCTCAATGCAAAGGGACATTTATCATAGCCATAGAAACCTGATTATTTTTAAATGGAATATGTTGGCTCCTTTTTCTTTCCACTTTTAGATTTACAATGTGTTTGACAATTTAGTGTCACTGACTCCTGAAAACCACTCCAAATCATGCAAGAAAAAGGGGACAATTAACAATGATCAAGACTATGATCCTCCTACACTTTGAGGCTTAAATGCTTAGGTGGGTTTACCTATTGATTCTCTTCTTGAAAGGAATTAGAAAACTTGCTTTGTCTCATTAAACACAAAAACTATGCATTAATGCCCTTTACATACTGACTAAAGGATGTTATCACTTATAAACTTGATTCGATGATGAAGAAACTACCTATCAAGAATAGACTAGTGTCTTATTAAAGGGCATGGAGTAACCAATGACATACATCACAAGAAAACTTAAATCAGACACACCCATAACCTAGAATAACTGCTTTGCATATCATTCCTCTCACTCTCACACTCAGAAATAAAATTCTTACAAGAACATTGAGTTCTCTAAAATCATTTTTAATATTTAATCCTACTTTTGGCAAGAACTCAAAAACAACTTCAAAACCTACTTGGTAAATCATATGTTAACCTACTTTGCAAAACTAACATATAAAACCCAAGGTCAATGCAAGAAGACATACACTCCTATGAGAGGGAATTCCAACATGTTTTCATTAAGATATTCAAGGTCAATACATTCTCAATGGAAGAATACTAGAAAGAAACCCTGGAGAGACTATCTCTATTCAGCTCTCAATTTCACCATCCCCTACAACAATGAAAAAGAAGAGAGATATAGGAGAAGAGAGATAGTTGAAAAACAACTGACATCTATTAATCCTCCAAGAAATATCTCTATCTTATCATCAAAGTTGATTCTCAAATGATCCTCTGAAAATTCTTTCATGCCTCTTGTCATTTTCACCAATTGATTGATCCCAAAATGCAAGCCCATACTACTCTTTCCCACTAAGTCAAATCTAAAATCAATCATTTCCATTTGATTCTTCTTGTCCTACCATTTTTGAAAATATATAACATGCCTATATTCTGATAAAAATAAAGGCACCAGGAACAATTTATGTGGGCAAGCCAATTATTCAAATTTTTGAGTTAATCTCAATTTTGCAGACTATACATTTGTTTAATTTTTTTATTTTACTATTAAACCTATTCTTTTTGGCCTTTTTCTACACTTTATGTCCAAACCTAACCAAAACATGAAAACTTGTTGCCAACTGGTTGCATTCTCACCTTGATCATGCCCTTGACCTCTGATTTAGAGAATGTGTGAATGCCTTCATTCTCCAGATCTCCAAATGCTTGTTATCACCTAGATTGCATCTAGTGCTTCGATGACTAGGCTATTCTCCAAGTCTCTGAATCATGTCCTTGACCATGGTTAAATATAGAGAATGGGAAACTAAGCCATTCTCTAGATCTCTGAATCATCCTTGAGAGAACATGCAAGATTGGGAGAACATGCAACCAATCCATTCTCTCATTCTCCTGATACTATCACTAACTACCAACCTATTCCAAGAACACACAACTAATTCATCTCGTGATCTTTGGATGTTACCCTCCTAACCACTAGGATTGGTAGAACCAGGGAGTGGGTGCTCTCCAAATCTCCAGATGCTAGGGACATGACAGCCAAGATTGGGAGATTGCACAACTAAGTAGTCTCCTATTCTCTGAATGCTTCCTCTAACCACCAGCCTATCTGGAGAACCAGCGACCAAGTGACATCTGTCACCATTCTGGCCAATCACTTTTTGACTATCTTGCAAAATTATGAAGTCTCTAAGCCACTGGCATGTATCCTGAGGCATCTCCAGAGCACTCGCACATGGAGAGCCTCCTACTCTTTACTTCGTATTACCATATTTGTGCTGGGTCATATAAATACTTCAAACTTCCTTATCTTGGGCAATGTGGGCTTAATCCTACAAGTGTTTTTAATAGTTTCATTTAAAATTTAGTCTAGTGCCCACCTGGCACACACTTTTGAGTAGGCCCACAAGGGCATGAGGCAATTACATAAGCCTCTTTTCCACTTTCTATACGTTTTGTATGAGAACTCATCTATTTAAAAAGTTCTAAAGCATGAAATGGGGTACATGGGGGATAAACCCACATGCAACCCCCTTCACAATTTCTTCATCTTCACCACTAAATTCAACTTTCCGCTAGATAGATGCACCTTCAGTTCTTCCACAACTTGGGGGCTCCTCCTTTGTTTTGAACTCTGAAATAAGTTCCACATCACCATCCAAGGGACCAAAAGTATTTTTGTTCTCAGAATCCTTCCCACTTAGTTTCAACTTTAACCATTGAAACTGATATGGAGAAATAGTCATTTTACAATCATTCTCCAACCATTTGATTTTCTCTTTAGTGAGCACAACATTTTCTTCCTTGTTATTGTCATATGAAAAAACATGCCTCCCTGAAGCCTGGTCATAAGACTTTATACACCCTTGGTACCAAGCATCATCTGTGGGCTAGTACACCTTGAGCTTCTTTCCTATCAGAGCATTAGGCCTAGAGTCTAGACTATTAGGGATTAGATTTGGGGTTTCATGGTCAAGGTTTGGGGATTTAGGTTTATATTTTGAGGCTTTATTTCCTGATGACTAAAAAAGCATCTTCGATACCAACCCAAACTCTTTTTACATTAGTAGAAGGCTCTTCAACTAGTATATTTTCAGGTTGAGGCATTTTGGAAGGCAATTTAGAAGGAATTTTGGAAGTAGGTTTTGATGGATTCTCCATAGAACCAATGCAAAAAGTAGGCTTCTTAATACTCTTGGGTGTGGAATTATACTCTAGCGAAGAATATAATGAAATAGGCCACTGCGATTGTGCAATCACATACGTTGAGTTTTACCAGAAGGAAAAAAGATGAAATTGAACATTATTTACCAGGTGTGCCTCAATTATGTGCTAGCCAAAACTCACACATTCCTTAGCCTTTTGAGTGGTGTGCAGACCTTGGTTTCAATACACAACCCCCTTTTGGAATTTTCCAATGCCTTATGCATTCCTTCATACTTGTTGTTTCTTACATTGGCCATCCTATGCTCCCTTTACCTGGCATGTCCCCATGCCTTCTCACACATCATCTACTCAAGGAAATGCTTATGCATAAAATACATATGTGCAACACCCTACATTTTACCATGCCTTGTCTTCACACACATCCCCTTTTGTTTATGTGTGAATATCTTTTGTGTGAGTCTTGTGCACCAAATATTGGTGCATATTCACCTTGAGTGGCATCCAATGCTAGACTTCACATGTTCATCCTTCTCTCCCTTGCATGACCTGGGAACTATGACATGGAACTCAAACCAAGCTCGTACCTTTCTCAATTCACCGCCAACACTTATGCATTCATCCTAAAAATAAATTTACTCTATATTGGAGATCCTTTCAATGCATATGCTTGAAAACTTCATCCACTCACTCATTTTTATTGATTACTTATCTTTTGCTGCATCTTCCTTGCGCTAGCCATAGTCTAACTGGCATTTTCGCATATCAAATTTTTAGAATAGCCATACGATTTGTTGTTAGTGTCACATTCTTATCACTACAAATACATGTTGTAGATCCCATTGTCTCACATTCTAAAACATGGCACACAAGTTCTCCTTCATTCATCATCTTCTCCATAGCAAAAGCAAGGCTCAAAGTCATAGCTAGTGGCAAACCCTCTAGAACTACAACCACAATGATAGTCACTATGATTGCAAAGAAGTTCACTATGGATACCGCAATAGCTCTAGACCATGATAGGTGATTGATTGAATTTTCTATGATCAATCTTAGAGTTAATACAATGAACGTAACTAACACAAATGCTAATACAATCTTCCCAATAATTATTGCATTGTAAAAATAAATTTTACTTGCAACATAGTTTCATTTTCACCTCCTTTAGTCAAGGTTGCCATATCAAACCATAATGAAATTATTAGATGAAGTCAGGACCATGGCACATCAAAATTTTGAGCACACCCTTCAAATCATAGTGTCTTAGCAAAACTTGCCAAAAAATACTAACTGGCCTCAAAAACTGACTAAGAGACCCCACAAGAAAGTGCAGTCAGAAACATACCTTCACTATCAACATGTAAGTATGATCATCAAAGGAAAATACACCCAAATCTTTGAGCCCAAAGATATCACCGATCAAACATGGCCAGTTAGAACATTTGATCCTATCTTCACTGTCAAACTACACATTTCACCTTCAAAACTGGCTTTGAAAACTTCCCAACTAAGATATTCACAAATAGAAAACTTCAAGATCAATTTACTCCCACATAAGGTATAGGAATCCATCATTATTTTTTTCACAAGGTCAGCATGTGAATTATCATCAAACACAAAAGTCCGCTCAATAGATATATTCTAGAAAAACTAGGTGAAAAATGCAGAAATCAGGTTTAGAATTGGCTTTAAAAAGTTACCAGATGGATTGGTAAAGACTCAAAAATCTTCAAAAAAGTACACTTCTAGGTATACAATGTAGGAAAATTTCAATTATTCTTGACCTAGAATAGCGTGCACACTAGGAAACCTCAAAGTAGGCCACTTAGAAAACTAGACAATGCACACTTGGTAAAACTTAACAATCTGCAAATGAAAAGGTTCTAGCAAACAGGTCAAATGGGCACATGGTGGGCTAAAAATGGGTATGAACAATCTTTCTCGAGCCTAAAATGTGATGCAATAACCCACATATCATGACACTCAATTGGGCATTAAATTCACTCCTCCGAAGTGGGCTACTTAGTGAAATTTTGGACAGACATACAATGTAGATTTCTGGGAACACCTCCAAAAGCCTATTCCCTAAACATGCCAAAACTAAAAAATGAAAGTTCAAACTCACTAAAAATGTCAAATGATAATTAATGAACACCCTACCCCAGTTGTTCATCATGAAAATCAATAGGTCCACACTGTCTATGCACTCAAACTAGGCACCTTACAATGACATTCAGAACATTGGTCTGATACTTAGAAATTTTTTGAACATGGACTCAAAATCACAGCTTGAAATTTTGAGCTCCAATAGTGGCTCTGATTGGGGACACGTGCCCATTTTGGGCATGTAGAGAATCCATAATATCAGGTACAATAGACCACTAAAAGAAGATCAACATTCTTTTCACTTTCTCTTGAAACAAGGGAATCCCAAAACCAACTACCAGACATACAAAACAAAGAAACTTTACAAAATTTACAAATATTTACAAAGGACTTCAAACTCTGTCAGTGTGAGTTACCATTTACCTCTATCAAATATGTAATTCTCATTTGCACAAATCCAAGGTAATCTGAAAATATTATTTTTGCTGACAAGATCAACCACAATGGCACAAAATTTTAGCATATCATAAAGAAAATAACCAATATTTTCACTATCATTCAACATTTGGAAGTCATTAGAATTCTAAAAATACTGATCATGGTGCAACATAGATATGTCACACTCTTCAATGTTTCTAACTAGCTGAGGAGGAAAACACTCTGACTTGACTACTAAGCTAGACATATGCTAGCTTTATTCAATAATTGCTTGAACATTAAAATAAAATCTTTGAAATTCAACTTCTTGTACACCATGTGAATGTTCAAGAAAATCACTAATAACCACAACTTGTGGCTTTAAGTTCAAATCATTCTGAAAGACATCAACATCCTGAACCGGGAAAACAAAAGATTCAAAATCTTCTTGATAACTTATACATTCTTCCTAATTCTTTTCAACCTCTTTTATAAAAAAAACATCAACATTCATATCATCATATTCTTGAGGGAACACATATACCTCTACCTGAAACAAGTAATCATTTGTGGGACTTGAAACATACTCCATCTCTTCATGAAACATCTCAAAATGTGGCATGAACAAATCAACAAGCATCCCATTGTATATGTCTTCATCTTGGCACATGTCTTCCAAGCACAAATCACCATCACAATAAACATTGTCAACATCATTAATCTTTGTTTGATAGGACATTGTTTTAATACCCTTAATAATATCAAAACTATCAATGCCTACATCAAACAAGCTGATTTCCTTTTTTGGTGATGAATCACAATCAATGTCACTCTCATAACCATAGGAAATGCTTTAATGAAAACATTCATAAACTAGCTCATACAAATATGAAAACAAATCAACTTCATCATTCTCAACCAAGCTCTTTCTTAAACAACTTTTAATTTCATATTCAAAAGTCTGCAAATTAATAGAAGAATTTGAAAATTGATGTAGGAGCATCTCAGGTCCTTGGAAATTCTGTGTCACTAAAACAATATTTTAGTTTTTCTATTTTGCTCAGTTCCTTCTTTCACTAAGTTGGTTTACTATTGCTCGATTTCCTTTCTTTGTTGATGTTGGTCAATTATCTCTTTGGCACTTGGTGAATTTCCCTAGCACTCAGTGATGCTTTTTTGATGCTTGGTTGGCTTTTCTTACCAAAAGGTTTCTTTTGAGTTTCTGTTGAGGCTAACTTGTGCATTTATTATGGGTCATAGATTTAGTGCTGGTATCCATTATTGGGAAGTGTATGGATGTAGATCTGGTCGTTCCTTCCATTGATTATGGATCTGAAGGCCGACTTAATTTAGTAGCCTCTTCTATAAATATAGTTGTTTGGTTAGAGTATAAGAAGTTAGTTTTGGGGACTAAGTTTTGGATAGAAGATAGAATATTAGAGATTATTTGAATATGCTCACATGTTGGAGGACTTTTATACTTGATTGTAATACCTAGCCGAAATTGGGAAGCCCTTACAACCCAGCATGTATGAATCATTTTGAAAATAATATATCAAAACATCTACATTCTCTCTCTCACTCTTGTGTGTTGTTGCTTCTATGTTTTGTTCTGCAAGGTGGATCTAGTTAGGGCATGCCTTTGGCCCCTCACCCTAAACTCTCCTGTGTCAAGTGGTATCAGAGCGAGGTTAGATATGGATCTAGTTTTGTGAATCTAGCTTTGAAGGTTCCTTCTTGTGAATCCCTAGTTGAATTATTGTGGGGTGGTAGATTATGATTTGACCTACAATTGCAGAGGGTTTTCAAGATGGTTCATGGGAGGTGAGATGATGCAGGAGCATCTTGGGTGTAAGAGCAATCTTGCATCACCCAAAAATATTTCTTTTTTTTAATATTCAATAAGGGCTATTTTAGTGCAGAGCTGCTATTTATGGAAAGTTACTATTTTTGGTAATTTTTGCATGTGCTCAGAATGATCTGATTTCTTTCTTGGAGGTTCATTTCGGTCATGTAAGTCTGCCAGTAAAGTTTCATTGCCAGATCAAGTGTATATTGGAAGATATTGAAGATTTTTGGAATTGGCAGCAGGGTACAAAAACTTTGAACTCAGTTTTGAAGGCTTTAGAGGCCCCGGATGAGGTCAAAAATTTGGGTGACAAGCGCTTGCACTAGTCAAGCCTGTAGAGCGCTTCGTGGCATTTCCGAAATGGGGTTATAATAGCCGATCGGGTCAACTGGTGATGACTTATGGTCTTCAGAAGTTGGGCCACCTGAAATGGCGAAAAATAATTTTCTTCAAAATTTCTGTTTGGGTTTCAAAGGTTATCTTGAGCCGACTATGATGTAATAAAATGTAAAATAAAATAATTCTAAGTTTGGTCGGCCTTATTGGCTAAAATTCTAGAACCTTCCCAGGCGGTGGATAATTGCCTATATAAGGAAGGCTGTATTATTGTCTTAGGCAGTTCAGAATAGTTCTGGGTAATAGATCTGGGTAATTGATTCGAGGCTTTGTCCTACAGAATATTGTAAGGGAATGCCCATGTGGCTTTGCATATTGTAATTCTAAAAGTTTGTAATTCCACATTTGTGGAGATAATAAGAAGCCAATTTTCTGTTCTTGCATATTGTTGTGGTTTCTCTGTTTCTATTATGTGTTTGTGGTATTAAGGGGAGCACCCTTCATCAAGTGTACCCAAATTTTTGACCTCATCCGGGGCCTCTAAAGCCTTCAAAACTGAGTTCAAAGTTTTTGTACCCTGCTGCCAATTCCAAAAATCTTCAATATCTTCCAATATACACTTGATCTGGCAATGAAACTTTACTGGCAGACTTACATGACCGAAATGAACCTCCAAGAAAGAAATCAGATCATTTTGAGCACATGCAAAAATTACCAAAAATAGTAACTTTCCATAAATAGCAGCTCTGCACTAAAATAGCCCTTATTGAATATAAAAAAAAAGAAATATTTTTGGGTGATGCAAGATTGCTCTTACACCCAGGATGCTCCTGCATCATGAGATGTGGATCTAGGATTGGAAAACATGTTGAGAAAACTTGTTGCTAGACACGAACCTATTCAGATAGCCCAAAGAAGAGGAAGACATCTTGAAGATGTTAGTGATGATGAAATTGAGATGGAACAAGGTGATGCATAACCTACACCTGTGATGGATCAAGGTGAGGAAATTTTTTAAAGGATTTGACAAGTCTTAAGTCTACACCACATTTTAGCCCTCCTGAGTATGGCGGAAAATTGGATTATGGTGAATTGGTGGACAAGATTACTAAGATGGAAATGTACTTTGAGTATGAAAATATACCTGAGGAAAAGAAGGTGAAAATTGTAAGAGAAAAAGTTGAAAAGTCATGCATCCTTGTGGTGGGAACATCTGCAGCTGGACAAAAAGAGGAAAGGCAAAGACAAAATGAAGGTATGGGATAAAATGGTGAATAATTTGAAAGGAAAGTTCTTACCTTGTGATTCTCAGATTAACCCAGTTAGGCAAATGCAAAGTTTAAGGCAGAAAGATAGATCGGTAAAAGAATATACTAAAGAATTCTACAGATTAGATATCGGATCTACACATGATGAAGATGATGTGGAAAGAATTGCTAGATACCTGAATGGTTTGAGAATTTCCATCCAAGAAGAAATTAGTTTGGTCAAATTGGAGAACATTAAAGAGGCTTATCAATTTGTATTGAAAGTTGAGGAGAAACTAAACAAGAGACATGAGAAAAGACAAAGAGGTAGAGGTGGTAGATTCCCTAGAGGAAGAGGTAGATCTAATGGTGAAAGTAGTAGATCTAAACCTGAAAAGAAAAATTTGGATAAAGGCAAGACCGAGTGGAAAGGTGAAAGTTCATTTAGAGGAAGAGGTAGTAACTATCGAGGTGGTTATAATAGAGGTGGTTTTTGAGGAACTTGTTACAATTGTGGAGAAGAAGGACATAGATCATTTGAATGTACACATGCAAGTAAGAAGGTTGGTAGTAGTAGGAATGCTTTGGTGCAAGTAGAGTCACCGAATGAACCTAAGAAGGAAAATAACTTGATGGTAAGAAGAGCACTTTGGAATGAGGGTAAAAAGGAAGATCTGATAAGGAAAAGTTTGTTCAAGACTAGATGTAGAGTTTCTAACAAAGTTTGGAAGGCAATCATTGATAGTGGTAGCTCGCAGAATCTAGCATCTAAGAAAATGGTCGCAAAGTTGCAGTTGAAAAGGTTGGAACATCCAAAGCCCTACTAGATTTCATGGATCAAAGATGAGCATACACTTTTGGTAAGTGAACAATATTATGTGAATTTGAAAATTGGGAAATACTATGATAAGGTGTTATATAATATCATGCCTATGGATTGTTGTCATATTTTGTTGGGTAGACCTTGGCAATATGATAGACATGCTATATATGATGGATAATTACATAAATATACTATTTGGGCTGATGGAAGAAGACAAATCTTGTTACCTTTGATGGAAGAACCTATTAGTAATGTTTGCACATCTATGAAATTTTTCTTGATGGAAGGAAGAAAGTTTGTCAAAGAATTTAAAAAGAATGATGTATGTTTTTCTATGATCCCTAACAAATTGAGTAAGGAAAAAGAGGATAGTGTCCCTAAGGAGATTGATAAATTTCTCACCGAGTACAGTGAAATCATTTCTAATAATATACCTGATGATTTTCCACCAAAGAGAAGCATTGATCATTGTATGGATCTAATCTCTAGAGCCAGCTTACTGAATAAGGCACCTCATTGGTTAACACCTACCAAGAATCAAGAATTGAACAGACAGATTCAAGAATTGCTAGAGAATGGTTTGATCAGAGAAATTTTGAGACCTTGTGTAGTACCTGCTATATTTACACCGAATAAGAATGGACACTGGTGAATGTGTATTGATTCTAGAGAAATCAATAAGATAACTATAAAGTATAGGTTTTTTATACCGATAATGGATGACATAATGGATAGTTTGACTATAGAAAAGTATTTTACCAAACTTGATTTGAAAAGTGTATCATTAGTTCAGAATTAGAGAAATTGATAAATGGAAGACATATTTCAAGACAAAGGAAGGTTTGTATGAGTGGTTGGTTATGTTACAAAGTAAAGTCCACCAAGATAACTAAGAGGGGGGGGGGGGGTGGGGTGAATCAATTATCAAATAATTATAACTTTTATCAACTTCAACAACATTTAACCATGTAGGCAATATAATAACCAACCATGGAAAGATATTCATACACAATAACACAATGACACAAGATATGTTGACTAGGGAACCTCTTGATCAAAGAGTAAACCCCAGTGGGAATGATGCCCACAAAAGATGCACTAATATGAATATTCATTGTGAAAGGATAGAATTTTTTGGGAGTCTTATGAAATACATTCAGTACATATGAATTTTGGTTAGTAGATTTTGAATTCCTGTTAAAAGATTCTAACCCTGTTAAGAGTTATGGAAGACAAAAGGATCCACTGCCCAAATAGCTTCAATGGCAAGATCACTAAACACACTATCCAACTAATCACAAGATTATTCAATAGAATAATAGAAAATATGTTACCTCCTTTCTCACTATGCCGAACCGCACTCAGTGCTACACCAGATCTCAATTTCGTATCTATGTACTTCGCATGTCTTCCTTCACAATTTTGCTTTCACAACTGTATTAGATCTTTTCTTCACTTCATGAATACATTCACATTCAACCATACTAAAACAAGGAAAAACATTCCTTCCTTTATACCACACTCAAATAATTACAAATGAGTCAGCACACAATTCTAAAATAAAAGTTTCTACATGCTACATCAAAATTACACAAAAACTGTTAGTTTCCAAATATAATAATTCTCCACTCATGCGACCTCAAAGTTTGTGCTATCATCCACATCACTATCAATGTGTCTCTAACTTCCCTTTAATTGCACGAAACTAGATTCCATCCCAATTAGGAGATATGATCCAATTTCCACAAACTGCTACTTAGGAACACTACCTGAATATTGTTTCCACCAAAAAGCTCATAACTTCCAGGAATAAATGAATTACTATCTGCACTCTTAACCATCGACATATAACATATCAAAGAGTATATCTATAACATCACATAGCTTGACCTACAATATCCCACATGCGCTAATCCAAACACTGTCTGCTTCCCTACAAGTCTTTAGAAGATCACTGTGTTGACATCAATGACAATCATAGTCATGAATGCAAAAATAGCTACTACAGAATGACTACCAAGCATTCATTCCTAACAATCTTCCCCATTGGAATTGATGGCAACATAGATGAAAAATATCAAATGTTCCAAAAATCCAATACTGCAATACTACTGCATTAATCAAATCTTGCTTTGTTCTCCTATTCAGTTCTCTTTAATAGATGGTACAAATGGTTTTTCATGTACACTTGTCCCCCATTGACACCAATGAAATAATTTTCATCATTATGTCAATAGCAACTCCAATGTCAAAAGACACTATTCAAAAAATACATTCACTAGAGTCCTCATGACTTAGCTCAGATACACATACTCCCCCATAAAGGAAGTACCAACATCCAATATAGAAAAAAGATAAGGCTTATATACCACTAGACGGATGCAACCAACTGTATCACTTCTCAAAAGTAGGCTGGGGCATAACCCCAAGCATACCTCTCAGATACTCAAATGTATCCTTAGGCAAAGGCTCTGTAAATATATCTGTTATCTGCTCCTTTGTGCTTATGTACTCCAGTCTGACTTCTTTCTCAACAACTTTCTCTCTTACCACATGACACTTGATCTCTATATGCTTTGTCTTAGAATGTAATATAGGATTCTTAGACATACTAACTATGCTGGTGTTGTCATAATCTATGACAACAGGCTCAACAAACTTTATTCCAATATCTTTCAACATTGGCTTCATGCAAATTAACTGGTTACAATTGTTTGTTGTTGCTACATATTCTTCTTCTACTGTGCTCCATGAGATACAATTCTCTTCTTGCTTAGCCAAGAAACAAATCTTCCTCCAAGGAAAAATGCTCCACCACTGGTGCTCTTCTTATCATCAACACTGCCTCCCCAATCAACATCTGTATATGCACATAGGGTAAAATCATTAGATTTTTCATACCACAATCCATAGTCCATTGTGCCTCTTAAATATCTCAGTATCCTCTTTACTGCTGCATAATGTGATTCTCTAGGTTCAGCTCAAAATCTTGCTACAATTCCAATTGAATGTGCTATATCAGGTCTTGTATGTGTCAATTATTGCAATCCTCCAATCATAGATCTGTATTTCTTCTATTCAATTGTCAGTGTTTCATCTGTGCTAGATAATTTATGTCCAGTTACCATAGGTGTTCCAACTGGTTTACAGTTCCCCATTTCAAATCTTTTCAACAAGTCATTCAGGTACTTTGTTTGACTTACAAAAATAGCATCACTATTTTGTGTTATATGTAATCCCAAAAACTATTTCATCTCACCAATCATACTCATTTCAAATTCAGTCTTCATTTCATCAACAAATTTGTCACTAGCTTCATCTTCTCCTCCAAAAATAATGTCATCAACAAAAATAACTACAATCAAAAAACCATTTTCAATTTCTTTTGTATATAGATTGCTATTAGCTGTTCCTTTTGTAAACCCCAATTTTAACAAATGCTTATCCAATCTGGCATACCACATTCTAGGTGTTTTCTTTAGTCCATATAGTGCTTTCTTCAATTTACATACCATGTCTCCTTCTTGAGTCAAAGGAAAACCTTTAGGCTACTCAATGTAGACTTCTTCCAATTCACCAATCAAAAATGCAAATTTCACATCCATCTAATATACTTTGAATTTCTTAAAAGCTGCATAGGCCAAAAACATTCTTACTGCTTCAATTCTTTCTACTAGTGCAAAATTTTCTTCATAGTCAATTCCTTCTTGCTGTGAGTATCCCTTACATACCAATCTTGCTTTCTTTCTTACTACTCCTCCTTGTTCATTCATCTCGTTTCTAAATACCCATTTAGTTCCAATAACATTCTTATTTTTAGGTCTAGGGACCAATTCCCATGTCTTATTCTTTTCAATTTGATCTAGTTCTTCTTTCATAGCATTAATCCAATGTTCATCTTTACAAGCTTCACTAGTAGATTTAGGTTCAATTTGAGAAATCAAACATAATTATTCTTGTACCTTATTTCGAGTCAGAACTCATCTTTTAATGCTTCCAATAATTTGCTCAATAGGATGATTTCTTGATAAATTCTTGTTAGGTGTCACTATCCCAGATCTTACTTCAGGTGTCAGTTCTTCAATGACTTCACTATAGCTTTCATTCACCAAATCACTGTCAGTCTCATAGAATAGTTTAGTAATTTCAGTGTTTGGCTTAGGATGAGTTCCTTCATTAGATTCATAATCAAGCATTCTTTCCTGAATTTTGAAATTTTCATCAACTTTAACATTTGTGCTCTCAACAATGGTCTTAGTTCTCTTATTGTAACATCTATATGCTTTTCTCTTCAAAGAATATCCAAGAAAAATACCTTCATCATTTCTAGGATCAAACTTTCCAATGTCATCATCTCTCTTTATATGACATTTGCTTTGAAAAATTCTAAAATACTTAACTGAGTGTGCATGTCCAAACCATAATTCATAGGGTGTCTTGTCTGTGTCTACTCTAATTTGTACTCTATTCATTGTATACACCGCTATGTTCATTGCTTCTCTCTAAAATATCTTTTCCAAATCATTCTCAAATAGCATAGCTCTTGCTACTTCATTTACTGATCTATTTCTTCTTTCTACAATACCATTTTGTTTAGGTGTTCTAGGGGCTAAAAACTATCTCTTAATGCCATTCACTTCAAAAAAGGTGTTAAACTCTCTAGAAGTAAATTCTCCACCTCTATCAGATCTCAAACATTTAGTCTTCATTCCAGATTCATTCTCAACTTTATTCTTAATGATCTTAAACTTATCAAATGCTTCAAAATTTTCTTTAAGAAATGCAATCCGCATCATTCTTGTAAAATCATCAACAAGAATCATAAAATACCTTTCTCCATAGAATCCTCTAGTCTTGGTAGGACCACTCAAGTCTATATGAACAATCTCCAACTTCTCTTTAGATGTAAACTTCTTACTAGGAAATGAACTTCTCTTCTGCTTAGCCATCACACATTCCTTGCAAATCATGTTAGTAGGCTTCATAATTTTAGGAAAATCCCTTACTACAACTGTAGTACTCACTTTCACAATGTTATCAAAATTTATATGACAAAACCTTTTGTGCCATAACCAACTGTCATTCAATTGAAATACATTACCTCTAGTTCTAGATCTAGTTCCAATCAAATTTCCATCTTTATCCTTTATCACACAAGTTTTCTCAGTAAACCAAACTTGATATCCCTTATCAACTAACTGTCCAACAATCAAAAGATTATGTTCCAAATCATCCACAAAGTAAACATCATCAATAGTAGTCTTTCCATTAAGAGTAATAGATCCTATACCTTTAATCAAACAAGGTGCATTGTTTCCAACTCTCACAACTCCTCCATCATAATTGTTAAAATTTATGAACTTTTTCATATCTCTAATCATATGATGTGAAAAACCATTGTTTATAATTGAATTAGCTTTCTTTTTAACCTGGGAAACTAAGGCTTTTTCTTCCTTAACATCAGTTTCAAGATTTTATTCTTTAATTGCTACAAATCCTATGTCATCATTATTCTCATTATCACTTTCACTTAGAGTTCTTTCTATACTAGTTTCAAGATCTTCATCATTAGCATAATTAACATTCCTTAGATCTTCTAGGCTTGAAATTGTTTCTATACTTCTTAACTCTCTTAGGACATTTAGATACAAAATGACCATATTCTTGACAAGTCCAACATTTAAAGATTTTCTTACTGTCTGGTTCTCTCTTCACAAGAAAGGCAATACCTTCTTCAATCTTTGTATCTTCTTCATTTCTAGATCTATTTCTGCCAACATAATCTCCACTCACACTAATGCTTCTTGAAAAAGTAGAGAGAACACTAAGAGCACTGAATGTTGTATCCATTCTAGGTGAGTCTCCTGATAACCTCAGGTTCATTTATGCTACTTCCAATCTTCCAAGAAGAGTCTCTCTTGTAAAGTTCAAATTACAAGGTATAACTTGTTCAATCATCTATGTTTTCTTCTTAAATGCAGGAGTCAATGTCCTCAAAATTTTCCATATCACTTCATTCTCTATCTTTGTTCCTCCACAAGATTTTATTCTTGCAACAATTTCTGAATTCTACCAATATATCTTCTAACAGATTCATCTTCCATCATTCTTATATCTTCAAATTCACATATCCAATTATGTAATCTAACTTTCTTTGCATGTTCATTACCTTCAAAAGTAGAGTGTAAAGCTTTCCAAATTTCATAAGATTTTTTCAGACATTTTACCTGACTGTACTCATTTTTTAGAAGGGCTGTCAAAAGTCCTTCTCTTACAAGTATGTTACACATGAATAGATCTCTCTCATTGTTAGAACATGTCTCAAGATTGTCCTCTTCAATGATAGTCTTATCATTCTTTGTAATCAACCAATAACTTGGTCCTAAACACAATAGATGTGTTTTCATCTTCTCTTTCTAGCTATAAAAATTCACTCCATCAAACTTAGGGCTTTATTTCCTGAAATTCGTCATGGATCTCCTTAAGTTGTTAAACTTCTCTTTCAAGGACTTGCTATTCTGATACCAATTGTTAGAAAGTAAAGTCCACCAAGATAACTAAGAGGAGGGGGGATGAATCAGTTATCAGATAATTATAACTTTTATCAACTTCAATAGCATTTAATCATGTAAGCAATATAATAACCAACCATAGAAATATATTCATACACAATAACACAATGACACAAGATATGTTGACTAGGGAACCTCTTGATCAAAGAGTAAACCTCGATGAGAATGATGCCCACAAAAGATGCACTAATATGAATATTCCTTATGAAAGGATGGACTGTGTTAGGAGTCTTTTGAAATACATTTAGTACATATGAATCTAGGTTAGGAGATTTTGAATCCCTGTTAAAAGATTCTAACCCTGTTAAGACTTATGGAAGACAGAAGGACCCACTACCCAAATAGCTTCAATGGCAAGATCAATGAACACACTGTCCATTTAATTTCAAGATTATTCAATAGAATAATAGAAAATATGTTACCTACTTTCTCATTGTGCCAAACCACACTCACTACTACACTAGATCTCAATTTCAGATCTCTATACTTTGCATGTCTTCCTTCACAATTTTGCTTTCACAACTATATGAGCTCTTTTCTTCACTTCATGCATAAATTCACATTCAACCATATTACAAAAAGGAAAAACATTATTTCCTTTATACGACACTCAAATAATTAAAAATAAGTCGGCACACAATTATAAAATAAAAGTTTCCACACGCTACATCAAAATTACACAAAACTGTCAGCTTCCAAATACAATAATTCTCCACTTGTTCAACCTCAAAGTTTGTGATGTCATCCACATCACTATCAATGTGTCTCTAACTTCCCTTCAACTGTGCAAAACTAAATTCCATCCTGATTAGGAGATATAATCTGATTTCCACAAACCGCTACTTAGGAACACTACCTGAATACTGCTTCCACCAAAAAGCTCATAACTTCCATGAATATATGAATTACTGTCTATGCTCTTAACCATCAACATATAACATATCAAAGAGTATATCCTCAATATCACATAGCTCCAACTACAATATCCCACATGCACTAATCCAAACATTGTCTGCTTCTCTGCAAGTCTCCAGAAGATCACTATGTTGACATCAATGACAATCACAGTCATGAATGTAACAACAACTACTACAGAATGACTTGCAAGCATTCATCCTAGTAGGTTATGCCTTTTAGTTTAACTAATGCACCAAGTACTTTTATGAGGTTGATGTTCTGAAGTTTTGAAGAAATTCTTGGGTACGTTTGTGATTGTATATCTTGATGATATTTTGATATTTAGTAAGACCAAAGAAGAACATTTGTTTCATGTTAGACAAGTTTTGCAGAGATTGAAAGAAGAAAAGTTATTGATAAATCTAAAAAAGTGTCCATTCATGAAAGAGGAGATTGTGTATTTGTGATTTTTAATTTTAGTTGATGGTTTGAAAATGGATCTTGAAAAGGTTGAAGCTATCTTGAAGTGGCCTACACCTAAGAATGCTAGTGAGGTAAGATCATTTCATGGTTTGGAAATTTTTTACCAAAATTTCATAAGAAATTTTAGTTCAATTTGTAATGCTATGACTGAGACTATGAGAGAAGACAAAAGAGAATTCAAGTGCACACATAGAGCTAATAAAAGTTTTGATACTCTAAAGTAGAAGGTTGTTGAATTTCCTATTTTGGCATTACCTAATTTCAATAAGGTATTTCAAGCGGAATGTGATGGAAGTGGTAGTGAAATTGGAGTTGTGTTGAGTCAAGAAGGTAAACCTGTCACTTTCTCTAGTGAAAAGTTGAATGATGAAAAAAGTCCAAATATTATGTGTATGATCAAGAATTGTTCAAGCACTGAATAAATGGAGACATTATTTGATGCTGAGTGAATTTGTGTTGTATACCAATCATAAGGCTTTACGGTATTTGGGTAGTTAGAGTAAGTTGAATCAAAGACATATGAAATGGGTTGAGTATTTGTAGAGTTATACATTTGTGATAAAGCATAAAAGTTGAGTCACTAACTGAGTTGCTGATGCATTGAGTACAAGGAGATCTTTGATGACTGAGATGAAAATTAAATTTTTAGGCTTTGATGACATTAGAGATTCTTATGAATTTGATCTTGATTTTTCTGAGCCATGGAGAAAGTGCAGGGCACCTATTCAAGATCAACTGAGTACTAAATGGGATGAATATTTTACATAAGGAGGTATGTTGTTTAAAGGTATTCAGTTGTGTATACCGAGAGGACCAATCAGAACTAATTTGATAAAGGAAAAATATAATAGTGGTTTGGCTGGACATTTTGATGTTAATAAAACATTGAATTTTCTTAAGGAGAAATACTTTTGGCCACATTTGTATAAAGATGTTCAGAAATCTATTAAAAGTTGTGGAGTTTGTCAAGTTGCAAAAAAAGTAAGTTAGAATACTGGATTGTATACACTAATTGTTGTACCTAAGCAAGTATGGATTGACATTAGTATGGATTTTGTTCTTGGCTTACTGAAGATAGTAAGAGGTAATGATTCTACATTTGTTATTATGGATAGATTTTCTTAAATGACACATTTTATATGTTGTAGAAAGACATCAGATGTAGTACATGTAGTAGATCTTTTCTTAAGGAAATTGTTAGATTGCATGGATTATCGATTAGTATTGAATCTCTGACTGAGATAGTAAATTTGTTGTATACTTTTGGAAAAATCTTTTGAGAAAATTTGGTACTGAGTTGAAATATAGCTCTACATTTTATCCACAAACTGATGGACAGATAGAAGTGGTGAATAGAAGTTTGGGAAATCTTTTGAGATGTCTAGTTGCAGACACAACAATTAATTGGGATTCTATGTTAGCACAAGTAGAGTTTGCATATAGTACTTCAAAGAATAGGAGTACTGGAAAAAAACCCTTTGAAATTGTGAATGGCATACAATTGAGAGGTATATCTGATTTGAGGAATATTGCTGATGAAAGAAAGAGAAGTGCTGAAGGAGTAAAATTTTCTAAGTACATGAAGACATTGCATGAAGATGTGAAATATAAGAAATAAAAGAGTAATCAGAAATAAAAAGACATACCTGATAGATCAAGGAGACATAAGACTTTTGATGTTGGTGATGAAGTGATGGTTCATTTGAAGAAGGGTTGATTTCCTGTTGGAACATATGGGAAACTAAAAATGAAGAAGTTTGGACCTTGCAAGATTTTGAGGAAATTTGACAGTGGGAATGCATATGAGATTGAGTTACCTGATGACATGGATATATCACTTATTTTCAACATTGCTGATTTATATGAGTATCATGAACCTGATGAAGTTATGATAGTATCGATGGATTATCCTAAGAACAGAAGGAAGAGGTTGAAAATATTTTTGAGCAAAGAATTGGCATAAGTACAAGAGGAAAATAGTATATGGAATATCTGGTAAAGTGGAAGAATAAATTGATTGAAGATAATTCATGGATTTCATAGTTTGAGTTGGATGCAGCTCAGATCATACCTATTTAATGATTTAGAGAATCATTTCAAATAACCCCAAGTGTCTAATGCAAGAGCATCTCGGGTCCTTGGAAATCTTGTGTCACCAAAAAAATATTTAAGTTTGTCTATTTTTCTTGGTTCCTTCTTTGACCAAGTTGGTTCGGTATTGCTCATTTTTTTATGTTCTCTGGTGTTGGTTGATTATCTCCTTGGCACTTGGTGATGCTTGTCTAGTGCTTGGTTAGCTTTTCTTACCGATGGGTTTCTTTTGAATTTTGTTGAGGCCAACTTGTGCATTTATTATGGGTCATAGATTTAGTGCTAGTATCCATTATTGGGAAGTGTGTGGACCTAGATCTGGTCATTCCTTCCATTTATTATGGATCTAAAGGCCAACTTAATTTGGTAGCCTCTTGTATAAATGTAGTTGTTTGGTTAGAGTTTAAGGAGTTAGTTTTTGGGAGTAAGTTCTAGATAAAAGATAAAAGATTAGAGATTATCTACATATTCTCACATTTTGGAGGACTTCTATACTTGATTGTAATATCTAGCCAAAACTAGGAAGGCCTTATAGCCCAGCATGTATGAATCAATTTGAAGATAATATATCAAAACATCTGCATTCTCTCTCTCACTCTTGTGTGTTGTTACTTTTGTGTGTTGTTCTGCAAGGTGGATCTAGTTAGGGTGTGTCTTTGGCCGCTCAACTTGTCTACCCTAGTGTCAAAAATGTTGACATTGACTCATGGCTATAAACTGAATGCATTCTTGACATGGCATCATTATTTTCAAAAACATCAAATGCCTCAAATTTTGAATCATGAAAACCATTAGTATGATAAACATCTAGCTATAATTCAGAAGAATAAGGAATCATTCTAGTTTCACAAGAAACAATATACTTATCAATCAAGCGATCACAAGGATCACTTACATGGTCTCTAATGTTATCATCATTCCCTGCAATGACATTATCACACTACTGCTCTTGAACTACTATTTCTAAGAATTCATTTTCCCCCAAATCATACTTCTCATTTTTTGTTTCAATTTGGGGCTGACTATGCTTATTACAAACAACATCGGGCTCATAATTGTGACACAATCTTAAAAGATCAACTTGATTTTCATTAATTCACACTACATCAAGTAGATGGTGACACTCACCATGACTTTCATTACTCATTTGAATCACTGAATTAGTGTCAGCACTTGGGAAAGCCACCTCATGTAGTCTTGTATTTTTAGCACCATGAAGCTGTGGCAATCCAAACTTCCCCATCCTTTCTATGTCTAAAGCCAACTAAAAAGCATGATACATGTTTTATAGTTCCTTGTCTCTCAACAAGTAACCCATCTTACTATCAAATGTATCCAAGTAAATAACTAAAGATAGTGCATCATGAGGTCTACATTTCTCAGGAATTTTCTTTAGTGCTATCCCAAATCTGAAATTAAAAGAATTCACTAACTCATCCATTCCTATGTGAATGTCAATGATATCTATTAAGAAACTATATTCACATATGAACTCTCCAAAAGTTTCATTAAATTCTGATTCAAAATCCTTCCATGAACAAATAGAAAATTAAGACAAAATTGAAAAACCATTCCCTAGCATTTCCCACCAGTGATTACACAAACAATCTCATAACTACATCCTCATGGATGACCTCAAAATCTTCCATCAAATCCATGAATGCACTTACATGTTTTTTAGCTGACTCTCCATTTCCCATACTAAACTTAGGAAGATGTTTTTTTATGTTTTGGGTTATTACATTTGGGTAGCTAGGAATGCCCTCAAAATTTAGAGGTGAGTAACACTTAAAACCTCTACTATCTCTTGGCTAGGATAATTTATGGGATATGACCACATTTGGAGATACACAAGGCTAGGAATATTCAAAATACATTTCTACTTTCTTCTTTCAAGAAACCATAACCTTGCATATGAAAACTTAAGCATACATACTATATAAATTTTATCCATAGTAGAACTGACATATCCCCTTGAAAATCATTTGGATACATGATTAGATCACAACAACTGAATCTACTCAAAATCTTACATGCAAACACACTAAGTCTTCCCTTTCACTTAGTGCTTATCATCACTCAATAGGGAAACAATTGTTTCACATGATTCTCATGAAGAAACTTTATATGAAAATCAAATACCTAGAAATGTTGTGACTGCTACAAAACACTGATCTAAAGCTTCCTCCAAATCACCTTTCAAACTTTGGTAGAGTTGCCACCTCTTTGCAGAGGACAAAACTAAATCAATTGAGAACCTTTCTCAACCTTGAACCTTCTTCAAAACCAGCAAACATAACACATCCATAACATAATATTGACTATTTGTCAAGACTGCATATACATCAATACTTTCATTAAAATGAACTGATCAAATAGAGATACTAGAGCCTCCACTCACACTTGGTGAGAAAATATGACAAATTTTTTTAAATAACTAACTCTAAACAATGGCCTTCCCCAATAGAGTTGCTATTTTGTTGGCTCCTTTTCTTTTCACTTTCAGATTTACAATGCATTTAACAAACTAGTGTCACTAACTTCTAAAAACCACTCCAAATCATGCAAGAAAATGGGGACAATTAACAAGGATCAAGACTATGATCCTCCTACACTTTGAGGCTTAAATTCTCATGCAGGTTTACCCATTGATTCTCTTCTTGAAAGGAATCAGAAAACTTGCTTTGTATCATTCAAGACAAAAAATATGCATTAATTTTCTTTACATACTGACTAAAGGATGTTATCACTTATGAACTTGATTTTCTAATGAAGAAACTACCTATCGAGAACATACTAGTTTCTTATTCAAGGGCATAGAGTCACCAATGACATACATCACAAGAAGACTTAAATCACACATACCCAAAACCCAGAACAACTACTTTGCATATCATTCCTCTAACTCTCACACTCAAACATCAAATTCTTACAAGAACATCGAGTTCTCTGAAATCATTTTTAACATTTAATCCTACCTTTGGCAAGAAATCAAAAACAACTTCAAAACCTACTTTGTAAATCATATGTTAACCTGCTTTGCAAAACTCACATATAAAACACAAGATCAATGTAAGAGGATATACACTCCTATGATATGGGATTCTAACATGCTTTCATTAAAATATTCAAGGTCAATACATTATCAATGGTAGAATGCCATAAAGAAACCCTAGAAAGACTATCTCTATTCAACTCTTAATTTCACCATCCCCTACAACAATGAAAAAGAAGAGAGATATAGGAGAAGAGAGACAGTTCAAAAACAACTGAAAACTATCAATCTTCTAACAAATATCCCTATCTTCTCATCAAAGTTGATTCTCAAATGATCCTCTGAAACTTCTTTCAAGCCTGGTATCATTTTCACCAACTGATTGATCCTAAAATGCAAGCCCATACTACTCTTTCCCACTAGGTCAAATCTGAAATCAATCATTACCATTTGATTCCTCTTGACCTACCATTTCTAAAAATATATAACATGCCTATACTTTGATTAAAATAAAGGCACCAGGCACAATTTTTGTGGGCAGGCCAATCATTCAAATTTTTGAATTAATCTCACTTGTTCAGACTATACATTTGTTTTAATTTTTTATTTTACTTTTAAACCTATTCTTTTTGGCCTTTTTCTACACTTTATGTCCAGACCTCACTAGAACATGACACTTGTCACCGGCTAGTTGCATGCTCACCTTGACCCTGGCCTTGACATTTGATTTAGAGAATGCATGAATGCCTTCATTCTCTAGATCTCCAAATGCTTCTTCTAACCCAGGTTGCATCTAGAGATTTGACGACTAGGCTATTCTCCAAGTCTTTGAATCATGTTCTTGACCATGGTTAAATCTGGAGAATGGGCGACTAAGCCATTCTCTAGATCTTTGAATCACCCTTCACTAGCCGCCAAGATTGGGAGAACATGCAACCAAGCTATTCTCCCATTCTCTAGATGCTATCACTAATTTCCAAACTCTTCTGAGAACACATGACTAAGGCATCTCATGATCTCCAGATGTTACCCTCCTAACTGCCAGGATTGGGAGAACCAACAACTGGGTGTTCTCCAGATCTCTAGATGCTAGGGACATGACCACCAAGATTGGGAGATTGTGTGACTAAGTAGTCTCCCATTTTTGGAATGCTTCCTCTAACTAACAGCCTATTTGGAGAACTAATGACCAAGCACCATGTGTCACCATTCTAGCCAATCACCTACAAGCTATCCTACAAAATTATGAAGTCTCTAACCCACTAGCACACATCCCAATGTAGCTTTGGAACACTTGCACATGTAGAGCCTCCTTCTCATTTCTTCATATTACCATCTATGCATTGGGTCATATAAACACTTGAAACTTCCTTATCCTAGGAAATGTGGGAATAATCTTGCAAGTGTTTTTAAATGTTTCATTTAAAATTTAGTCCAGTGCCCAGCTAGCACGTAGTTCCAAGCGGGCCTACAAGGGCATGAGGCAGCCACATAAGCCTCTTTTCCACTTTATTTACATTTTGTATGAGCACTGATGTATTTAAAAAGTTCTAAAGCTCGAAATGGGGTGCATGTTGGATAAACCCACATGTAGCCCCCTTTACAATTTCTTCATCTTCACCACTAAACTCAACTTTCCACTAGACAGATGCACCTTCAGTCCTGCCACAACTTGGGGGCTCCTCTTTTGTTTTGAACTCTAAGAAAAATTCCACATCACCATCCATGAGACCAAAAACATTTCTATTCTTAGAATCCTTCTCACTTAGTTTCTTTAACCATTGAAACCAATGTGGATCAACAGTCATTTTACAATCATTCTCCAACCATTTTATTTCCTCCTCAACAAGCACAACATGTTCTTCCTTGTCATCATCATAAAAAACAACATGCCTTCCTAAAGCCTAGCCATAAGACTTTATACACCCTTGGTACCAAGCATCATCCATGGGCCAGTACATCTTGATCTTCTTTCTTATCAAAGCATCAGGCTTGGAGTCTAGAGTATTAGGGATTAGATTTGGGGTTTTGTGATCGAGGTTTGGGGTTTTGGGGTTATGTTTCAAGGCTTTATCACCCAGTGACTAAAAAAAATCTTCGATGCCAACCCTAACTATTTTTACATTAGCAAAAGGCTCTTCAACTAGTATGTTTTTAGGTTGAGGCCTTTTGGAAGGCAATTTAGAAGGAATTTTGATAGTAGGTTTCAATGGAGTCTCCATAAAACCAATGCACAAAATAGTCTTTTTAATTCTCTTATTTGTGGAATTAGGCTCCGACGAAGAATATGATGAAATAGGCTGCTATGATTTTTCATTCACAGGTGTCAAGGGTTTACTAGGAGAGAAAAAAGATGAAATCAAATGTTGTTGACCAGGTGTGCCTTCATTATGTGCCAGGAAAAACTCACCCATTTCTTAGCCTTTTGATTGGTGCGTAGACCTTGGTTTGAATATGCAGCCCCTTTTTGGTATTTTCCAATGTCTTACACGTTCCTTCATAATTGTAGTTGCCTATGTTGGCCATCATGTGCTCCCTTTACTTGGCATTTCCTCATGCCTTCTCATGCATCATTTTCTCAAGGCAATGTGTATGTCATAAAGACATATGTGTAGCATCTTGCATTTTACCATGCCTTGTCTTCACAAACATCCCCTTTTATTTATGCATGAGTCTTGTGTACCAAATATTGATGCATATTCACCTTGACTGGCAACCAATGCTAGACTTCATGTGGTTATCCTTCTCTCCCTTGCCTAACCTGGGAACTATGACATGACACTCAAACCAAGATCACACCTTTCTCAATTCACCACCTACACTTACGCATTCAGCCTACAACAAAATTTACTCTATGTTGGAGATCCTTTCAATGCATATTCTTGAAAACTTCATGCACTCACTCATTTTTATTTATTACTTGTCTTTGGATGCATCTTCCTTGCGCTAGCCATAGTCTAACTCACATTTTCTTATATCAAATTTTCAGAATAGCCATACAGTTTGTTGTTAGTGTCCGAGTCTTATCACTACAAATACATGTTGCAAAGCTCATTGTCTCACATGTTGAAAGATGGTGCACAAGTACTATTTCATTCATCATCTTCCTTATAGAAAAAGAAAGGCTCAAAGTCACAGCCTTTGGAACTGCAACCATAATGATTGTCACTGCGATTTCAAAGAAGTTCACTATAGACACCGCAATAGCTCCAGACCATGATAGGTGATTGATTGAATTTTCTATGATCAATATTAGAGTTAATATAATGAATGTAACTGATGCAAATGCTAATATAATCTTCCCAATAATTGTTGCAACAACATTAAATTTAACTTTCAATGGAGTTTCATTTTCACCTCCTTCAGTCAAGGTTGCCATATCAAACCATAATGCAATTACTAGATGAAGTCAGGACCATGGCGCATAAAAATTTTGAGAACACCCTTCAAATTATAGTGCCTTTGCAAAACTGGCCAAAAACACTAACTGGCCTCTAGAACTGGCCTCAAAAACTAAGAGAACCCACAGGAAAGAGTCGTAAAAAACATAGCTTCACTCTCAACATGAAAGTATGCTTTTCAAAGGAAAATGTACCCAAAGCTTTGAGTCCAAAGATATCACCGATCAAACATGGCCACTCAGAATATTTGATCCTATCTGCACTATCAAACTACACATTTCACCTTCAGAACTGGCTCTAAAAACTTCCCAACTATTATCTTCATGAACCAGAAACTTGGAGATCAATTTACTCCCACATAAGGTATAGGAATCCATCATTATTTTTTTCAGAAGGTAAGCATGTACATCATCACCAAACACAAAAATAAGCTTAATAGATATATTCTAGACAAACTAGCTGAAAAATGTAGAAATCGGGTTTAGAATTGGCTTAAGAAAGTGACAAGATGGATTGGCAAAGACTCAAAAATCTTTAGAAAAGTACACTTCTAGGTCTAAAATGTAGGGCAACATTCAATTATGCTTGACCTAGAATAGGGTACACACTAGCAAACCTCAAAGTAGGCCACATAGTAAACTAGACAATGCACACTTGGTAAAACTTAAGAATCTAAAAAGGAAAAGGCTCTGGAAAATAGGTTAAACAGGTACATGAGGGGCTAAAAATGGGTATGAAAACTCTTTCTCATGCCTAAAGCATGATGCAACAACCTACATGTCATGACACTCAATTGGACAATAAATGCACTCCTCCAAAGTGGGCTACTCAGTGAAATTCTGGGTAGACATACAATGCAAATTTATGGGAACACCTCCAAAAGCCTATTCCCTTAAGATGGAAGAACTGAAAAATGAAAGTTCAAACCCACTACAAATGTCAAATGATAGGTAATGAACACCCTACCCTAGTGGTTCATCATTAAAACCAATAGGTCCATACTCTCTATGCACTCAAACTAGGCACCTTAGAATGATTTTTAGGACATTGGTTCGACACTTGGAAAATTTTTAAACATGGACTCAAAATCATAGCATGAAATTTTGAACTCCAACAGAATACACCAAGGATTACCATCATAAATATTGACTATTTACAATCATGAACTAAATCAAATAGCTCATTTTTTATCTACATGTGTAGTCTCTTTGTATATGAAAAATAAATGAAATGTCAAGCTGAAATAAAATAGTGAACATAAATTCAAATTCAAGACTTAATTTATCAAGAGAAACAAACAATGTGGAGCCCCACAATCAAAAACATGAAACCTACTTAAAAACACTGAAAAACTTGATTGGGACAATGGAATTTACAAAGTAAGGAAAGGTGAGAGGATCAATCGCATAATTAAAAAAAAAACTCATTTTGTTAAAAATGTTCAAAATCATGTCACCAAGCAAACACACATAGAAAATTAAAAAGGGACAAAAGACAAGCATTAAGAAAAATCATTAGGACTATAGAAAACTCATTAAGAATATAGAAAATCAAGTTCTAGAAATGGATGGTTTTGATGCTTTCCCATTACAACAATTGAGCAATCATCATTTGGTATATGAATAAGTGAAAAACATGCATATTTGACCAAACAATTCTGGGAACTAGACCTGGCAGCAAATGGAATTATGATGATTTTCACAATAGTACATATGTTCCTGGGTTAGATCATAGTGGTGCTTAGGCAAATCTACATGTTCCTCACCTATGCATATGAAGTGCCTCTAATGGTAGATATAGTCATTCAATAACCATTTTGTCAACTTTAATTTTCTCAACAAAGATGGACATTTATCATAGCCATAGAAACTTATCTCAGAACTATCCATTTCTCTATATATATGAAAAATGAATGAAATATCAAGCTGAAATAAAACATTGAACAAAATAGTATTCCACGTAGAGTGAATCAACTTCTAGAAATGGATGGTTCTGATCCTTTTCCATTACAACAATTGAGCATTCATCATTTGGTACTTCTTCGTGTATTCCATTTAAGTATATTAGGCATAAAGTATTCCATTTATATATGTTCAAAAATCTTCTAGTAATGATTTCGGGAATGCACTCATGTAAAACACAAACTTATATTATACATGTGCATATAAGAGTTGATCAGAGAAGGTATATGCACAGGTGACAAACATGCAAATTTGACCAAACATTACTAGGAACTAGACCATGTGACAAATGGACTTTTGATAATTTTCACAATAGTACATTTGTTAATGCAGGGTAATCTCCTAGTAGTGCTTAGGAATACCCAATTTAGAGCTACATAACATATCCCAAATCCATATCCAACTCCTTTGGACCATTTATACAAAAAATTTCTATTATATAGCCTTTTACTCCTCCAATAGGTCTCCAAATGCAAAGAAACTCTTATTTGCACATCCACCCCAACTTCCTAATGTATATAAGAGGTAGAAATAGAGATGAAAGAACCTACCTATGTGGTCATGAGTGTGGCTAACTAGGCATCCATGAATGCTGAAGATAGTTTGGACAAGACCATCTAAGGTCACTTTGCATTGTAATGGACCATGATTGGTCATTTTATGTTATTTTTATCATGTTTGTAATGATGTTGATCAGTTGATCGTATAATCACAAAATAATGTTATGTAAGCCATTGAATGGCATAAGGGATATTGATGTAACATTAGGGTCACTTGAGTGATCCAAGGACCTATGTAAATTTAAAGGACCTATAAGGGTATCTATAGTTGGAATATAGCCATTAATGCCATTAAATCATGTAATTGCACTCAAAGTGAAAAGATGCCAAAAAGAAGATATAAAATTGCATCTGTGCAATTATGGCCTAGAATGGTCATCTAGGGGTTATGGGTTATTATATATTTTAAAGGTTGTTTAAAAACCTTCTAAATATCCTAAATGGGGGTATGAGACACCGGGTGGCTGCAAGAAGTTGGGTGCCAATTTTTTGCAAAAAGTGGAAGTGTTTTTCCTATTTTTCAAAATTTCTCTAAATAGATCTCAAAATTTGAGGCACTTAGAGATTGAATCTCGAAAAAATTCACTAATAGAAATTGTAGTAATTGGAGTCTACTTTTCAAATATATAATTTATTTTAATACCCACATGTTATAAATTATATTTTGATAGGCATATTAGAAAACCACTTTTTCAAAATGCCTGTTTCAGAACCATACCACATCCGTGTACGACCACCATATTTTGACACAAATAAATGAATTTTTTTAAATCCTTTTTAGGGAAGATACCTAAGACATAGAATATTGATGAGAATATTTTTTCTTATTTTTTTGTTTTGTAAATTATTTTTTATTAATTTTTAATTAAGAATAAAGCTTATTTTTCAAACCTCTCGTGTACGGCCACCATAATTTAATATAATTTTTCTTTTTTTCAAAATACTTTTTTTTAAAAGTCAAAAGAATTGAATCTAGATTGATGACATATAATTTATTTTTAAAAATACTTAAAAATTAAAAAGTTATTAAAGTTTTAGTGAGTCTCACTATTTTACGTTTATGTACCACTATCAACTAATAAATAATGTAAAAATAGTATAAATAACCATATTATTATGAAATTTATATTTTTAGAATCGTGATAGTGAGATCTTTAATGGGTTTTTGTTTTGTCAAAAAAATCGATCCAGAAGGGCTTCAAAAAATTACGGTAAGCCTTAAAATTTTTATTCCAATGCCTTAGCCAAAATTTTGGAGGCTAAGACATAGGCTTGGTCTCACCAAACCTATCCCAAACCAAAAACTGAGGCAGAGTGAAAACTCCCACGTGCATATTTTAAGAAACGGGCACCCGTTATTTAAATTCAAAAAATGGGCACCCGTTTCATAAATTTAAAAATGTGTTTAAAAAAACATTTTAAATTAAAAAAAAATTAAATTTTTTTTTAGAAACGGGTAGCTGTTTTAAAAAAAAATGGGTGCCCATTTCTGGAAAAATGGGTACCCGCTTTTGAATTTCGGATCCTATGTCCGAGGCTAAAACGGGTGCCCGTTTCAAGCGGCGCAAATTTTCAAGCCGCGGACTTCCGTGGAATTGGCACCCAACTTTTTGTTTCTACCCCACCATGTTGTTGATTGTTAGAAATAGGAAATACTGAGAGGGGGGGGTGAATCATTATTTCACAAACTTTTTCTTTTGCCCACTTATGGATATAAAAGATTACTTTAGTGCATAAAAAGATTATCAAGCTGATTAACAAACATAGCAGTAAATAGAAAGAACTCATAACACATCATATGTTCTCAAGGAAACCCTGGCCAAGGGAAAACCCTAGTGGGGATGGTACCCACAAAGATCACTAATCAAAAGTATCTTGTTAGGGATATTGGACCCTGTTAGGAGTCAATGTACAATATATAGTAGATTTGTCCTAGTTAAAGGACTTTAGGCCTTGTTAGAAGCCTTAACATTGTTAGGAGTTAGATTACAAAACCTGATCACCAGTTGAGCTCACTGCCCAAATAGGTAATACAAAAATGTTTCTGACTGTAATATGGTATTGCTTACAACTTCACATCAATAGCCTTTTCTGCTATCACAATATACAACTATCGCAAGTTATCTTTTCTTTCTTTTTACATATCACTTCTATATTTCATTACATTTCAAGTATGCCTAATATATGAGTTATTAAAGCTAATAACTTTACATGGTCAGCATCCAAAATCTTTATCCAAGAGTAAACATCTAGGATGTCATCCCTTCATAATGTTAAGTCATTATTTTGACAAGCAAAAATAATCCCTTAACTCTTTTGCTAAAACTGTCTCCAAAACTGCTCTATCTGCAAAACTATCTTCGATAAACTTTGAATAACTTTTTCCATACTACTCCAAACTTTATGTGCACTGAGATGGGGTATCCTCATACTCTATAGAAGATTTAGTTAACTACACAAACAAAAATATTGCTCCAGTGGACGTCGCCAACTAAATCTTCATCAGGTGCTCTGTCAGGATCACTATATTCAAACTTAGACAATTTCTTTCTTCAACTTTGCATACTTGCATTCCAGATTCTATACTCTCAATAGAGATCATATGTTTCCATAATGACAACATCTATGCATCCACATTAGCCAAATTGCCAACAATCTCACCCTTTGTCATTGGTGGCAACATATGGGAAAATTGGCTAAGTGTGCAAACAAAACTTCAAAAAACACTTATACAAAATTTGTGGCCAAAATTTGTATAATATGTATACAATATCATACTCCATAGAATAGCTCCCCCTATGAGTATCCTTCCTCAACATATATTCAATTTTATGCTATCTCTCCTCCTTTGACAACAATGACAAAGATGGGGTGTACAAAAATTACAAAAACTTTATACCTTATTATTAGTTATTGCAAAGCCAGTAGGCTTGCAACACAATCACCAAACTCTAACTTCCAAGATTCAAAATCTTTCTCCCATATCTTCTTGATGGATTCAGCAACATTGAGTAGAGTACTCAATCTGTATGCTATTGTCTGACAAGCTTGCAGGGAATTGAAGCTAAACTTCTGAAATGATGTCTTTGCTGAAAGACACTGCTCAATTTGATCTTCAACAATTGATATCCTGATTGAGACATGCTCTCTCAAGATGTTAACCCTAATCATCTTTTTGTTCTTCTCCTCTGCTAATATTCTGATTTCATCATTCAATTTCCTTATGCTCTTCTCTACAGAACTTATCTTGACATTAGGCCTTGTCAAGGTGTTTGTCTTAGCTGAAATAGCATCTAAGTTCTCTCTGATCTTCTTATCCTCTTCAACTATTAGGATTTTTGATTTAGTGCATTGTATGTACAAATTCTTTCCTATCTCAAAATGTCTCCTCAAATTCTTTATGCATACATCTAAACTACAAATATCATTTCGAATATTTACACTTCGAGTTTGTTTCATTTCTACTTCAAAATCTTCCTGAACTTTTATTTTAGCAATATCCTTCAAGTTAGAAAATTTAGAGTCAAAAGAATTTATTACTGATTGAGCTTTCTCAAGTGGATCTGATTCAAATACCTTAGTGCTGATCACACTCTCAAGTTTCTCTGTCAAAACTCTAACTTTGCCTTCAAGGTCTTTCACCTTCTTATTCTTTCCAATAATTTTATTCAGAGATGTGATGAACTCAAGCTGATCATCATCTTCAACTTCTTTTCCAAGGTCTTCAAACATTGAGCCAATATGCCTCTTCTTACTGTTAGGTGCACTAATGTCTTCAACTAGTTTAGAAAGTGCGCTAGAGGTAGTGGCCTCTGTCAAAATTTGTTTGCCTTTAACTGTCTGCTCTACTGGAACTGATTCTGATACAGTTGGTGTTTCCTCTGCCTCTGTATTTTTCTTTGATTCTACGACCTTTTCTTTCTCTCCCAAAGCCAAATTGTCAACAATGTTTTCTAGATCATGAAATACTGCATCATCTAATTCTAGAGTCACTTTGGTGCCTTCAATATCCATTGATTCTTTGCCAATATTGATATGTGAAGAAGATGGAACCTCTTCAATACCAACTTCCTCTGCATGTGGTTCCTCTGATTGCTTCTACTGAGGGTCTCATTCAACATGCTTTTCTGCAACTATATCTGCAAGAACTTGCATTACTGCTTGCTCTGTCTCTTTCTATACTTCCTCCTTTTTGCCTCCCATTATAAGGATTGTTCTTCTCTTAGTTCTCAATAAAGTTCCAAGAGACTTCAAGAATCTCTTCAAATGATCTTCATCCTTAACTTCACAAAACTATCTAATTACATGTTCTCTCATCTTTATGTCCTCTTCTTGTGCTCTCTCTTTTCTATTCACAAGTCTGTTATACAAATCTTCTGGGATCTTACCATGAATGGTGCCACAATCATGTGTGTAACCATTGCATTTTCAAAGTTCAATTTGTCAAATGATCCATATAGATAGTAGAATTTATTCAACTTAGTGAAGTCTCAATGCTTCAATATATCTTCATTAACTCTTTCAATTCTTGGTTTCCAAGTTTTCTTCTTGACTGAAACTACATCATCATCTTTAATTACTGCTACATTTCTAGGTATGGGTGGTACAACCACTTTCTGTCTCTTGCCGGGTCCTGTTGCACTCACTTTTACTCTTTTGCTAGGAATAGGAGAAAAAGATTTATCTCCTTCATCTTTTTTAGGTACTTCAACTTTTACCTTTACTACAATAGGATCAACAGGATCTACACTTGATGTCTTAGGTGGAATTACAAGATTTTCACTTTGCTTCAAGGCTTCTGCAGTCTTCTTAGCTATGTCAAACTCATGACTTGACATACCAGATTCTTTCAATATTTTCTTCATAGTAGATTCAACTCTCTTACTAGATTGCTTCTTTTCTCTCAAACTTATTGTAGAGTTGAAATTCTCTTCATAGGTTCCAAACCTGTTTGCATGACTATCCAACTCACACTTTAACAATCTATTCACATATTCTACTATTTTTGCTTCAGATATTTCATAGCCAAGAGGGTCTATGAATTCCATTCTAGGCTCAACTGCTTCAATGTAGGTGAAATCAATATCAACCATAAAACAAATGTCATCTCTATGCTTTTTAACTAAGGATTGAGGAATCCTTGATTTGTTCTTAACAATATTATGAAAAGTCTTTAATACAAGCTTCACACTGTCATTAACTTTATCAAAAAGGTGCTTCATGTAGACTGAGTTTATTCTTTCCATTCTGTTCACATTGTCACTCCAATCAACTTTGTAAGGAAATATTCTTAAAATATGGAAAAACATATAGGTTATTAGAGATGAAAACCTAAACTGAGTGTACTTAGCCTTCTTAATCTTTTCTAAGTTCTCAAATAACTAAATTTTCAAAATTTCACATAGGTCTACTAGTTTCTTCTCAATACACATAAGATAAGCTACATGAATCATTCCTATAGCCATGTCATCTTCCCTTGAACTACCACATAATTTAGTTGTTAGGATCTTGCAAAGGTACCTAACATCATCTTGCTTAATCTTACTTATCACAATTCCTCTAGCATTATAACTAGATCCAGTGTTGTCTAAAACAATCTTTCTCATGTTCTTTTCATTTAGTGGAATCTCTCCAACTTTTGATAATCCAGTAACTTCATGAATTAGGTCGCCAGTTATATCAATAACTCTATCCTCCATCCAGAATTTCCCATTATGGATTCTACTTAAAATGATTTTGGTACATTCCTCATCATTGAATTCATACTTCATGGAATATTTGATAATTTCATTGTTCTCTAGATGCCCATAAGCTAGTTTAACTGACATGTCTTTATTGTTCAATTTCCTATAATCATCACTAAAATCTGCATCTCCCAAAGTTTCAAACTTACAACCTAAACATCCTTTAACATTCTCAATGTGCAATACTCCATCTGGTACGGATGATAATGCTAGACTGTCATCAATTTCAGTTGGTTCTACTAGTTCTTTCTTAATCTTTGGTCTATTCTTATCTGTAACATTATGAACCATAGAAATATCCATCTTACCAACTGATTAAAGATCAAGAAATACCTCAACTTTGCAAATCTAGGGTTTTGGTATGATCGTCGCTGCAAACTACTTCCAAACTTCTTCAAATCATCCTCAACTCATTTTTCTTCTTTCAAATCTCTTTTCAATCACTTTTTAATTTTAATAACTTTGATTTCAACCTTATAACACTTCATATTAACTCAATCTGACATCGCATTCATTCATTTTGCCGCTAAAACCTCAAAAAGTTGATTCTACAAACCTGCAACCATAAAACTTGCTGGGACCTCGCAAAATGCAATATTTTCTTTTGCGCACTTAACCATAGCATTAGTACAACATAATAAACCTATATCTAACTATGCAAAACTTAACTCATTCAAATTCCTAATCTACACTAATCCTAAGTCCTAAACTATAGAAACTTACATAATTTAAGTGCTTAAAGAAGGGTCAGGTAAAGATTCATCCTTACCATCGGTTACATTACCTTCCTGACTACTTTTAGTGCTGACTATACCTCCTTGATTTGTGCCTTTGTCAAATTTTACTTCATCTTCATTGCTACAACAACCTTTCTCTTTGTTTCCTACATTTTCATCCCTTCTTGCATTGTTCCTAGGGTTAGGGTTATGATGATAACCTCCATTGTTCATTCTACAAAATCTTGTTGAGTGTCCAAACTTGTTGCATATCTGACAAATGATTCCATTGTTTCCAAATCTTTGTCCTTGCTGGTTAATCTGTGACCTGTAATTTCTAGCAATGTGTCCTACTTTGTTGCATCTAAAACATACTACCACTTTTCTTTGATTCATTTCTTCAATAGATGTCTTATCTGCATTGTTAGTATTCTAAATCATTCTATCATAATTATTCAAAATTACTTTAGGTCTTCTACATTTGTTAGCTCTATGTCCAAAACTATTACAGTTATAACAATGTCCATTAAAGGGTTTAAATTGCTTACCTATGCATTCTCTCTTCATGTGCCCAATAGTATTACAAGAAAAACATCTACCTTTGAATTCTCTTTGCATACCTTTAGATGATTCTTCCTATTTTGATTCTTCTTGCTTTGATTCTTCTTTCTCTCTAGGTGGTTCTTCTTTAGGTGCATCTTCCAATGTGTTCTCATCTAGCTTTATTTCCTCCACACTTTCAGATGTCTTCAGATCTGGCTTCTTACTTTCATGGTTTGTTCTAAACATACTATATCCAAATCTAGTCCTATCAAAGAATGGTTCTTTCACAATTTTATTATACTTCTCAAGTTCCACATACTACATTTTTACTTTTTCAGATTCAGATGTTTCCTTTTCAAGTCTTGACCTCAGATCTTCATTCTCAATTTTCAATTTTTCATTATTAGATCTCAAATTTCCATCTTTCATACTAAGCTTCAGATTTACTATCCTTCAACTCATGCTTAAGGATCTCATTTTCTTTTTCTAATTCATCATAATCTTCAACAAGCATATCAGATTTCTTTTCAGATTTCAGATCTTCAATCTTACCTTTTAGTTTGTCAATAGCATTCTTCGCATCTTCATATTTTCTTCTTAAGGAGTTTCTTTCATCAGTAAGCATATCAATATGTTCAAGAGCTTCTTCAAGATTCTTCTAAAGTTGATCCATAGCCATAGAGATCTTACTCAAGCTGCTAAGCTTTCCTTGAATGTTCCTTCTCCGAGTAACTGTGCTCTGATACCAATTGTTAGAAATAGGAAATACTGAGAGGGGGGGGTGAATCAGTATTTCACAAACTTTTTCTTTTGTCCACTTATGGATATAACATATTACTTTAGTGCATACAAAGATTATCAAGCTAATTAACAAACATAGCAGTAAATAGAAAGAACTCATAACACATCATATGTTCTCGAGGAAACCCTAGCCAAGGGAAAACCCCGGTGGGGATGGTACCCACAAAGATCACTAATCAAAAGTATCCTGTTAGGGATATTGGACCCTTCTAGGAGTCAATGTACAATATATAGTAGATCTATCCTAGTTAAAGGACTTTAGGCCTTGTTAGAATACTTAACCCTATTAGGAGTTAGATTACAAAACCTGATCACCCGCTGAGCTCACTGCCCAAAAAGGTAATAAAAAAATGTTTCTGACTGTAATATGGTACTACTTACAACTTCGCATCAATAGCCTTTGCTGCTATCACAATATACAACTATCACACGTTATCTTTTCTTTCTTTTTACATATCACTTCTATATTTCATTACATTTCAAGTATGCCTAATATATGAGTTATTAAAGCTAATAACTTTACATGGTTGGCATCCAGAATCTTTATCCAAGAGTAAACATCTAGGATGTCATCCCTTCATAATGTTAAGTCATTATTTTGACAAGCAAAAATAATCCCTTAACTCTTTTGCTAAAACTATCTCCAAAACTGCTCTGTCTACAAAACTATCTTCGGTAAACTTTGAATAACTTTGTCCGTACTGCTCCAAACTTTATGAACACTAAGATGGGGTATCCTCATACTCTATAGAAGCTTTAGTTAACTACGCAAACAAAAATATTTCTCCAGTGGATGTTGCCAACTAAATCTTCATCGGGTGCTCTGTCAGGATCACTGTATTCAAGCTTAGACAATTTCTTTCTTCAACTTTGCATACTTGCATTCTAGATTCTACGCTCTCAATAGAGATCATATGTTGCCATAATGATAACATCTATACATCAACATTAGCCAAATTGCCAACAGTTGATATGACAACATTGGTTGTCAACTTGACAACACGATTAAGCCTATTTGGTTTCGATAGTCAGTTTTATGACTATTATGGAATAGTTTTGGGCACTTAGGTGGTTGTATTCAGGTTTATTTGAAGATTTTGAGTCTATTTATTTGTTGATCCACATGAGTGGAAAGGCGGTGTTGGGTGGATGTGTAAGAAAACCATAATGTAATCGGTAAAATCAATAGATTTTTTTTTCTCTGCATACTATATTCTGCCCCTGGGTACAATTAGTAACCTTGTGTCTTCAAATGAGTTTTGTGATATGTAAATGGTTGGATGATAGTGTAAGATCATTTATTTGGTTATTAGTTACATTTCCATGCATTGATCTCATTATTCTAATTGACAAAGAGGTCAGGGAATTGACTAGTATCCTTATTGTACCTGGGCTTCTTGTTGTAATAGTGAATTGGGATTGTAGTCTTCCTTTATGAATTTACTCTCCCACCCCCTGTGATCACTTTTTTTGGTGGGAGATGTATAATATGTAGCATATACTTTTAATACAATTTTTTTATGCAGGGATATAAGGATGTGTATTTGAGAAGCTACATAATGGTGAAGAGTGAGGATTGCCCTATTTTGGCACCAGTCACATGGAGGATGATTGTCCAGAAGGATGGATACATTTTGTGATGGAATATGGATGTTAGGATCCATTATGATGTGTTAGATCAATTATATTGATTTGGAGGTAGTGTTAAAGGTCTTTGTGAATAATCCCTAGATAAGTGACCTTAGAAGCAAGGGTTTGACCAAAAAATGAGGTTTTTCTTATCATGCAATGATGTTAAACATGAGTTATCTGAATACAAAAATGAAGAGCTTAGCAGTAAATTTTATCATTCGATGTGGATGATGAGTTTTAGTCTTCTATTGATTTTTCTATTAGTTATTCTAATGAAACTTTTATTTTGTGTTTCATCCCCTATAAATGGCTCCACATTTTCCATATGTCCATATTAAGGAAGCTACATCTATAACATGTAACTATTCTATAATATGTAGAAAAATCACCTTTTCATTGTTCTTTAATGGATTTCCATACTCTATTCTAGATCCCCTAAATTGGGACAGTTGGGCATAATATAACGTAAGGTTATACATCTGCTAGTTGTGTTTCCTTAAATCTTTCTAAGTACTTTTCAATAGACTTGTTCTATGCATATTTTGCAATGATTTTAGTACATGAGATCACATATCATAGATTCATTTCATCAAACACTTATAATTCCTTGTCTATGCTTCCACATTTTTCATACATGTGCACTAGGGAAGTTGTAACTACAACATTTGACTAATCATGGTTCCCATTGCCATCAAAGAACTAATCATTAAGATAAAGAAAAATAATAGACTATGTATTATACATGTTAAACTCTTAATTGAATGAAGGAACTAAATATTTTTTTCTAATAATGATTCCTATGCAGACAAAATACGGGAGAGCAACAAATTGTTTACTATAACTAGGAGTACATAGACATGGCACTGATTTGTACTGATTACATGTCATTTATGTTGCCATTAGTCAACCTAACATGATAATATATTAATAAGGCTAGTCTGTATTCCTATAAGGGATTCTATGAATCCTCTTGTCTCCTACTGCTGAGCCATTTGTAATGCAGTCGAGGGAAAATCAAATTTTTATCTCAATATATCTCTTTCCCTCACCCTAAGCATCTAAGAATCTTTGCCGATGCTGCCACTGGGATAATCCAATGCCAAGAGCCTAAAAAATGCATTCCTTTGCTTCATCAAATGTTCTAACTTGGTTATCTTTATCATGGGAGATGAATCCATGGCATCCATGATGTGAATGGACATTGCCAGGTCTGAATGTTGAAGCACCCAATAACCCCTGTTATGATGGTTGTGAATATAATACAACCCCTATGGCTTCTAGGTAGTTTGATGAGATACCAAAAATATAACCCGGTGGCATAGGGTTTAACAATGAAATAAAATGAAATGTTGAGTATGGGAATGAATCGAGAGATTCCCTTACAGGTGGTGTTGAGAGATGCAGAGGTGGTGTCATGAGATGCCCTACTTCTCACCTTCAGCTCTGCTTTGTGGAATAGAAAATTGAAACAAACTTTTTTTTAAAGTTATATGGCCATGTTGGTTGTAATTATAACCAACATATGAATGGATTAAAACAAAAATTTCTTCAATAAACCGACCAAGAAAAACCATTTTAATTCTTGGTCGGAAATGTTGGTTAGAAATGTGGGTCAAATGTACTAGTGTATGGATGCAGCTAGTTGTTTCTTTTGAATCATAATGATGCTTCTCTTCATGATTGAGCTTTTGATAGCATGAAATTGGTACAACCCTCATTGGTTATATTTTCAAACATGATGATATGAATACTGCTTTTGGGTATCTGCAAGATCATGAGGGGCCAAACTATGCCCTTAAGTGGCAATGAAAAATCAGAAAATCAGGGTTAGTCAACTTGATGTGAAAATTTCAACTAGCTATGAACCTAATATCAAAAAGTTGTAAGAATAGAATCTATATAAAATTGAATTTAGTTTCTAAACTACTAGGCCTTTTTCAAGAAAAATTTAGTATGATTGGTGAAAAGTATAGATTTCAATGCAGCAGTACAAAAATTTTAGGAAAAAAATAAGAAGTAGGTGTATGTCTGACCACCTTAATCATAATCAAATGATAATATTTTATTATAAGATTTTATATATAAGTAGTAGACTCATGCTCAGATGTGACACATAGTTTTTTTTAATTTTATTCCAAGAAAATAATTAATTATGAATTTTTTGCTACAACATTTTCAGAATAAAAAAACACTCGTGTCTGACCACTTTAACTCATTCAAAACTTTGCAAAATTCAAAATTTATTTATTTTTCCTTATAGTAGGCGAAGTATAGAATGTGACACATTTTTTGGATTTCAAAAATGTTATACCGTCTTAAAATTATAGTCCTTTTTCTATCAATATATAAATCAGCACTTTAGAGGTAGCTCAATTAGAAAATAACTAATAATTACTTACCGAATTCAAAATTTGACAGCAATTATATCGATAGAAAGCTGATAATCTCCTTAAGATACCCTTTTCATTTTATCAAATTCAGGTGAAAAAAAGTTTGTTAGCTACATTGTCAAAGTTTTGAACTGACATCGCCACTTTTTGGCCCCTCATGATCTTGCACATACCCTTTCCTAGGATTTTAATTCTGAAAGTAAATAGACAAAGAATTGATACCTTTCATATGCAAATGTCCTCAATGATTCTTTGATGATCATGTCATTAGACGAACTTGCATATTGTTATGAATCAACCTGAAAAGAAAACACAAAGAAATCAAGAAAATTTCATGTCTTCATCATTGCGCATATAGTCAAAACATCATTGATTTGCTAAAAAGAGGTGATTCCAATAACTTAATAAAACTTTGAGATTTTTTTCTTCTTGTTTCTACATCCATATTCCAAGTAGAACTTCATCTAGTTTTTATCCTTAGTTATGTTTAAAATTTTTAGATTTTGATCTGATTTGTCATTTGAATATTTGATGTGTCAAATGTTATTATTTAGATCAAGTGTTTAGATGTTTGAAATGTGATATAGATCAAGAAGTTCAAGAGTAACAATTTTTCAATTTTGATGTGATGATTTGTGCCAATTGATGTTTGCTTTCCTAAGCTCATTGAGTTTGGATTAATGACCCCAATTTGATTTGACAAAGATGTTGTGGAGGACCATGCAACTTTTGAGAGTGTTTAATATTTTATGATTTTTTGGGATTTTTTTAACTTTAAAAAAAATGTGTTTTTTTTTAGATATTTTAACATGTTTTTGAATTATTTAAAGATTTCATCACTTTTTTTATTTTTAAATTTTTTAAATTTTTTTTTTTTAAATTAGAGCTTTTTTTATCTTTTTTGGATTATTTAAAGATTTTTTAAAAAAGATTTTAGAGAATACCTATTTTCAATCAAGATTACATTTGTTTTCCCCAATATCTAGCAAGGTGTAGGACATGATGGATGGTTTTACAAGTTGATGGATTAGAAATGAATAGGTTGTGATGGATGAAGCAAGTGAATGTGATGTATAGGATCATTTCCTCAAGATCATCGAATCTAGGGAAAAATAATATCACAATGTAGGCAAATAAGGTGGTGATAGATGGCATATGGGATAATGACCTAGTGTCAAGCAAGAATGTAGTATAAAAGAGTGGACATGTCAAGTGGTTTTTGATAACATATTTTTCATTTCTTTTGTTCTTCATCTAGATCAAGACCAAAGGGTTATTTTGGATAAGATAGAGCTCAAAAGGTGATGGAGGATGATGGAAGATATGGTTAGGATTGGTTAGCTATCATGGTGAGTATACTTAGGAAATAGCGATAATTGGGATGGGAAACATAATATCATGATAGGATAACATAGATCTAACAATTGAACAAGTTTATGGAAAGGATAATAGATGTAAAGATACTTGATGTTCACAGATATGTCTAACCTTGTCAATACCAAAGGTGAAAGAGGAAATACAGATGCAAGTGAGATAAATGGTAAAAAGATGAAATATATTATGGATCAAAATTTCCCCCTAGTGTAGTGTGTAATAGGAAGCAATTGTCCATGATGCTTGTTTGCTAGGTTTTCATCATGGTACTTGTCCAAGGTTCCATGAGAATTGGTTTTCACCGTAGGATGGATTTATTTCTGTTTATTTTTTCTTTTCTTCTTCTTCTTATTTTTATATTTTTTAATTTTGGAGGGACTAAAGCCTCATGCTCTTTGGATACTCCTAAATAATGTATGATATGGAAGGTCAACACCTTTGGAATGTATGCTCAAAGATGTTGATAGGGTGATGGAAAGGTGATATGGTGGATAAGGTAGAGGGTGGCTAAAGATTTATGTGATGGATTAGAAAAGGGAAATGGAAGGATAATGAATAAGAAGATAAGAAGTATTTCCATGTGTGGGTGTGAAAAAGGGAATGGAAAGTTAATGAATAGGAGAATAAAAAATACTAGCAAGATCAACATTGACATGTACCTTGAAGGGTAGTAAAATAATGGGGGAAGATGGGTGAAACAGCTAGAGGTTTTGATGTAGGAGAGGATATGGATCTTGGGATGCAAGGACCCAAAATAGATGGATAAAATGGACTATGTTTAGTAGAATGTGGAGTGGAATCCGTTGGAATCTTGAATGTCAACTTCTATTTTTCTTTTATATTCAAATCCCTAAAAAGTAACTTGGGAATCCACTTTTTTTTTTATTCCCTTTTTTTGGTGGATTCTTTAGAATGCATTTCTTTGATTTTTATTTTTAATGGATGGACCTTTGTAGTCTCTTGAATATTTCTATTTTTTAATTCATGTGTTGCATAGATGGGACATAGTGATCTTCATAGATGAGTGGATTATTGAATTTCTTATTTTTCTATTGCATGTACAAATTGCTTCCAAAAGACTTAGGATTTATAGATGAATAAGATTGATATGGATGGATCATAGGGATAGGTGTATGGAACTTTCTCAAGGATCCATGTCTTTTTGGATCTTGATACATATTAGTGTAAGTAGATAGTGATCTAAGGATGTTTGGTAGGGTGGATGGAGGAATGTAAGTGCCCAATATGGATGGAAGATATGAAGGTTTCAAATTTGGAATATAGGGACCAAGGATGGATTTGGAAGATGTATAATGGTGATGCTTATGTGTAAATGGTGGGAGATTAGATGTGCATGGGATATCAAAATCTTTACAGTGATCTACATGGCCAAGGCTCTCATCTTATACATTTATCTTTATACCAATGGCCTTATGTGTAGCTTTGATAGGAGAAACTTTTATAGGAGCAGTTGAAGCTTGAAGGAATTTATTCTTATGCAATGGATTAGGAAGAATGGGAGAATTTTTTGGTATATATGGAGGTGTATGACAAGGAAATGCTAGGGTACTTTGATCTTGGAAGGACCTTTGGATAGCATAGGAATAGTACATTTCTTTTGATTTTTAAAAAGTTTATTAGAGATGGAAGGGATATCTTGATCTTGCTTAGGATATGGGTAGGATATGGGATTTTAAGGAACATGGAACTCTTGGTGTGGAAGGGTATCTTCTTGACAAAAATGGAAGGGTATGAAGGGGTCATGATTAGATTCTTGGGATATGGGAATTTGGTCAACTATTGGATAATGAGGGATAATATCTTGATCTTAATCCTTAATAATACTTGTTTCTTTTCTCTTTGGATTAATCTCTTGACATGGAGCCACTTCTAAGGACAAGGTAGGAGTTTGGATTTTCATGAGAGATTCTTGAAGGGCTAATGGAGTTTCATTTGAAATAGGCATGATAGGTGTTGTAGCACATGAGAGCTTGGGGTCTATAACCTTTGAAGAATGGAAGAATTTTGTAGCAAGATGTAGGTTAGATTGGATCTCTTTTAGAGTTATCCCTTGAGGGTATACACAACTATCATGAAAATTATTAGGTTCTTTGTTTGATGGAGGTATGTTGGATAGATTTTATTCTTTAGGAGATGGAGGAATTTTGGATATATTTTCTTCTATAGGAGATAGACAAATGGTGGAAGAATTGGAGGCTATAAGAGAGCCACTACTAGAAATAGGTTCATGAGTATGATATTTCTTCAGAGAAGTATCTTCATTAGGTGAATCATTAGGATCTTCAATTTTAATTAGGTCATCATAAATAAGATCTTGTATTTTATGCTTCAAATCAATGCAATATGAAGTTTCATGTTCATTATGTCTATGATATATACAATAGTTGCTCAAAAATATAAAACCACATGAAGTGATTTGAGGCAACATGATGAGATCATTTTCAATGAGTTTTTCCAAAGTGGATTCATAAGATTTTCCCAAAGGATTAAATGATCTATCCAATGGATATTTAGATGTATTTGTATTTGTCAAATATATGTTATATTGAAGATCTTGATGATCCAATTTTTTATTGTCATGTGATGAGGATTTTTGAGATAGGACTAATTCCTCTTGATTTTCTTAATAAAAAATGAGATTCTCTTGATATTTTGAAATAGGAACGTCATCAAATATTGGGCTACCATTAGGATATTCTTCATCAAAGATAGGGTTTTCATGATGTTATTCTTGATCAAATATTGAATTATCAAAGATAGGATGTTCATGATGATCTTCTTGATCAAAGATTGAATTGAGGTGAGATTTTAGGGTTCTCTTTCTGGGTAAAGAATATGATGACATGGATGGAGTCCGTCATGATCCTAGAGATAAGGAAACATTGTTCTTAATCAAGATTCATTAGATGATGTATTCCATTCTTTTTCCATGTCTTGAATTGTTGTAAATAGAATATTATATTGAATTACTATTGTTAATTGATTGTTGGATCTTAATAGATGTTTTCTTTTTGTAATCATGGACTTGTTGGAGATTTGCTAGCAAGCTAGTTTTGACTATATGTTTATCATTGATGATAACATATGGTAAGAAACATGCATGGAAGCCTGATGGAGAGAGCCTTGAGCATATGGTTCATAGATATGTTATCAACATGATATCATAGATGCAGAGGTTGATTTTGAGTAAAGACAGTAATACAATTATTTGTATCAGTAGTGTTCCTGATAGGTCCCAGGAAGAATTATGTATGTGGTTTGTGGTATGGTTGTAATGGAGCATTGGATGTTTATATTTATGTTGTAGACATTTTAGTGAAGCTATGATTATGGACGCAGAGTCTTTTGTGTAGTATAGGTTGAGCTATGATGTTTCCAGTTGCCAGTTATAGTTTCTTAAGTTTATTTGATGGAGCCAACATTGTTTTTATAATTTTAGTAGTTACACCTATCATTTTTCTATGCGTGTTTGGATTATTTCACCATGAGAAGAAAGTATCTATTAATTTAGTAGAGCTGATAGTGTGTAGCATTACGTCTACTCATATGGAGTTGCATGGTCCTAATTTTTGTTGCGTGCTTAGTATAGCCATTAGAGATGTTGTTGGAGAGTTATATTTTTTCTCTAATATGATTTTAAGAAAGATCTAATAGGCTATCTTGATTATATCATTTTGAGAAAGATACTTATAGCCAGTCAATTGTGATCGCTAATCATAGTAGAGTTGAAAGAGAAGAGCAGAGTAGAAGGTGTGAAGTATTGAGCCATCAGTAGAAGGTCCATGTGACTAAAAAGGAAGTGTATGCTATTCATTGGAACTGATCTAGATAGGAGGTCTAACTCATAGTTTACCAAGATCTAGATATAGTGTGTATATGTTAAGCAAAAGGTTGCAGCCTTCACCCCTTTGAGCAATGAGCTCTCGAATAGTGTGTCCCCACCCCTAACAAGGTTAATTATAAAAGACTCCTAACAGGGTCTGACCTTTGACTAGGTCACTGTACTTAATGAATTATAAAGATCAACTCCTAACAGGGTTGTAAGATCTTCTAACAGGGATCATTATACTCTAGTACAATTTATAGTGGGTGCTAATTCCCACCAGGGTTTTTACCTATTTGGGTTTCCATATAACCAAAAATGTGGTGTTGTGTTAAGTATTCTTATATTTTGTTTATGCTTAATATTATTCTATATGTAATTGGATAAAGAATTGAATCAGAGCCAAGTACCTCAAAGAGAAAGTATAATAGCTTGAGGCTGATCAGATGGCATTCTTTAGAAAAGAAAGTCCTAAGTTTGATGGAGAGAACTATCTAGATTGGAAAAACAAAATGATGACACATTTCTAGTCCATTGCCTTTGAAATTTTTCAAGTAGCTACTAAAGAAGTTTAGATTCCCTCTTTGTTAGATATTGTAAAGGAAGATGCAACTCTTAAAAAGAATGAGTTGTTCACTCAAAATTCTATTTCCAAAGAAGCCCTTATCAGCACCTTGTCTGACAGTGAGTTTTTAGAGATCAAGAAAGTAGATAAAGCCTACAAGATATGGAAGTATCTAGAAGACATGTTTGAAGGAGACATCCAAGCCAAGAATGTGTGCAAAAAGATATGAATGAAAAAGTACAATACATTAGAGATGCTACCTAAAGAGAACATCAGAGCCTACAATCAAAGGATTAATGAAGCAGTTGTAGGAATCAAAAATAATGGTTGAGAAATTTCTAAAGAAGACATAATGGATAAGTTGATGATGACTCTAATACTAGAATATGAGAACAAGAGAAAGATCCTATATGAGACTATGCAATTTTCAAAAGACTTTAAAAGAGAGACCTTAATCAACAAGATTTCAGCATTTGAAATCTCAAGTTTGAAGACCGAGCCTAAAAGTGAGACAACCTTCAAAGCTTGAGTCCATGGTAAGAAATCCTTAAACACTTCTGGTAATTTCGATGATGATGATGATGATGACAAGAAAGAACTAGATGATTTCATTGCTATGATTTCTAATAAAGAAAGGAAAGGAAAAGGGAAATATGAAGGTCAATTACCATTCAAATGATTTTCATGTAACAAAATTGGTCACTTTGCATTTAAGTGTCCTACAAGAGTCAAGAAGTTCTGAACTAATTACAAGCCTAAGTATAGAAAAGAATATTACTATGCTAGAGATGGAATATTAGATGCGGATTCAATATAAGATGAAATTGGATTCATTTCTCTTAAAGATATGGAGAAAATGTTTGATGAAATGGACTTTGAAGATGAAAAGAAAGCACAAGAGTTAGCATTAATTTCAGAAGAAGACATCAGAATAGATTGGGTTATTGATAGTTGTTGTTTACATCACATGACATGAGACAAAGATAGATTTGTACATTTGGATAAGTATAAAGGAGACATGGTTAGATTTGGAGACAACACTCCTAAACCTAGCATACATAGAGGAGCTATCACCTTGGATGGAAAGAATAATACTGATGATGTTCTATATGTTGATAGTTTGCAGCATAACCTACAAAGTGTTGGACAGTTGCTTGACAAAGGATATCAGTTGGAATTCAAAAATAATAAATGAATCATTAATAAAAAGAAGGAGAAATGATTGGATAAGGTTTGAAAGACAAAAGGTAAATTTTTTCAACTTAATTCAGAAGAAAGTTGTTTTGTTGCTAAAGTAGGTGATAGTTGGTTATGGCATAAAAGACTGTCACATCAATTTTAACAACATAGTGAAGATAAGAAATATAAAGGTAGTAATAGACCCTCCTAGCATTGCAAAACTAGTTGATACAATAGGCAAGGAATGTGTGATGGAAAATCATGTGAGGAATTCATTCAAAAGCAAGCATAATTGGGCAGAGAAAAAATTGGATCTAGTACATACTGACTTGTGTGGACCAACTCAAACAAGATCATACTATGGTGAAAGGTACTTTATTTTATTTTTTGATGATTATTCTAGAATGATGTGGTTTGCATTCTTAAAAGACAAATCATAAGCATTTGAGAAGTTCAAAATATTGAAAGCTAAAGTTGAAAATGAGTCTGGATTAAAGATAAAATGTTTGAGATCAGATAGAGGAGGAGAATTCACCTCTAACAAATTTTATGGGTATTACAAAGAAGATCCAGGATAAAGAGACAACTAAGTGCACCTAGAAACCGTTAGCATAATGGAATTAAAAAAGGAGAAATAGGATCATACTTGACATAGTGCGCACCATCATGATTGAAGGAAAGGTCGTACACCTATTAGAGAGATGTAGTCAATACTATAGTTTATACTATCAAGAGAACTCAATTAAGGACAAGTGCAGACAAGAAAATTTATGAGCTATGGTTTGGGAATATACCTACAGTAAAATACTTCAAAATCTTTGGAAGAAAGTGCTACATGAAGAGAAAGGAAGCTATTGGCAAGTTTGATGCAAGAAGTGATGAAGGTATTTTTCTTGGTTACTCTACTAAAAGCAAAGCTTATAGATGTTTTAACTTAAGATTGAACAAGATTATTGAAAGTGCACATGTAAAGATTGATGAGAAGTTTATGATTCAAGAAAGATATCATGATTATGAACCTATGATTGAAGAAGAACCTAGTCCTATGAATAGAGAAATAGTTGTTGATGAGATGTTTGACAACATTGATGTATTGTTCAATGAACTTGAAACAAGTGAAGAAGAATTACAAAATACAGATGAAAGAGTCACACCTAATGTTCCTAAATTCACATCTAGATACTATTCAAAGGAAGATATCATTGGAGATAAAAACAACAAAGTCATCACAAGATCAAAAGAAAAGAGTTCCATAGTTGATGAAGTGGTATGTTTACTTTCACAAATTGAACCTTTAAGTGTTGAAGATGCATGTAATGATTCAGATTGGCATGAAGCAATTAAAGAAGAGCTAGATGAGATAATTAAGAATGATAGATGGAAATTGGTCCCTAGACCTAGTGACAAGAATGTGATTGGAACCAAGTGGATATTCAAAAATGAGATGAATGAAGATGGAAAAATTGTAAGGAACAAAGAAAAGCTAGTATGTAAAGGATATGCGCAAAGAGAAGGAATTGATTATTCTAATATATATGCTTCTATGAGAAGACTGGAGGTCATAAATTTATTTCTATCCTATGTCACATTCAAAAACTTCAAAGTATATCAGATGGATGTCAAGTTAGCATTCCCGAATGGAGAGTTGGAGGAAGAAGTTTACATAGAGCAGCCTGAAGGATTCACTTTATCAGACATATTTGATATGGTATGTAGATTGAAGATATCTGTCTATGGAATTAAGCTAGCCCCTAGAGCATTGTATGAAAGATTAGATGGTTACTTGACTAAGATTGGATTCAAGAAAGGAGCAGCAGATTGTAAATTATTCATAAGAGAGACACTTGATGGATTATTGTTAGTTGCTAGTTTATTGATGACATTATTTTTGGTTGTAATGAAAAGCTTAGGGAATAATTTTCTAAAGAAATGTAGAGAGAATTTTAAATCATCATGATTGGACCTATCAAGTACTTTTTGGGACTGAATGTGCAGTAGATAGACAAATGTATTTTCACTAATCATTCTAAATATGTGAAAGAGATATTAAAGAAGTTCAAGATGGACGATTGCAAGCCAATAAGTACCCCTATGATGACTAGATCCAAGATTTCAAAAGAAGATGACTCTACAATAGTAGACACAACCTTGTATAAGTCTATGATTGGTAAACTCATATATGCTACTCAATCTAGACCTGATATTTCTAATGCAGTTGGTATAGTTGGAAGATTTGCAGTAGAACCTAAACAAAGTCATCTTATGGCAGTAAAGAGGATATTTAGATATTTGAAAGGAACTATAGATTATGGTTTATGGCATCCTAACTTAGAAAATGTAGAACTTCATGTGTATATAGATATATATTGGTTAGGTTACATGGATGATAGAAAGAGTATCTCATGAGGAGCAATATTTCTTGGAGATAGACTTGTTAGTTGGATAAGAAAGAAGTAGAATTATATTTCTCAGTCCACAACAGAAGCAAAGTATGTAGCAGTAGCATTAAATTATTCTACAATTGTGTGGATCAAGAAGATGATAAAGGATTTTGGAATTAAGATTGATTATCCTATTTTTATTCATTGCATGATAACACTAGCACTATTAATATGTCAAAAAACCCTGTGATGCATGTAAATACAAAACACATTGAGATAAAATATCACTTCCTAAGAGAGAAAGTTGCAGAGAAAGAAGTAAAATTGAACTACGTGACACAAAAGATCAGCTAGCAGACATATTCACAAAGCCTTTACCAAAGGATATATTTGAGTATCTCAATGAGAAGCTGGGACTAATTCCATTCCCTGAATCTAATTAGAGTTTGAAGGAGTGTATCAATCCTCAGTGACTGATGAATGGTTGACTACTCTACTACAATAGTAGTACCAGTGCTTATTTGTTTTTGCACCCTTTTCCATTGATGTTAAAGGGGGAGTGATTATATAGTCAAGAAAATAAAATAGTTGTTTTATTCTAAAAATCGGGATTAAGTATTTCCCAAGAACAAACAAAGTAGTAGGGGGGAGTATACAATAAGGAGATAAAGTAGTTGATATTCAGAGCATTCAATAGTAGATGGAGGATTCATCCTTGGGGGAGTTTTTTTGAGGAATTGGAGAATATTATAAAATAATTATACATTTGGATTCGTGGTTTTTTTCATTCTATATGTTGCCATCAATGCCAAAGGGGGAGATTGTTGGAGATTTGTCGACAAGCTAGTGTTGACTGTATGTTTTTCATTGATGACAACATATTGTAAGAAGCATGTGTAGAATCCTAATGGAGAGATCATTGAGAATATGGTTCATAGAGATGTTATCATCATGATATCATAGATGTAGAGGTTGATTTTGAGTGAAGACAGTAATACAGTTGTTTGTATCAGTAGTGTTCCTAACAGGTCCCAAGAAGTGTTCTGTATGTGATTTGCAATATGGTTGTAATGGAGCCTTGTGAATTTATAATTATGTTGTATACATGTTAGTGAATCTATGTTCATGGAGGTATAGTCCATTGTGTATTACATGTTTAGCTATGATGTTTCCAATTGCTAGTTATAGTTTCCCGAGTTTATTTGATGGAGCCGACATTATTTTTATTGTTGTCGTAGTTGCAAATATAATTTTGATGTGAGTGTTTGGAGAAGAGTTAATAATGTTTGGTTAAGATTGCACAATTTATTTCAATATGTGAAGAAAGTATTAGTTAATTTAGTAGAGCCGACAATGTGTAGTGACCCATCTACTCATATGAACTTGCACGGTCCTAATTTGTGTTGCATGCTTAGTATAGCCATTGGAGATGTTATTGGAGAGCTATATTGTTTCTATAATATAATTTGAAATAATTTCTAATAGGATGACTTGATTATATAATTTAGAGAAAGATACTTATAGGCAGTCATTTGTGATCAGTAATCATGGTAGAGTTGAAAGAGAAGAGCAGAGTAGAAGGTGTAAAGTATTGAGCCATTAGTAGTAGGTCTATATGACTAAAAAGGAAGTGTATGATGTTCATTTGAACTGATCTAGAGAGAAGATCTAACTTTTAGTTCACTAAGATCTAGATATAGTGTGTACCTATGAAGCAAAAGGTTTTAGCCTTCACCCCTTTAAGCAGTGAGCTCCTAGATAGTTTGTCCTTGTTGGAGATTTTCTAGCAAGCCAGAGTGTTGACTATATGCTTGTCATTGATGACAAGATATGGTAAGAAGCATGCATGGAATCTTGATGGAGAGAGATTTGATTATATGTTCCCTAGATATGTTATCAACATGATATCATAGATGCAAAGCTTGATTCTGAGTAAAGACAGTAATACAGTAGTTTGTATCAATGAGTGTTCATGACAGATCCTAGGAAGAGTTATGTATGTGATTTATAGTATGGTTATAATGGAGCTTTGAAAATTTATATTTATGTTGTAGACATATGTATGTTACTATGTTCATGGATGCAGAGTTAGATATGTAGTACAGGTTGAGTTATGAAGTCTTTAGTTGACAGTCACAATTTCCTGAGTTTATCTGGTAGAGCCAACATGGATTTTATTGTTGTTGTAGATGTTATACACTAATCTTGCACCTTTGTGTCAAGCTCTCTTGGTCTTGATAACTCAGTATAACATGGGAATCATCTCTAGGTTGTGGGACCTTTGCTAACTGAGATGAAACCTCCAGGTTCTAGGTTGGTTCCTCTTGGATAATCACCCTAATTTTCTTTTACACATGAAAGTAAAACTTTTGGAGGAAAATGGATAGAAGGAATTCTTGTAAGGGAAATGACTTTTAAAGCAAACTACCTACTAGGTGATGCACCAAAACTAGGGCTTGGATTTCAATATGTAGGAATGAAATCAATTAAAAGTTTAGGTCTAGTAGGTCACAACTTACTAAATAGGCTTGCATAAGTATTTCATAAGAGGGCCTGAGAATAAGACACAACTTATGACCTACAAACAGACATTCACTTCTACAACTTGGTGTAGGATTGAGATAAGACTGTTAAGGGGGCTAAGGTATACACACAAGAACATCTAAATCAAATCAAACATAGTAACACACAAAATTGTAGAAAGCAAGAGGGATCAAGAACCTTAAAATAATCACTAAAACATGCATATACTTTGATCCAACAAGAGATAATCCGAACAAGGAAGCATAGGGACATGAAGGATTGTCATAAAATACCTCTACAATATTTGAATAATCAATGGGAGAAAATACAACTGTATGAGACAGAGGGTAGAAATGATACCATAAATGGCCTTTAAGAAAAGGTGAATTTTTCTTCTTCAAATTGTCCAACTCTTGAGCTCCTAAAAGCTCCAAAACAATATATACATACTCAACTGCACGTAGGTAGGAGTCAAAATTAACCTAACTAGGGTTACAAATCGACAATAATATCAAACCCTAAAGGTACATTGATTACTCATCATGGAAATCCCTAAGAACACCGGCCAATAGATTAGATCTTTCCTTTTGCGTGTTGATCCTAAACTATGTCCACCTACAGACACAACAACTTTGACCCATCTACCCACCTACAACTCCACTAAGCCATGAAGGATTCAAATCCGATCTTATTTCCCTGGAAGAGGTACTATGAAAAGGTGGCGCCAACTCCTTGTAGCATGTCCTGGCATGAAAATGTGGCACAATACCCTGCAACACTGGCCAACGGTCACTTCCATCACTCTCTCAACCACAACCATCTTGAGAATTAAACTCCCAAGCTAACCAACGTTGTACATGGCTGAAAGAATGCAAAACCCTAGAAAAACTAGCAGAAAGCATTCAAATTTTGAAATATAACAGCTAGCGACAAACTTTAAAATGTAATCATCGATGAATAACCTTCCTGGCAGATGAACAGCCCAGATGCGCCATTTAAAACAATCTAAAACCCCTTCTGACAAGTCAACTACCACCACAACAGTCAGTAACCAATAGAAAATGAGCAAATCAACATCTCTGACAAGTCACTCGACCCATGCCCCTAAGAACACCATCTGATGGCTGTCACTATACTACCATTGTAATGATCAAGCACTTTGAGCCCGTGGTATAAAAATAGCTACGAGATCTAATCATGCTTTACCTTCTTTAGGAAGCCTTGACTCCATGAGTCCACTGACATCGGCCACATTGCACATCAAACAACCAATCAAACTATGCCATTTTGGATACACATTGCAACCTTCTGACATCGAACCCACTACTTGAGATACTGATCTAACGGTGGGCGTATGATCTTATAGCCCCAGAATATTCCTTACTCTTTTATGCCAGTCGTAGATCCTTACCTTTCTGAGACCTCTTTGATAAATAGACCCATGATAGATCCAGTCATCGCCATGCAGACCAACCAAATTCAAGCATGTCAATAGGAAAGGACCCACCGAAGGAAGCTCTAACACAAACCAAGATCAGTGGCTGTCGTAAGATCACAAGCCCTAACATAAACCCTTGTGAAGATACATCGGTCGTCGATCCTCTACAGATGTCAGAGCCTTAGAATGCTGAAAGGGACCGGTCCCACTAATAGATTTTCCACCTATACTCAACCTTAGCCAATCACGAGCCACCAAAATGGATCTATGTAGCATACCTTTTCTGACATAGGACCCACTAACAGAAGCCAGTCGATGGAGAAGGATCTATGACTGTTGCTATACCACCATGATAAAACATGTGCATCTTGAGCCCCTAGTCTAATGACGACCACATGTTCTGATTGAAACTTAACCCACCAAAGAAAATGGCCCCATTGACATCCTGTCAAATCATTAGACCACCGATGAATCAGGAGCTACCAAATAAGATGAGGTGGCACTGGTCCCACTAGCAAGATGAACCTCTACAGATAGGAAGATCGACAATCATTGCAAGATCTCATGGAATCCTCTGACCCTATGAGATCATGTGAAATCCGTCAGATTAAGAACCTTGTTTGGCCACTTGAACCAAGACTGCCATCTTAAATGGTAACCACTCATGGAATCACTAAGTGTTTAGGGGTTAACCACTAGGAATCAGAGACTTGGTGACTGAAGGATTAATAAAGGTAGGTGCAAATTGGGTGACTTAAGTGATTAGGAAAAAGGTAACATGAAAATATAATGCGGCCAAAGGGTTTTTAGGATTTTTTAATACCAATGGCTAGTTTTTTCAAACTTTTCAACTGCAGACCAGGGAGTAAAATAATTTGCAGAGACCAGAGAACATGGAATAAATTTGTGAAAATTTTAGGGATGGTAGACAAGATAAAAATAGAGGCCTAGGGATGAATTTGGCCAAATTTGAATGCATATGAAAATTTGGGTAACATTTTGGCGATTTCTGCTAGATGTCAGCCTGCTAGACATGGAAAACTAGTGACCTTCACAATCCATTGGGCATGGGGTTACCACAAGAAAAAAAATCTCACAAGGAGATAGGACTAAAAATGTGCTTAGTGAACTTCTTGGAAATCGGGAAACTAAGCTAGAAAAGAGGGACAAAAAGCAGAAAAACCTAACCTATCCTAAACTAACTAGTTACAAAAACCTAGTCAAACAGAACCATTCACTGGTTGTGAAAAATAGCTACCTTTCCTTATTATGATATTTTGCATTGGACATATGAGGAAAACTACAAAGATATGAGGCACACAAAAATTTGTCAAATAATTATTAACTGCCTCTACAAAAATATGATCAAGTTTACCTTCCTCTAATTAATCATAAGGAGGGGTCTTGGTAAACTCCTTCTGTGCCAAGTATCTGATGGGGCAACCCCTTGAAAATCTGAAGGTAGGACTTTCCTTGATGGCTTTTTATTTATCTTCATGGTTGCCCTCCACCATGGGTAGCCATGTCAACTCATCATCTATGGACAGGGAATTGTCATCCTCCTCAACTTTTAAACAAGCCAAGAGCTGATCAAAGTTGTCAATACCCTAAAGTTTTGGAACTAGCTCTAACTCTTGCTCCTGTAGCAGTCTCTTAGAAAGAGAGAAATCCAAAACTAGGCTTCCTTCTATAGGCACATAACTTTGAACCTCCACTCCAAGGAATAGGGATTCATCATTCAATTTATTACAAAAGACCTCTATGATATTGGAAAAATCATACTCTTCATGGCTTTTGTCTATGTTCTTTTCTTGAAAAAAATCTTCCATAAGTTTACCATCTTGCTCAGCAAAACTAGGTAGATCATTTAATAAAAGCATAGCATCCTCTTCTATATCAACCTCTTGTTGATGGTGAATCTTTTGTTTTGATTGATCTTTAGCCATAGGTAATGGCACAGTCTCTTCTTCATCATCAAAAAAGAGGGGAAGCTCATTCAAAAAATCAACCAAGAGTTCAGGCTGGGCATCAAACTCCACCTCCTCACCTTGTTGTCCCACTTCACCATAGTCATCACTCAGAACTAATACCTTAGACTTTCTCTCCTCCTCTTCAAATGAAAGCTCATTTACCATAGGTCCTTGCTCAGACACCAGACTAGTATCTTTGAAAAGATCTTGCATCTAATAGCCAGGAGGTAGAGTCCATTGGGGTATCCACAACACTTTATCATCCTAAGAGACTAGGGGGGCCTCTTGGGATGAAAGTTTTTCCTTGAACAGGCTGCTCTTGTAGAGTGGTAGGCTGGATCTCATGTATAGGCTCTTGGAATGAATTTTTTGCCTTAAAACTTGGGTTATGAAATTGAGGGGGCTTAGAGGGAGACATAGAAGGCATACCCATCTTGAAGCTTGGAAAATTGAAAGCCCTATCATCTTGATATTGGTTTCTTGTAGCTGGCTCTATCTCAATATAGTCTTTAGGCTATTGCAGACCACAATAAGGTTGTAACCGCTCCACAATAGGCTCATATTCTTGAAGGGTGCTCCTAAATCTTGGAAATGAATGCTTTGTATGCTCTTCAGGTGTAGGCTCTTGAGGAAAATGGGTCCTCTAGTTTGGAATTTTAGATCTAGGAGCCTCTTGTTGAGCAATTTGTGATCTCAACCTTGTTGTCTCAATGTCAGCTCAATGTCTGATCTCTTCTTGGAATTTTTTTATTTGTTGCTCATCAACAAGAGCTTATGTCATTTAGTTGGAAATAAACCCTTGTTCATAACTTTGAGCCTTTGTTTCCTACTGCTCTCTAATATCAGACACTTGCTTAATTAAATCAAGAAACAGGTTCTTTGGGTTGTCTTGCTCTTTCATTGAGTCAGGGCTCTAAATCTGCTGCCAATTAGTCTGAGAAGGGGGGGTGGGTGGTAAGCATGATAGGGGAGCTGGCTTTGCAACTTTTGTTGTGCCATTTGTGCCCATGATCCTTTTTGGCGGAGGGCTCTTTCATAATCTTGCACAAGGGCAAAATCATTTGGGGCATGCTGGACATAATGACGGCCTTGTATTGTATGGAAGCTTGGGATAAAAGGAGGCTTTAGGTGGCTTTGATAAAGCTAATAAATAGCCCATTGAGCATTATTCTCATAATAGGACAGTGAGTAACCTGATTGTCTGTAATAACTTGACATGTCTACTCATGCAATTAGCTGGAATTTGAATATGAAAGATTTGAAACTTACCAACACTTGATCTTTGAAACCAGTAGACCTTATTAAGTCACAAGATATGTGACAAAATGACCTCTTCTAGGTCTATAGCATGCTATCAACATATCAAAGATAACATACCTTAAACATGAATCTGAACATTGGTCCCACCGGGCGTGCCAAAATTGTTATACACTGGCACCAAGGTGGGGGATCCTTGAGCTTGAGTCTATATTGATAGTCCCTGTATATTGAACTTCTTTAATCCTTTTGTAGGTGAACCAACAGGAGCACCTTTGGGCTTCAATTTGATCTTGTAGTCCCACCGAGCATGTCAGAATTGTTATACACTAAGTTTGCGCCTTTGTCTCAAGCTCTCTTGGTCTTGATAACTCAGTATAACATGGGAATCATCTCTAGGTTGTGGGACCTTTGCTAACTGAGATGAAACCTACAAGTTCTAGGCTGGTTCCTCTTGGATAATCACCCTAATTTTATTTTAGACATGAAATTAAAACTTTTGGAGGAAAAGGGATAGAAGGAATGCTTGTAAGGGAAATGACTTGAAAAGCAAACTACCTACTAGGTGAAGCACCAAAACTAGGGTTTGGATCTCAGTATGTAGGAATGAAATCAATGAAAAGTTCAGGTCTAGTAGGTCACAACTTACTGAATAGGCTTGCATAAGTATTTCATAAGAGGGTCTGAGAATAAGACATAACTTATGACTTGCAAACAGACATTCACTTCTATAGCTTAGTGTAGGATTGAGACAAGACTATTAAGGGGGCTAAGGTATACCCACAAGAACATCTAAATCAAATCAAACACAGTAACACACAAAATTGTAGAAATCAAGAGGGATCAAGAACCTGAAAATAATCACTGAAACATGCATATACTTTGATCCAATAAGAGATAATCCGAACAAGGAAGCATAGGGACATGAAAGATTGTCACAAAATACCTCTGCAATATTTGAATCATCAATGGGAGAAAATACAACTGTATGAGCTAGAGGGTAGAAATGATACCATAGATGGCCTTTAAGAAAAGGTGAATTTTTCTTCTACAAATTGTCTAACTCTTGAGCTCCTAAAAGCTCCAAAAAAATATATACATACTCAACTGCACGCAGGCAGGAGTCAAAATTAACCTAACTAGGGTTACAGATTCACAATAATATCAAACCCTAAAGGTACACCAATTACTCATCGTAGAAATCCATGAGAACACCGACCAACAGATTAGATCTTTCATTTTGCATGTTGATCCTGGAATGAGTCCACTTGCAGACACAACAAATTTGACCCATTTACCCACCTACAACTCCAGTAAGCCATGAAGTCTTCAAATCTGATCTTATTTCCCTGGAAGAGGTACTGTGAAAAGGTGGCGCCAACCCCTTCTACCATTTCTTGGCATGAAAATGTGGCACAGTACCCTACAACACTGACTAATGGTCACTTCCATCACCCTCTCAACCACAACTGTCTTGAGAATTAAACTCTTGAGCTAACTGATGTCATGCATGCTGAAAGAACACAAAACCCTAGCAAAACCAATAGAAAGCATTCAAATTTTGAAATGTAACAGCTAGCGGCAAACTTTAAAACATAACCGTTGATGAATAACCTTCCTGACAAATGAATGACCCAGATGCACCCTTTAAAATAGTCTAAAACCCTTTTGACAAGTCAACCACCACCACGGAAGTCAGAAACCAATAGAAAACAAGCAAATTAGCATCTCTAGCAAGTCACTGGATCCACGCCACTGAGAACACCATCTGACGGTTGCTGCTATATCACCATCATAACGATCGAGCAGTTTGAGCCTATGATATAATGATAGCCATGAGAACTGATCACACTTTACCTTCTTGAGGAAGCCCTAACCCCATGGGCCCACTGACATCAGCCACATTGCACATCAAACAACCAATCAAACTATGCCATTTCGGATACACGTTGCAACCTTCTGACATCGGACCCACTACTTGAGATACTGATCTAACGGTGGGTGTATGATCTTATAGCCCTAGAATATTCCTTACACTTTTATGCCAGTTGTAGATCCTTACCTTTCTGAGACCCCTCTGACAAACTAACCCATGATAGATCCAGTCATCACCACACGGACCAACCAAATTCAAGCATGTCAGTAGGAAAGGACCCACTGAAGGAAGCTCTAACATAAACCAAGATCGATGGCTGGCGTAAGATCGCAAGCCCTGACACAAACCCTTGTGAAGACACACCAACTATCAATCCTCTGCTAATGTCAGAGCCCCAGAATGCGGAAAGGGGCCGGTCCCACTGAAAAATTTTCCACCTATACTCAACCTCAGCCAATCACGAGCCACCAAAATGGATCCACGTAGCATAACTTTTCTAACATAGGACCCACTGATAGAAACTAGGTGATGGAGAAGGATCTACGACTGTCGCTATACTGCCATGATAAAAATGGTATAACGGTGACCACATGATCTGATCGGAACTTAACCCGCCAAAGAAAATGGCCGCACTCACATCCTGCCGAATCATTAGACCACCGATGAATCAGGAGCTACCAAATAAGATGAGGTGGCATTGGTCCCACTGGCAAGATGAACCTTTGTAGATAGGAAGATCAATGATCATTGAAAGATCTCATGGAATCTTCCAACCCTATGAGATCATGCGACAACTATCAGATTAAGAATCTTGTTTGGTCACTTGAACGAAGACCGCCATCTTAAATGATAACCGCTTGCGGAATCACTGAGTGTTTAGGGGTTAATCACCAAGACTCAGAGACTTGGTGAATGAAGGATTAATAAAGGCACATGCAAATTGGGTGACTTAAGTGATCGGGAAAAAGGTAACATGAAAATATAACGTGGCCAAAGGGTTTTTAGGATTTTTGAATACCAACGGCTATTTTTTTCAAACTTTTCAACTATAGACTAGGGAGTAAAATAAGTTGCAGAGACCAGAGAACATGGAATAAATTTGTGAAAATTTTAGGGATGGTAGACAAGATGAAAACAAAGGCCTGGGGATGAATTTGGCCAAATTTGAATGCATATGAAAATTTGGGTAAGAGTAGTTGCACCTATCAGTTTTATATGTGTTCTTTGATTGGTTCTTAGAGAATATTTAAGGATGTTTGGTTAAGAGTGCATGATGTAAGTAAACACAAGAAGAAAGTATCGGTTAATTTGGTGGAGCCGACAGTATGAAGCGATGCATCTACTCATATTGATTTGGGCAGTCCTAATCTATGTTGTGTGCTTAGTAAAGCCATCTGAGATGTTATTTGAGAGTCTTATTGTTTCTCTAATATGATTTTAATATAGTTCTAATAGGTCAACTTGATTATACCAGTTAGAGGAAAGATATTTATAGGTAGTCATTTTGTGATTGCTAAGTATGCAAGAAAATTGAAAGAAAAGAGCAAAGAAGAAGGTGCGAAGTGTTGAGCCATCAATAGAAGTCATATGTGACAAAGTAGAGACTATATGTTATTCATTGGAACTAATCAAGACAACAGGTCTATGCGTAGTTCACCAAGATCTAGATATAGTGTGTATTTGTTGAATAGAAGGTTTCATTCTTCACCCCTTTGAATAGTGTGATCTCAAATAGTGTGTCCTCACCCTTAACAGGGTTAATTGTAAAGGACTCCTAATAGGGTCCAACCCTTGACTAGGTCATTGTACTTAATGCATTTTAAAGATCAACTCCTAACAGGGTTGTAAGATCTTCTAACAGAGATCATAATACACTAGTGCAATTCTTAGTGGGTGTCAATTTCCACTAGGGTTTTTATCTATTTGGGTTTCCCCATAACAAAAATTGTGATGTTGTGTTAGGTGTTCTTATATTATGTTTATTATTAATGTTCTTTTATACTTAATTGGATAAAGAATTGAATCTTGTAGATAACTGATTCACCCCCCCCTCCCCCCCTCTCAGTTATCTCTTGGGACTATTCCTAGCAATTGGTATCAAAGCCAAGTTCCTCTGAGAGAAAGTTTAATAGCTTGAGGTTGATTAGATGGAATTCTTTAGAAAAGAAATTCCTAAGTTTGATGGAGAGAACTATCTTGACTAGAAGAACAAGATGATGACACATTTATAGTGCATTGCCTTTGAGATTTTGGAAGTAGCTACCAAAGAAGTTTAGATTCCCTCTCTAGAAGATCTTACAAAAGATGATAAAACCTTGAAGCAAAAGGAGATTTTCACTTCAAATTCTATTGCCCAAGAAGCCCTTATTAGCACCCTATCTAACAGTGAATTTTTAGAGACCAAGAAAATGGACAAAGCCTATAAGATATGGAAGTATCTATAAGACATGTTTGAAGGAGATATTCAAGATAAGAATGCATGTAGAAAGACATGGAAGAAAAGATACAATACATTATAGATGCTACCCGATGAGAATGTAAGAGCCTAAAATCAAAGGATTAATGGAGTAGTTGCAAGAATTAGAAACAATGGTGGAGAAATTTCAGAAGAAGACATAATAGATAAATTGGTGACTACCTAGACACCAGAATATGACAACAAGATATGCATCCTAGATGAAACTATGCAGTCTAAAAAAGACTTTAAAAGAGAGACCTTAATTAGTAAGCTTTTAGCCTTTGAGATATCAAGATTGAAGTCAGATCCTAAAAGTGAAACTTCATTCAAAGCTTCAATCCATGGTAAGAAATCTTTGAAAAAGGAAAAGGAAAATATGAAGGTCAGTTACCATTCAAATGCTTTTCATGTAATAAGATTGGTCACTTTGCTTGTAAGTGTCCTACAAGAGTCAAGAAGTTTAAAACTAACTACAAGCCTAAGTATACAAAATAATTTTATTATTTTGGTGAGGGAGTATCAGATGAAGAATCAGTAGAAGATGAAATTGGATTCATTTCTCTTGAAGACATGGAGAAAATGTTTGATGAAATGGACCTTGAAGATGAAAGTAAAACACAAGAGTTAGCACCGATTTCACCAGCTGACATCAGGACATATTGGATCATTGACATCAGTTTCTCACATCAAATGACATGAGACAAGGATAGATTTGTACATCTAGATAGATACAAAGGTGGCATGGTTAGAATTGGAGACAACACTCCCAAATCTATCATAGGTAGAGGAGTTGTCACCTTGAATGGAAAGAACAACATTTATGATGTTCTTTATGTTGATGGATTGTAGCATAATCTACTAAGTGTTGGATAGTTGCTTGAAAAAGGATATCAATTAGAATTCAAAGACAACAAGTGCATCATAATAAAAAATAAGGAGAGATGATTGCATCAGGTTCCAAAACTAAAGGTAATGTTTTTCATCTTAATCCTAAAGCAAGTTATTTTTTGTTAAAGTAGATGAGAGTTGGTTATGGCACAAAAGACTATGTCACATCAATTTTGACAAAATAATTAAGATAAGAAATGTAAAGGAAGTAAGAGACCTCCATAGAAATGAAAAACTAGTTGATACAATATACAAGGGAATGTGCGATGGGTAAGCATGTGAGAAATTCATTTAGAAGAAAGAACAATTCAGTAGAGAACAAGTTGGATCTAATACATATAGAATTATGGACCAGCTCAAACAAGATCATACTATGCTAAAAGGTACTTTATTTTGTTTATTGATGATTATTATAGAATGATGCACATTGTGTTCTTAAAAGACAAATTAGGTGCATTTGAGAAGTTCAAAATATTCAAAGCTAAGGTTGAAAATGAGTCTAGATTGAAGATCAAATGTATGAGATCATATAGAGGGGGAGAATTCACCTTTGACAAATTTTATGAGTACTGCGAACAACATGGGATAAACAAATAGTTAAGTGCACCTAGAACTTCTCAATAGAATGGAATAGTAGAAAGGAGGAACAGGATCATTGTTGACACATCACGCACTATCATGATTGAAGGAAAGGTGGCATACACCTATTGGAGAGATGTGATTAATACAAAAGTTTATAAAATCAATATAATTCAATTAAGGCTAGGTACAGACAAGAAACCTTATGAGCTATGGTTTGGGAATGTAACTACAGTCAAATACTTCAAAATCTTTGGAAGCAAGTGCTACATCAAGAGAGATGAAGCTATTAGCAAGTTTGATGCAAGAAGTGATGAAGCTATTTTTCTTGGTTACTCTACTAAAAGAAAAGCTATATAAATGTTTTAATTTGAGATTGAAGAATATCATTGAAAGTGCTCATTTTAAGATTGATCAAAAGTTCATGATTCAAGAGAGATATCATGATTATGCATCTATGATTGAAGATCCTAGACTTGCCAGTAGTGAAGCAGTTGTTGAAGAAATGTTTGATAGCATAGATGTTCTATTCAATGACCTTGAAACAAGTGAAGAAGAAACACAAAAGGAAGATGAGAGGGTCACATCTAATGTTCCTAAATTCACATCTATATATCATTCAAAGGAAGATATCATTGGATATCAGAGCAACAAAGTCATGACAAGATGAAAACAAATGATTTCCACAACAAATGAAGAGGTATGTTTATTATCACAGTTTGAACCCATATGTGTTGAAGATGCATGCAAGGATTCAGATTGGCATGAAGAAATGAAAGAAGAGATAGATCAAATAATTAAGAAAGATACATGGGAATCAGTCCCTAGGCCTAGTGATAAGAATGTGATTGGAAACAAGTGGATATTTAGAAATTAGATGAATCAAGATGTAACAGTGGTAAGAAATAAAGAAAGACTAGTGTGTAAAGGATATGCGCAAAGAGAAGAAATAGATTATTTAGATACATTTTCCCGTATAAGAAGATTGGAAGCCATAAAGTTATTTCTACCCTATGCTACCTTCAAAGACTTTAAGGTATACTAGATGGATGTTAAGTCAGCATTCCTAAATGGAGAATTGAAGGAAGAAGTATACATAGAGCAACCTAAAGGATTCACCTTATCAAACATACCTGATATGGTATGTAGATTGAAGAGAGCCCTCTATGGACTTAAGCAAGCCCCTAGAGCATGTTATGAAAGACTTGATGGATACTTGACTAAGATTGGATTCAAGAAAGAAGTAGTTGATTGTAATTTATTCATAAGAGAAACATCTAATGGATTATTGTTAGTTTCCATATTTTTTGATGACATTATCTTTGGTTGTAATGACAAGCTTAGTGTTGAATTTACTAAGGAGATGCAAAGAAAGTTTGAGATGAGCATGATTGGACCTATCAAATAAATTTTAGGACTGAATCTACAGTAGACAGACAAAGGTATATTTATTAATCAGTGTAAGTATGTGAAAGAGATATTGAAGAAGTTCAAGATGGATGATTGCAAGCCAGTAAGGACCCCTATGATAACATGATGCAAGCTTTCAAAAGAAGATGAGTCAACAACAGTAGACATAACCTTGTACAAGTCTATGATTGGTAAACTAATATACCTTACTCAATCTAGACCTAATATTTCCAATGCAGTTGGTATTATTGGAAGATTTGCAGTAGATCCTAAACAAAGTTATCTGATGGCAATAAAGAGGATTTTTAGATACTTGAGAGAAACTATAGATTATGGTTCATGGTATCCTAATTCAGAAAATGTAGAACTTCATGTGTATAAAGATACAGATTGGGCATGATGCGTGGATGATAGAAAGAGTATCTCAGGAGGAGCAATATTTCTTGGAGATAGACTTGTTACTTGGACAATTAAGTTGTAAAATTATATTTCTTATTACACAACAAAAGAAAAATATGTTGCAGCAACATTAAATTGCTCTACAATTATGTGGATCAAGCAGATGATAAAGAATTTTGGTATTCAAATTGATTATCCTAGTGTTATTCATTATGATAATAATAGGACTATTAATATGTCAAATAACCTTGTGATTCATGCAAAGACAAAACACATTGAGATAAAATATCATTTCCTAAGAGAGAAAGTAGTAGAAAAAGAAGTAAAATTGGACTATGTCAGCACAAAAGATCATCTAGTGGATATATTCACAATTCCTTTACCTAAGGATACATTTGATTATCAAAGGTAGAAGATGGGAGTAATCTCCTTCCCTGAATTTGATTAGAGATTATAGGAGTGCATCAGTCCTTAGTGACAGATGAAAGGTTGACTACTCTACTTCAGAAGTATTACCAATGCTTAATTGTTTGGCACCCTTTTCCATTGATGTCAAAGGGGGAGTAAGTATATAGTCATGAAAAAAAAAACAATAAATAATACATTAGTTGATATTCAAAGAATTGATTAGTAGATGAAGGATTCATCTTTAAGGAAGTTTTGATGAGGAAATGGAGAATGTTATAAATTAATTATAGCAAGGGGGAGTGAGTATCTAGTAAGAAGAAAAAAACAATACGAGATGGAGGATTCATCCTTGGGTACTTTTTTGAGCAAATGGAGAATATTATAAAATGACTATACATTTGGATTGGTGGTGTTTTTCATTCTATATCTTTCTATCAATGCCAAGGGGGGAGATTGTTGGAGATTTGGCAGCAAGCTAGAGTGCTAACTATATGTTTTTCATTGATGACAACATATGGTAAGAAACATAAATGGAAGATTGATGGAGAGAGTTGTGAGTATATTTTCCCTAGATATGTTATTAGCATGATATCATAGATGCAGAGGTTGATTCCGAGTAAAGACAGTAATACATTTGTTTGTATTAGTGAGTGTTCCTGACAGGTCCCAGGAAAATTTATGTATGTGATTTATAATATGGTTTTAATGGAGCCTTGTGCATTTATATTTATGTTGTAGAAATTTTCATGTTACTATGTTCATTGATGCAAAGTTAGACATGCAGTACAGGTTGAGTTATGAAGTCTCTAGTTGACACTCACAGTTTCCTGAGTTTATCTAGTAGAGACCACATTGATTTTATTGTTGTTGTAGTTCTGCCTATTAGTTTGATATGTGTGCTTGGATTTGTGCTTGGATAAGAGTTAAGGATGTTTGGTTAAGAGTGCAGGATGTAATTCAGCATGAGAAGAAAGTATCGGTTAATTTGGTGGAGCTGATAGTATGAAAAGACACGTCTACTCATATTGAGTTGGGTGGTCCTAATTTGTGTTGTGTGCTTAGTAGAGCTGACTGAGATGTTATTTGAGACTGATATTATTTCTCTAATATGATTTCAAGATGGTTCTAATAGGCTGAATTGATTATATAATTTAGAGGAAAGATACTTATAGGTAGTCATTGTGTAATTGCTAAGTATAGCAGAAAGTTGAAAGACAAGAGTAGAGTAGAAGGTGCAAAGTGTTGAGCCATCAGCAGAAGGTCTATGTGACAAAGTAGAGAGTATATGATATTAATTGGAACTGATCAAGATAGCATGTCTACGTGCAATTCATGAAGATCCAAATATAGTGTGTATTTGTTAAATAAAAGGTTGCAACCTTCACCTCTTTGAGCAGTGTGCACCCAGATAATGTGTCCTCACCCCTAATAGGGTTAATTGTAAAATAATCATAATAGGGTCTAACCCTTGACCAAGTCATTGTACTTAATGCATTGTAAAGATCAACTCCTAATAGGGTTGTAAGATCTTCTAACATGGATCATAATACACTAGTGCAATTCTTAGTGGGTGTCAATTCCCACTGGGATTTTTACCTATTTGGGTTTTCCCATAACCAAAATTATGGTGTTTTGTTAAGTGTTCTTATATTTTGTTTATGTTGAATGTTCTTCTGTACTTAATTGGATAAAGAATTGAATCTTTTAGATAACTGATTCACCCCCCCTCTCAGTTATCTCTTGGGACTATTCCTAATAGTCCTCACCCCTAGTAGGGTTAATTATAAAAGACTCCTAACAAGGTTTGACCTTTGACCAGGTCATTATACTTAATGAATTGTAAAGATCAACTCCTAACAGGGTTGTAAGATCTTCTAACAAGGATCATTATACTATAGTGTAGTTTATAGTGGCTACGAATTCCCACCTAGGTTTTTACCTATTTGGGTTTCCCCGTAACCAAAAGTGTTGTGTTGTGTTAAGTGTTCTTATATTGTGTTTATAATTAATGTTCTTCTATACTTAATTGGATAAATAATTGAATCTTATAGATACCTGATTCACACCCCCCCCCCTCTCAGTTATCTCTTGGGACTATTCCTAACAAGACCTTCTAGCACAACAAGCACAAAAACAATTGTTTTTCAATCATCACAAGAAAATCTTCCAAGAAATCTACCTAAGGTCAAAATTTTGGCTTTTAAAAAATGGATCTAATGAGGTATGCTTGATAATATATCAAGGTGCTGGTATGGATTTCATTAAAAAAAAAAGGTTTCATCCCCCATTATAGGGGCCTCCCAGCACCGATATGTTGGATTTTTTCACAATCCTAAAGTTCTACTCATGGAGGATCAATTATTGATCTTCTTTTGTCACTCACCCTATTAAAAATGAATTCATTTTATTTTATAGTGGGTTAGATTATTGCAGAAAAAGCAATTGTAACACACTTTGGGATCTACCTCTCACTATCCACATTAAGGCATGTTCTCGGGAGGTGAGCCCACTTGATGTGAGTCAATTTGGTGAGCTTCCAAGATTCTCTTAAGAATATTCCAAATGCCTTAAGGTATCTTAAAGGTACCCTTAACCAGGATCAAAACTAGGATCCAACCTACTCAATTAGACCAACCAAGGGTCCATTCACAAGCTATCACCTTTATGTAACTTCACACTGTTTGAATTCTCAAGCTTCTACTCTTCCACTTGAACTCGCAAAGTAAGTTCATTCACCATTATACTTCTATCTATTTCAAAATCACCTTAGATTAAAGAACTCACCAATTCTTGACAATTAAAGCTCTCAAAGACACTCAAACACTCTGAAGTACCTTATCAAACCAACCCCCTTCAAAGAGAATTAATATCCAATGATTGAACCTATTATCAACTCCAATTACTTGAGTGTCATCATTCATGCCTTGACTAATCATTCCTTGACAATACCATCACAACACCAACTCTTCCAATCATGAACAAAACTATTATAGCCTTCCTTTCTTAGGATTAGACACAAGTTTAGATAAGACTCCCAATGACCAACTTAACATAGACTCCTTTTTAGAAACTTTCAAGAAATGAAAAGAACTTTAAAGGAAATAAATCCAATTCAGTGAGTAAAAGGGAGAGTATTACCATAAACCCAATCAAAAGAGATTGCTTCAAGATCTTATCAAAACCACAAAGATACTCCAAGACCAAATCATTGAGACAAGGATTTGAAATTGGAAAGAAAAGAAAACCCCTTATGAATATAATATGAATGAGGCAACAAATCTTAGAAAATGAGAGAGAATATGAGGAAGAAGCTCATTACAATAATGAGAGAGCTAAGATGAGAAGGTGAGTAAAAGTGAGACAAATTGTGAGAATAATATTCAAAGTATGTGGAGAAGCAACTCTTAATTAGAAATGACTAATGAATTTAGAATTTAACTCCCATTTAAATGGATGCCACATTCATACTAAGTGCATGCCAAGTGTGAGAATCCTCATAAGGAGGAATAAACTAATTTCCTTAATAAGAGAAATACAAAATATGAGTTGTCCTCCCACTTGGACTAGAGGAAAAAATACTAATAGGATACCTTGGATTATCCAAATTTACAATAAAAAACCAAGGAAATATTATAAATTCTAACACTCCTAAATTCAATTTACCATAACAAAATTAATGTCAAAACAAAAACTTGCCGGTTCTCTGTATAGACCTGTACTTAGAAGGAAATAACTTTTTACCCCGATATTATTTCCTTGACCTCTCTAGTGAGGAGGGGAGAAATTAACATTCCAAATCTCATCAAAATATAATGGTTCATTTTAGAGATATTTCCCCCACACTATGATTGTATTTATGAGATAGTTGTACCCATTTGATATATCAGATTACCATTCCTCTTGTCTAAAAATTGACAAAACAAAACACCATCACTTGATAACATAAATGAAATTCAAGCACAACTAATTTAGTTTATTGTCTTAACAAATATAGCAACATTTCAACCATTAAAAAGCATAGGAACAATGACTATGTCCATGGGTAGATTGTCTTTTATTACCAAAAAGACCAATCTTTATTCATTCAAACTGTATTAACAACACCACCCTCTTCTTGGATCGAGAGTTACTTCTTCTAAAAATGACTCTCATCTTCCATGTAAGAAACAACCTACCTTAACTACCCTCAAAACTGAATGGGATTAGTTACAACCATTTTTCCCATAATTTGGTAATTACATACAAAATGCAAAAGTATTGTCAATGTCGACAACTAGGTTGACAAGTTGACAACTAAATGTCAAATGTCCCCTGTTACATTTAAACATGGTCCTTTTAATGACCTTAGCAATTAATAGAAAAAACTTCAACAAACTCAACCTCTATCCTTTAAAACTTTACAAAGTCAAATCATCATATTTTTCATTACATGGTGACCCTTGTAGTGTTCTTTTCTTTCTTTTCTTATTATGACAATATTTGACCATAGTAGTTTGCATACATAGTAATGGCCCAAATTAAAAATATGTAGAGACCTTTTAGGTCTTTTTAGTCCTTTAGTCAAGGTCAATTAGGTGACCATCTTGTCTTCATGAGGTGGTCCACACCACCACTAGATCTCTAACATATTCATGAAATCAATGAAATGAAATGAAAGAATATGTTTGAGAATTTGAAATTCACCAAAGGTGAAGAGCATATCCCTACTACTTTCCACTTCCAAACACAATTAACATGGTTCAATTTCCAAACCTCTTTTTAATTTAAGGGGATTTGAGTACTTATAGCTTTTTTATTTACCTAAAAGGTGAAGAGAATAATCAACTAACACTCTCTTCCACAAACAATTAGGATTTATTTAGTGTTTGTTCATTCCATCACCTTTATTTTAAATGATGAACTTTGTAGGTTTGGCATTTTGATTTACTAAAAGAAGTGAAGAGTATAGACCTACTGTCAAATCTAACAAACAACAATAGGTCTCTAATTATGTTAGATTTAAATTAAATTTACACAATTTAAGAAAATGCATAAGGTTTTAAGCATACCTTTTTGAAGCTAGCAAAGTTAGGCACATTTTTTATTTTATTGCAAGAATTTTATACTCACCTAGTGATGATTGTTCCAACTCCTTAACATTCTCTTCTAAAAAATGTTAGTCCAACATAATTCAAAGAAAATGTGGAGCAATCAAAGCAAATCAAATTTTTATTCCTCCATAAAATTGATTCAACTTTATGAATCCTAAGGAACACAAATCAATTTAAGAGATACAAATTTGATTTGTAATCTTGAATTACTTGCATTTACCTCTCGTAGGCTTCTCCTTATTCCTTGAAATCTTCTAAAAAGTTGTTGAAGTAGACTTGCTTCTCCTTTTTCAATCTCCTTCTTTGTCTATCCTCTCAGTTGACTGTGGATTCTAGTTTTCAGACCTTTTTATGTCCTATCATTTGCAAAACACAGAAATCTACAAAGCATAGAAAATTTATCATTAAATTTGTAGAATTTAAGTTTTAAAATAACCAATACTATGCACTACAAAAACTATTATACAAAAACTAATAAAAAATGATTATACCTATTTTACTTAATAAAAAACTATTATACATGTAATTTTGTCTATTATATGCATTAAAAGAATTTTTGTACACATCAAAATAATTTGTGTATGTGTCAAAATAATTTGTGTATGCATTTCAAGAATTTGTGTTCATGTCACAATAATGTGTGAACATATTAAAATAATGTGTGTACGCATCAAAAGAATGTGGGTACGCATCACAGAAAGTATTATACACATTATTTAAATTCTATTGAGCATTATTAAAATGACAAACAATATTGTAAGTGCTAAAATAGTGGTTGTAAGCAGTACGGGGTTAGGGTATAAGTGTTGAGAGAAAGTAAGACATAAGATAGAAGAAATTGCGACGTGATAACACTCTGCAAATGCATTAAACTTATGTGTAGATGCATTGTTTGGCTGTGTAAAGGCATAGAAATTTTCTTTACACATGTTATTTCTCTAATTGTATGCACTATTTCACTTGTAAAATAGAGAATTCAAATAAAATGTCATGCAAATTTAGAAAATAAACATGAAATTTGATTAGTAGAGGCCCAATTCCCTATGGTGGACATCATTTTGTGTATATTGAATACCTTCATGAGATTATTTTTCTCTAGAGCAATTCAAATTAAGCTAATTTAATATTTAAGACCTATTGAATTAAAATCTTAAAATAATGAACATCTCATGGATCCCTATTTAAAGATGATGAAGAAATGCTCTTAGCAAGCATCTATTAGAGATAGCTCTAAAATGAGAATATTATGCTAAACTTATGAATTTAAGCCTATCTTTGCTAAAAATATACTAAAATGCTTAAAAGTTTTGCTTGCAAATAAAATTGACTATAATAAAGATGTAATTCTAAATGAGATTGGATCCATTTTTCTTCTAATTTTTTGTTTCTATTTATAGATTTTACCAAGCTTAGGTGGTGGAGTGAGTTTAACCATGATAAAATTTGGGTCAAGTTGATTGTTTCAAATGTTGAGACAATTTAAATATTTTTTCCTCAAAGTTTGGGACAATGAAACAAAATGAATAGTCAAGATTCATTATCAAAATGAGTGATTGAGAATCAATTTGGCTTTGATCCATGTAAGCCTCATTATCAATTCCTATTGGTTGATTTAATTCCTTCACATGTGATAGATGAGAAATTTTAGGAATTGATTAATTATTTAATTTAATTTCTTTGGCCATGTGTACCCATTGAAAGGATTGGATTTGATTTAATTCAACTATATAATTAATTTTATTAATTACATAATTAAATGATCAATATAATTTAATTAATTCTCTTTAGATTTGATTTCAATTAATTTTTTATTTTTCTTCGATTTCTCACTTGGATTAGCCTGACTATTTTTAGGTGTCTACACTTACAACAATACTCAACTCAATAATCAACTTCTTTTATCTCAATCCTTAAATTTGAAACCCAACAATAATTCTAATCTAATTAATCCCAATAACTTAAACTAGTTTGACTCCCCTATGAAATATTAATAACTAGCAATAATATGATAATAAGCATAACTAAACTACCAAAAGTAAAGCATAATTAAAGGAGTACTGTCTCACTCCTTTAACTTGTATTTGAATTCAATTGCTAGGTAACTTAAACAATTTTTATCTATTCTTAAAGAAAACTATCCAATATAAATAACATAAAATACTTAAATAACTAACATATACCCAGTATTGATTTTATCTAATCAGAATTTTTTTGAAACATTATCAATAAATATAACAAACATAATATGATCTATTCATATTCCTTAATTTGTTTATAAAAATATATAAAATATCTTAACTAATAATTTATATACTACCAAATAAACTAGTAAAAACCAATATTTAAATAACACTTTTATATTACTTAAATATGTAATTAAAATAATTAATACAAATTTAAATTACATCTACCTCACTTAACTGGCATAGTTCTTAACTAATTAAAGTCTATCCTTTAACTAATTTTAAATTCAACGGAATATCTTCTTTATTGTCTAAAACAAACTCATAGTAATGGAGGAGTTTTAAAAAAAAATTGTTTCTACTAAACATTTCCAGCTATATTGGAATTCCTTCAAGCCCTGTTTGTTTGCTGGAATTCGGGTGGAATTGGCGGTGGGACTTCCTCTTTTCTAGCAAATCTATTATTTGGAACATCAATATGCAATTCGGGTTATGTCACTGAAAACTTGATTTAGGCTCTAAAACGGACAGCACTATCTTCCCACCCAAGAGATGGAATTTGATTTCATCTTTCGGTTTTGGAAATTTTTGAACCGAATTTAATTATTCCATTGGGTCCATCATCTTCCAGCTTTCATTTTGGAGTTTTATTTGGCCGTTGGGTGCGTGTTTATATTCATTTTTGTAGACTCATTTGAAGGTTTTACACGCCTCTCCTTTCTCGCAGCAAGGTTTATAATAAGGTAAGTTTTCCACACACTTGTGATAATGAATACTTTGTGTTGTACAAAGCTTTGCCTTTTGAGATTCAACATAATCATTTCCCTTGTTGTATTCTAATAATGAAAAATGGAATTCACAAACTTAATCTTCTGCTAAGAGTGTGTTCTCAATGATGCATCAGACGATTCAAACAAGTATAATGCATCCAAACATGTTTACAAAACTTAAATGGCATTTTTTAGGTCACGACCTAGCGAGAAAGAAAGGCCCTGTTCTACATTGCATCAAACATATTGTTAGAATTTTGCAACCCCTGGATATCAACCTTGTAAACAAGCTCAACAGTTTACTCAACAACCAACATTTAAATTCAAGCTAGAAAAATCACGGCAAAAGGTATGTACTGAGGCAATCATTCACCATGAATTGGTTATTTTTTAGGATTGGTCAGCGAGGAAGGATGAAAGGTGCTAGGGTTTAAGCAATTTTAAACCCTTTAATTAAAAATCTACTGTTTGGGATGAGCTAAATGCTACTATTCATAGGCTAAAGTAAAAAGGAATTTAGATAAACGAGGAAACATACAGTTTTATGTTTCCATCATTAAAACCACTGCAACTGATACTGGGTTATTGTAGTCCATCTGGAAGTTGTGTAAATAATCTTAATTGCTACCCTCTATATGTTTCTTTTTGAGTATTTTATGTTGTATCTTGACTTTAGTGCTTTATGAGAATCTATATTGTCAAAATGTTGCGCACTGTATTCAGAATATCAAATTTTAACATAAGCTAGAAAGACACCAAAATCATCTTTGCTTGTTTATTGTGTTTTTTTTGTGAAAATATTAACTTTTATTTAAGTCTTTTTTATTTTCTAAGAACATTAAAGAATGATACGCTTATCTACTGAACTAGTTCGTACCTTAGATTAAAACCTTATATTAGAACTACATATTATAATTCATATATAACTTCCCTTCTATTTATACTTTTATAGGGTTATATATTGGAATGCAGGTGGGGTGGGTCATGGATCACGATTATTCTCCTTGGTTTGCATAAGTCTATCTATATTATTATCATTGATATCATCCTTGTTTTTTATTTGATATATGCTAGTGTTGGAACTTGAAGGTAGAAAGATAAGGTACCACTGAGAAATCCTTCTCAAAATTGGTGGCAAACTTGCTTATTTGAATTTCTACAGAGACTGCCACTTCCTTTTTTCCTACTTGTTTGAATACTTTGATCCATAATGACTGAATATATGACAAATGAAGTACTTGATTATATTCAAGTACTTCTCTGGTTGTGAGGATGAATCCTCATCCTTTCCCGTATTCCTGCTAGGCCCCTTTCCTTTACTTTTCTTCATCTATCCAAAGAAGGCTATATTATTGTCACCACTCTTCTTTGTGGATTTTTAACTCCATTCAAGTTTCCTCTCGAATAGAGTCATCTCATAGTATTTGAAAAGATGAAGACTTTCTTGGGCATAAATTCTTTGTACAAGTGCTTGCATAAAGATGAGAAACCATTCAATGCCAAATTCACTAGCTTTGCATTGTCAAACCTCCCCAACTATTGCAAGTTGGTCACGGAGTTGTGTGACCTTCAATAGGTATTTGGTAATTAATATAATTTAACATCTTTATGATTTTGAGTTTATTTCACAATGTCATCTTCCTGTAAATTTCTTCACTCTGCTAAAGACTAACTAGAGCATCAAGTATCTCCTTGGTTGTTAACTTTTCACAATTTTTTGACGAAAAAGTTTAGCCATAATTTTTGAAGGTAAACATATCCACGAGACACCAAACCTTGTGGGAAATTCATCTTGGAAAGAAATAACACAACTTTTAGTAGAAATAACTTGTGGTTCTCAGAAGAGAAAAAAATGATTCTCATTGAAAAAATTGGATTGTGATTCCTCTATTTGGTGCATTGCAACTTCTTTTTTGGTCGTGACTTTGTGGGAAAAATCTCACATGATTTTTGGAACCATAAAAACAATAAGTTTCTACAGAGATGGTGTTAATTTATAGTTCAAACCAGCCTAAGAATTTTCCTGGCTTCCATCTTTGATACCATGAAGAGTTTAACCAAGAAAATGGAAGTCCTAATGTTCGATAATCATAATTATTCTCTTAACATCATGTTAATCACACAATATAACTTTAAATTATGGAAGCATAGAAAAGAAACACAAAGATAATTACAGATAACAATATAAGAGTGTCTTCTCAATGTTGCATCAGACGATTCAAACAGGTATAATGCATCCAAACATGTTTACAAAACTTAAATGACATTTTTTAGGTCACGACCTAGCCAGAAAGAAAGGCCCTTTTCTACATTGCAAACAGCTCATAGTTTAATGTTGCAGACAGCTGATCTCAGTTAGTTGTTATTTGTGTTTGATCTCGATCTTGGGATGCAATTGTGTTTAGAATTTTCATGGAATATTTAAAAAAATCATGGAATGACGTAACTCCTCACTTCAGCTTGCATTACAGCACTAACAAATGCACAATCATTGTCTTAAAAACTGTTGTTATCTTAAAAATGGAATGAAAAGGAACTCTAGCTGGGGAATCAACTGATCTGTAAACTAGGGTAACCACTCACTTGAACTTGCATTACAACACTGACAAATGCACAATCATCTAGCAAATGCATCAAGCAATCAGTTTAGTTCAATAAAAAAGGACAAAGTAGTGATACATAATCAGGTGTCTGCAACATTAAACTATTCACATGATTTTATTAACAAGTGGTGATACATAATCATATTAAATGACTCAGAGACACAAGTAAAGCATAAAATGTTACTTGTATCTTTGAGTCATTTAATATGATTATGTATCACTACTTGTTAAGAAAATCATGTGAATAGTTTAATGTTGCAGACACCTGATCTCAGTTTATTGTTATTTGGATTTGATCTCGAGCTTGGCATGCAATTGTGTTTAGAATTTTCATGGAATAATGTAACCCCTCACTTGATCTTGCATTATAGCACTAACAAATGCACAGTCATTGTCTTAAAAACTATTGTTGTCTTAAAAATGGACCTTACAATAGCAGGTTTCTTTTTTTTAAGACAACAATAGGTTACTTATTATACTGAAACCAAGGCAAAACTTTTAACTATTTTCAATTTCGGTATAATAAGAAACCTGCTATTGTCTTAAAAATTGATCTTACAAAAACAAAAGAAGAGTTTAATTTATTACATGCCTAATGATCTCCAAAACTGTTCAATAGCCAACATGAGTCGCCTTTGTAATAGCGGTCCATCTAGACCAAGCTCTGTACGGCATAAAGTATTTTTTATCACAAGTGTGTGGAATCTAGAATAATACTTGTCAATCCATCAAGAAATATTAAATAGTGAAGGCAATTAGAAATAATCTAGCAAATGTATCAAGCAATCAGTTCAGCTCAATAAAAAGGATAGAGTAGTGATACATAATCAGCTGTCTGCAACACTAAACTATTCACACAATTTTCTTGACAAGTGGTGATACATAATCATATTAAATGACTTAGAGACACAAGTAACATTTTATGCTTTACTAGTGTCTCTGAGTCATTTAATATGATTATGTATCACCACTTGTTAAGAAAATCAATACTCTGTCCTTTTTTATTGAACTAAACTAATTGCTTCATGCATTTGCTAGATGATTGTGCATTTGTCAGTGCTGTAATGGAAGATCAAGTGAGGGGTTACATGATTCCATGAAAATTCTAAACACAATTGCATCCTAAGCTTGAGATCAAACACAAATAACAATAAACTGAGATCAATTGTGTGCAACATTACACTATTCACATGGTTTTCTTAACTATTATGGAATGATGTGACCCCCAACTTGATCTTGCATTACACCACTAACAAATGCACAATCATTGTCTTAAAAACTATTGTTGTCTTAAAAGTGAACCTTACAACAGCAAGTTTCTTATTTTTGAGACAATGACAAGTTACTTATTATACTTTGTGATTATAATCAGTGTTAACAATATATCTAACCAGCCTACCTTCTACATCTGATGACTAAGTACTACAATATTATGTACTACTATACACTTTATCTTTGTGCTTCATACTAGATATCTCCTTGCTCAAATCGTTGTGTTTGTCCACATTTTAGGCCATTGATGGATCCTATTAAGAATATTAATGTTCTAGGACAGGTAGCTATGGAGACCACATATGCTCATCTTCTCATAGCTCTTATTGCTTGTCTTGTCATAGCTAGATTAGTGGTAGCCCGAGAAGGTAGTGCAAAAATGGGTAAACAGAAAAGAAAAGGAAATTCTTTTTATAGAATGGTTATTCATTCCAACGATGTGGATTGTCATGATCAAATTCACATGAGTACAGGAGCCTTCTTTCATCTTGCAACTAGTCCTAAGGCTGAAAGGAACCTTGACAGATATGATACACTTGACGTTAGAAGAACAACTTGTGATGTTTCTCCACACCCTTGGCTAGAATCTAAGGAACTGCAAGATTGCCCACAACTTTGGGCACTCAGGAGAGCCAATTAGCCGATACTTCCACAAGGTGTTGAGGGCTATCTTAGCACTCCACAAAGATTACTTTGTACCACCTGGTCCAAACAATCCTCCTGAAATTAGTGGGAATGAACGTTTTGATCCATTCTTCAAGGTAATTCTTGTGTTGTTACAAATTTATTGTATGTATTTTTATTCTTATCATATTATTGGTTGACTATAGAATTGATGATTGTATCATATCATATAGGATTGTGTTGGAGCTATTGATGGAACCCATATACCAGTCACCATTGATGTCAACATGCAGGGTAAATATCATGATAAAAAAGGTAACCTATCGCAAAATGTTATGGGTGTGTGTTCCTTCGATCATAAGTTTCTGTACTACTTCGCTAGTTGGGAAGGGTCTATTGTGGATATTCATGTTCTAGTTTCAGCTCTATCAAGAGCAGATCCTCTTGTCGTTCCCCCTGGTAAGCCAAATCATAGTTCAATATACTCAAGGGTACAATCAATGTTTCAATTTTTAATAATATACTTTATTTATGTAGGAAAATATTTTCTAGTGGATGTTGGATATCCCAATGCACCTAGACTTCTTGCTTCTTATCGGTGTACATGCTACCACCTAAAGGAGTTTTCAAGAGAGAATCCAATAAAATCTCAACAAGAGTTGTTCAACCATTGACACTCATCTCTTAGAAACTCATTAGAGCATACATTTGGTATTGTCAAGCAACATTTTCCAATCTTGAGGCATGCCACATCTTATTCTATCATGACACAAGCCAATATTATATTAGCATGTTGCATACTACATAACTACATTATGTTAGAGGATGACATTACATCAGAAATTGGCACCAGAGATAAAGATGATCATGATGGGATAGATGTACCAATGCTAGAGACATATGGGTTGTCTCAACATGATAGAGACCAGTGGGCATAATTCAAAGATGATATAGCAAGTAAAATGTGGGAAGAGTATAGATCCCAATAATAGTTGTTCATTTATGCGTCAAGACTTCGTGATGGTTTCCTTTTTCTTATGTTTTTCTCTGAAAGTATTGGACTTGTATGGGTCAATGTGTTTTATCTGAGTAAAATGATGTATGAAGATACTTTGATATACATGATGGTTCCCTTTTTCTTATGTTTTTCTCTACAAGTATTGGACTTGTATAGGTCAATGTATTTTATTTGAGTAAACTAATGTATGAAGATACTTTGATATACATGATGGTTTCCTTTCTCTTCTGTTTCTATCTGGAAGTATTGGACTTTTATGGGTCAATGTTTTTTATTTGAGTAAACTGATGTATGAAGATACTTTGATATACATGATGGTTTCCTTTCTCTTATGTTTCTATCTGGAAGTATTGGACTTTTATGGGTCAATGTGTTTTATTTGAGTAAACTGATGTATGAAGATACTTTGATATACATGATGGTTTCCTTTTTCTTCTATTTCTATCTGGAAGTATTGGACTTGTATGGGTAAATGTGTTTTATCTTAGTAAATTGATGTATGAAGATACTTTGATATACATGATGGTTTCCTTTTTCTTCTATTTCTATCTGGAAGTATTGGTCTTTTATGGTTCAATGTTTATACCATTAACAACAATATGTATACACAACATGGCATACATAGAACTAATGATGAGCATGGATGAAATTGGTAACACAAGCCAAATATCTTCTTCCTCAAAGAAGATAATGTGGACAAAGGAAATGGAAGGAAAGTTTCTAGACTTTCTCCTCGAGCAAGTACAACTAGGAAGAAAAGGTGATGGAGGCTTCAAAAAAGAAGTGTGGACCACCATTGAGAAGTGGTTCAATGCTGATAAGAACCTCAATCTATAAAGGATAACTTAAAAAATAAGCTGAAAACTTGGAAGCTTTCATATAGAGTGATGAAAGAGATAAGAAATACAATTGGTTTCACTTGGAATGAGGCAATTGAGTGCATGGATGTTGAGGATAGCCTGTGGGATGAGCTACTAAAGGTAGGATGATCTCTCTACTAATTTGATGGAAATAATATTGCCTTCTTTTAAAGTTAATAATGAAAGAAAAAGAACCTAATCCATTTATTTATGCCAACATGCAGAGAAGAGAGTTCAAAAATGCCAAACTATATAAGAGGCAGCCCTTCCAATACTTGAATGAATTGGGTGCAATTGTGGGTAATGACATTGCTGAATGTAATGCAACTATGACAGCCCTTGAGACTAAAGAAGGGAACCCTATGGAAGAGTCATTCAATGTGCATGATGAAGAGGACATTGATTTCAGTATACATCTTGATAGTGTTGTTGATTTGGACGAAGACCCTTATCCTTCCATTCAGTCCACTGCAACTGCAAGTGCTAGAGGAACTCCTACATCATTAGTCACAAGGGTGGGAAAGAGGAGGAAGGAAAGTAAAGCCACTTCCTTGGATGCCATGTGTGAAACAATGAAGAAAATAAAAGAGGGCATGAGCAATGTTCACCTTCAAAAAATTGATCAATCTGGTCATGACAATGCTTTGACAGGTGCATATACCGCTCTCAAATCCATCCTTGAATTGAGTCGAGGTGTATTCCTGAGGGTATATGACACCTTCATGGGTGAGCATAAAAGAGCCAAAGGGTTCTTGTTGATGACTAAGGATGAGAGAGTGGACTGGAATGTAACCACATATGGTGGATTATAGTTATTTTCTACTTACTTTATCAAACTTTATCATGAGTTGAAACTTTATCATACTTGTTCACATACACTGATACAATTGTGTTTTGGTTGATGATTGTTTATGGTTGATGATTTTTTATCAAATAGAGTTTTTAGTTTATTAAATACATTGTAAGATAATGAAATGTAAATTGGTTTCCTAAAGACCCTGTCACTGCCTGTAAGGGTATAACCATCCAACCTTGTCTATATTTTTATGATGTTGATTCATCTGTAAGAAATGATACTTTGTGATTGATGTTCTAAAGATTAAAAGCTTTGATAAAATATAGTAGAATATCTATTGTTGAGGACTATTGCTCATTGTTGTGACTGCATTGGACTATTTCTTGTTGTGACTGCATTGCATGTTCAAGGTGTTGTTAAGTTTATCCACTGATTGGAATGTATGCCAGTGGCTATGAACATCAATCGCAAAGTATCATTTCTTTTCCAGCTTTCAATTATTTCCTAAGAAATTCAAAATGCCAATTAGTGATTGCATTGGACTATTGCTCGTTGTGACTACATTGCATGTTCAAGATGTTGTTAAGTTTATCCACTGATTGTATTGTATGCCAGTGGTTGTGAACATCAATCACAAAGTATCATTTCTTTTCTAGCTTGCCATTGTTTTCTAAGAAATTCAAAATACCAATTAGTGACTGCATTAGACTATTGCTTGTTGTGATTGCATTGCATGTTCAAGATGTTGTTAAGTTTATCCACTGATTAGACTGTATGCCAATGGCTGTGAACTTAAAGGTGCACCCCTATGTTTGATGCTATACTTTTGCATCAATTTGAACAGTCATAAAGTTGTTGAGCATCATACTAAATTTTGAGGAGGATCCTATATGTATAGTAGTTGAAAGAGAGATATCAGATCCACTTGATAAATACATTGACTTTCTGCATCAATTAAAAATGCCAATTAGTGAAACATATACACCAAAAACCCATTATAGTAATTGTAAATACTTGCTGCATATAAAAGTGTTGAATTGAGGTCCCAATAATTAAAATTTCTTATAAAACAATGGCAAGTTGGAAAAGAAATGATACTTTGTGATTGATGTTCTAAATATTATAAGGTTCGATAAAATATAGTAGAATATCTATTGCTAAGGATTTTGTTCTACATCAATAGTACTAATACAACTTAATGTTCTTGGGCATCCTAGTCTAAAACATCTTAAAATAAGATATCCTCAAAACAAAAACAAAAAGATCAATTTGTTCACCCATAATGAGCAAAACAAATGTTTTTCAAGCATCCTAAGAGGAGAAGTTATGATAGTGAGGGTTTGAAGCTGATCTTAGTATCAGATGCTTTGTATGATGTTTGAGATTTGAAGGAGCCAGCCATAACTGGGCTATTAGTTGGCTAATTAATTATCTAATATTCAATTCTGACCAGGAAATCTAGTGAATGACAAATTGCTGATTCATAGTCTACCATACAACTCAATCCTTGGAATTTATACATTGACCATATCCACTAGTATGCTTAATTTTAGGCATTGAATTAGTACCATCCCAATAGAGTTAACATGTTTCATGAACCTATCTTAGAATAAGAAACAAGAGGTGCCTCTGTGTAGCCTATAGACTTTAGAGCTACTTGTGCCCTCAATTAGATAGTAAATTTTAATTAATGTTTTCTAGCAATTCAACGAAATAGAGTTTGTGCTTTGCTCATCACAGAGAACTCCAATGATGATACAAGATCTGTATCAAGTTTCCATGTCAGATCATGTTATGGATCTAGACACTTATGACACTTATGATTGAGCACTTAGAAAAGCATGAAATTAATGTGAAGTTAATAAGCTAAATAGTTTACACAAAAAGGAATTATGAACTCTTATAGTGAATTTTTTTTGCAATAACTGTTCACTCCTCTTATTACAATAGAAATTGCACTTATAGTCAATTTAGTTTACTAGTCTTTTGGAAACAATAGCAGCAATATCATTACTAGAAAACATGATGAATCTATAGCCAATGGTGCTACAGGAGCCACCTCAAAACCACAAACCAGTGAGGAATTGCCTGACTGGTTCAGGGTTTTTTTGTCAACTAGCTAGTTGTGAAAATTAGGGGGTTTCCATCCTTCAATCTCCAGTGATATACATGTAGGGTGTCCAATCCATTTGAGTTGAATTAATGGACAGACAAGCATGCCCTCGCTTGACCACTATTTTGATTAAATGTTCTTTTATAGATATATTGTTGCATTTGTTAGTCTTTTTGCTTTTAACATATTTAAGTGGAATACATGAAGGAGTACCACATGATGAATGGTTAATTTAATGCATTGTTAAGGTGTAGTCTTAGAACTATCCATTTCTAGTTCTTCAGTCATGGTTTTATAAATGTGTTTTCGTAGATGACTGAATTGTTCATGATTCTATATGTATATACCCTAACCATCTTGTTATTAGTGTTGCATTATGAAATTAAGTGGAATAATTCTACTTTGTTCAAAGCTTTATTTCATCTTGATTTTTTTTTCATTTTTCATTCATTTTTAAAAACCATGTGATAGGTATAGAAATAGAAATGGATAGTTCTGATACTACACATATGATGATAAAGTGAGACTACACATATGTTGACATTAAAAATGTTTGAAATAGCTTATGGATTTGATTTTGTAGATATTTTTGGCATCAAAGTTTTTGATCACACTTTGTGATCCTTCATCAGGATGGAAAAGAGAAAAATGGTTGAAAGAAAAGTCCATCATTTTGGTCTCTTTCATCCTGATGATGGCTCATAGAGTGTGATCCAAAACTATCTACACAATCGAATCCAGAAGCTATTTCAAACATCGATGCCAAAAATATCCACATATGTTGATAAAAAAATGAGCTATCTGATGAATTTTTTACTGTTCATGTTTGTAAACGGTCAATATTTCTGATCGTACTCCTTGGTCTATTCCATTTAAAAATAAACAAGTTTTAATTTTTGTATCATGTTTACTTTGTAGATGTAGGATTGACCATCTAACAATACGAAAAGTAATGGGAAGAATGAACGGGATATGAAATGGTTGATCATTGAAAGTGGGGCATAAGGGCGTAGAGCATGGATTTCCATGCATTTTCTTATTTAATAGTGTGTTTTCACACCACCATTCAATTCATGGATATTGTTCTTCCCCATCTTCTATCTGATGCTATAGTTGTGTCATTATATTTTTTTGTATAAATTTGTAATATCAACATATATGAAACTTTTTAAATTTGTAATGATAGAATATAGTCATGTTGTTATATGAATGAACAAATTTTTTTTTTGATATAGTGGTGATGGCTATGATAAATGTCTCTATGTGTGACTATGGTGATGGAGTGCACTGCATGTTGAGGACGTCACACAAAAAATAAATCTAGTGCGTAAATTTTGGACTTGCATAAATAAGAAAAAGGTTGTTAATTGGACAATATTTAAATGTTTACAAAGAATAAATATTAGTCATTATTGCAAGACTAACTTAGATTTATATTGTAGGATGGTGGTGGATGTGACTACTTTTGGTGGGCCGATGTCACCACATCGTTGTCTACATCATCTACACCTTCTACACATATACCTGTTGTTGATGATGACTGCAAGTCTTGCAAAGAGCTCAAGAAATCTATTGCAAAAGTGGAGGCCACCTATAAAACTGAAGTCATGTTTTTACGATGTTTACTTTGTGCAACAATCGCACTATTTTGATGGGTCATTATATAGAAATAGATATATATGTGGACTATATGACTTATTTATATTTTGATGTTATATCGAGCAATGATATAATTATTTTCTTATTATAATATTGTTAAAGATAATGTATAAAATTATTAAAAAAAGTTAACTTTACTATTCACAATATTGAGAAAAAATTAAATTTTGTTTATGATTTACTATATAAAAATATAAATTAATAAAAATATATATAAATAAAAAAATGGAAAAAATAAATAAAATATTAAATTAAAACATTTATAATAATTAAAAAAAACTTAAATCTTTTCTTCTCAAATTCTAATTCCAATTCAAAATGTAGAACCAAACACAGAAAATGGATAATGTAATTCCAATTCTAATTTGAAATTGCAAACCAAACACAAGAGTAGGAATTTCTCAATTCTAATTCCAATTTTGAAAATGACAGCCAAACGCAAAAGATGGATTGTCTCAGTTATCTTCTAGGTCAACCAAACAGTCCAAACTATATTCCAAATACACAAAACTAGAATTTCAAAACCTGATTTTGAGATAATCGGGTTTTGACTCAAATTCCAATTCTGCAAACAAACGGGGCCTTAGAGAAAATAAAATAAAACATATAAACCATTAAACCATGTATTTGATGTACTTATAAATGAAACATAAATTTGTATTCTATAACCATATGCCATCATTTAACTTATATCAAAATCTGAAAATATAGTAATTTACAGAACACAAAGACGTTGATTGTAATAATGGGGAATTAAGCTACAAGAATATAAATATATTTTTCACTAATTTAATCTAACTATTGAATAAAAACTTAACAACATTCAAATGTAATTGTACCCATCCCCGATTACCTAGGGATAAAATTTGATCTGTACAATGGTAACACATATTGAAAAAACTAGCAGTTGCACGCTTTTGTACATGCAATGATGAGCCGATGGGAGTTTTGATTTTCAAGAAAGTGATATATTTTGTACAATGCAAAGAGTAGATCATTAATGGTATTTAGAACTCAAAATGAAATGTAAAAATCCTTAGGTCATGAGGTTTTCATACAAATTATATTTGTTGAGATTAGTTGATAGCAAATAAATGTTAAATAAAACACAAAATAAAATAAAAACCAAATCCTATATATTTAATACAATGTTGCCAATGCAAAATAATATTAATACCTGCAATAAATATAACACAAAATAGCATTCATTACTATGAAGGAGAGGCAATAATTTGTCATATAAATATTAAAAAAGTTTAGCAAACAATTGAAATCAAAATCTATGTATTTATTACAATGTTACCAAAAATATAGTAAAAACTTGAGGAAGGATAAGGTTGCAAATCTAATTCAAAATTTTGTGATCCTACTCTTCATAAAACTTAGAAAATGCCTTAAAACCTCAACCCAATAATAGAAGTGTAATCGCTGATAATAGAAATGTTTATGAGTACAATGATGTGAAAAGTAGATAATAAAAGATATGTAAATGGAAATGTAAAAATTATATACAAGATTCCTATAGTGTTCATTTATATTTTAACATATTGAGTAACAAATGCTGAAATTATCTAATGGATAGAGTATTCATACAAAACTAACTTTTAATACCAAGAAAAAAAGTGGAGAAAAAAGAAATCAAAAATAAAAATTGTTCATAGCTATTAGCAATCTTTCAATCTAAAAAAAATATAAGTTTCAACAAAACAAAATGTTCACCTAAAGGTATTCAAAGTTTACCTATTTCAATATTTCAATGAAAATGATGAGCTCACATAACCTATTTTCATGATCAAACAATTGATAAATCTACACTGGGTGAGAAAATCATGATTTTTTATGCTCATAGAAATTATAGTTATGCTAGTGGAATATTTCTACCAAAGAAGATTTTTCTCATTGAAAATAGATGTGAGGCAACATAGTGTTTTTTTCCATCTTAATTTCAATCTTTTCTTGCTTTCTATTTGTTCTTTTCAAATTGTTTGCAATTATAAGTATTTCAATATCCAGGAAAAAGAAAGTTATTTCTAGGAGCAAAGCTCCTACATAAATTCTATAGACTTAGTAATTAATTGATAATTTTATTTCAATTGCCACAAAATTTGGGAAAATTATTTGATTTTAAAATATATTAAAATTTGTGTCTCTGTCTCCATGTTTCATAGACCCAACATCACTAATAATGATTGAATGATTTTGGATGAATAAAAACCATGGACAACACTATTTGTTATTAACTGATTTTGGATGAATAAAAACCATGGATATCACTATTTTTAATTGAATGACTTTGGATGAATAAACCTATGAATAACAATAAATTTAATAAATATGTTTTCCTCAATTTTTTCTTGTACAATTATATTCACAAAATCTTTTTATATTATTTTATTTCAATTCCCATCAAATTTGGAAAAATCTTTTAATTTTAAAACATATTAAGAATTTTGTACCTTTCTACATGTTTCATAGATCCAACACCACTAATTTTGATTGAATGAGTTTAGATAAATAAAAATTATAGACATCACCATTATTTTTGAATAAATTTAGATGAATAAGATCATAGATATCACTTTTCTCACAAGAAGAGACCTTTAATATGTTCTTTTAACATTTGATATTTTATATGATCATTTGGTTAGATTTGATGCTCACGGGAATTATTTAGAACCCATCTCTTTTCACACCCCAACAATAATAAACCCTATAAAAAATAAATTTTGACAATCTCTAAAATGTCTATAGTCATTCATATGAAGAGTGACATGGACAGTTCAAGCAATCTCTCACACTCTTCTAATTTATTGAGATGGGTATTCACCATTGCATTTTATCTCTATTCTTTCTACTTTAATACACAACCTCCACATTATAGGAAAAAGTTCATATCTTAGAAATAAATAGTCCAATGGAATATAATTAAAACATAGCATAGAATAGTTAGATCTAAGAAAATTGAATATCTGTTAAAGCCAAGTGAAATCATACATGAAGAAGAAGAACTAATGTATCATTATCAACATCCACAAATTCTTTCTCCCACTTTCTCACATTATCACTTGGGAAATGGTCAGGTATCTAAGCATTAACATAGTATTTGTAGTACTCAGAGAGCTTGGTGAGAATTAAACCCTCAACTTTGTCTAAAGGTATGGTGGCCTCAATGCCTACAAAATCTAGAGACTTCTATAATGCAAGAGTGGATAGACACAACCTCCTCCACTTTAAACACTTGATTTTCTAAGCTCCTCACTTTCACCTTTCTGTCCTCTGTCATGCTATTGTTTAAGCCTCAAAATATATTGGTGTGCTAATTGTAAATGAAAATGACAATGGGTATTTATAGTTTTTTTATTTACAGATGAAAACATAAACTGAGAGATGGAATGAAATTTGTTGATTAAAAGAAGTTTGAATGGGTTTTACCGAGATAACTAGAAAACTTTAAAAACTTTGGATTTTGAGAAGACAAAAAAATAGGGAAAAGAATAGGGGAAAAATCAAGGAAACTTTCTACTTTTTATTTCAGAATTGTTTGCTAATTGTGAACAAAGAGAAGGGGAACAACAAAGTTGAAGTATTTTCTAATTTTAAATTTTTTTTCTAATTTCTAACCAAGTTTTTTTTATACCGGAAAAATAACCAACAGGAAGGATTGGCAACTATTCGGGAAAAAAAATCATTTTCGAGAGCAAAGCTCCCACACAAAGCCCATTGGCTTAAAAATACGAATGTCTACAATATGATTCAAACTAAAATTTCATATAAGGAAGAAAATAATCTATGTACCTAAGTAATAATAGTATAATTAAATGTTGACTATTAGCATTTCTATGTTTGAACTAATTTAACCAATGCTATAATCAGTTTCATTTAAAATTCCATCAAAATATAAAGGTTTAGAAAGGTTTATTTCTAATTGGGAAAAGATAATAAATAAAAGTCATTTGGTGGTAGTTCTCAATCAAGGAAGATGTGTTTCTTCATCGATGAACTCGATGATTGAGTGTGGATGCTACTGTACCAAATGAGTTCGGTGGATGAGTTTGTGCTCGGTAACTACTTTGGGGTTCTCAGTTAAATGTTCTTATTTTGGTTCACCAATGAGCTCAATCTCTTTTAGTTTCCTATTAGTGAGTGGCAATTGTAGCTATTCTATATCACTCAGTTTACTTTCAGACAAGCTTAGTAGTCTAGCTCACCAACAGGTTTATTTTGATTTTTTTGGTTAGCCAGCATGTACATTTAATTTGGGTCACATTCCTCATGGTATGGATCAAACATTGGGATGTGTAAGGACCTAAATCAGGATTGGTTCTTTCCCCTATGTGAATTTAATGACTGTTGTAAGATGACATGAAGGATAACATAACTTTTCATGAGTTTCTTGGAGGCAATAATTATTTTAAAATTTCTAATTTGTAAGGAAGACTTGTGGTCATGCTTTATAAAAGGATGATATGGGTAGAATATAATGAAGAAACCACCCAAAAAATGTGGATTTTAGAAGTTAGTGGCTAAGTGTTGGCAGAGGAAACATGAACCTTTCTTGGTGGCTTGAAATCTCAAGTGTAGATCTATCTTGGAGTTTCTACTAGATTTTTGGTGGGACATAGATCTGGACTAGGTAGGGAGTACTTGGATCCTATGAGATCTTATTGTATTTTCTAGTGTATTGTCCATAATTGGGAATGCCTTACATCTTGGCCTATTGCATGTAATTGGCATTGATGAAATAAATAGTTGAGTTTTCTTATATCTTATCATTGTGTTGTACTTCCATTGTGATTGTTTAGCAGCTTGGATGCTTAGTCTATTTTTAAAATCTCCAACCATAAGGTTTTGTGTCACATGGTTTCTTCCCTTTTCCCTTAAACTTTTTGGACATCATTTTTCTCACCATTAGGACATCTAGCTACAATATGTGTAGTCTTATTACATGAAAAATATTTTAGTGGAAGCTTTCCCTTGTACATACCAATACCTCTAGGTAATCTCTTTGCTAGTAGTGCTTCAAGATCTCTTTTTTTACATTCATCTTCCAAGATAGATTCAATTTACCTAGTGTATCTTGACATGCAATCATAATCATGACTTAATTCTTTACCTTTCTTTATCGATACGTTAGACACTGATTCCTTAAAATCGGCCTCAACTCTTGGAATACTATTATTGAAGTTATTTAGCTCAAATGCAGTAAGCATACCAATTAGTCCATCTAAAGTAATAGTATCAAAATTTCTCATCTCATTTATAGAAGACTCTCTAATGGCATAAGGAGGCAGTAAAGTTCTTAACATTTTACTTACCACACCATATTCCTCAATAGTTCCACCAACATTTTTGATAGTGCAAACAATTTATTTTATTATTTGACCATATTGTGCATTTTTCTCTCCTTCTACCATCTTCGTGTCATCATACTTACGTCTAATACTATCTTCCTTATATTTTTACACATGAATATCTACACCATAGATTACTTTCAACTTTTCCCAAACATCATAGGCAATATCAAGTCCATGGACATTAATATTCAATATAACTAAGGAATACTTACAATAGCTTTTTGTGCTTGAGTATTGTTTTGTTGTTCCTTTAATTGATTTTGATTGAGAGTTATAGCAGAAGTGGTATACTTGTTTGTGACATGTATCTAGTATTGTAATCCCACACCTTTAGATATAAATTCATTATGTCACTCCATACCAAGTAGTTCTATTTAGTGAACTTGGGAGGTTCCTTCATTGTCATTGTGATCTTTTCCTCAAACTATTAGGTTAACCACAAATAGGACCAAATATTTGGTACCAATTGTTAATATTATCAAGTTGAAGATTACTGAGAGGGATGGAGTGAATAAGTAATATAAAAAAATAAAATTTTCATAACCATTCAACAAATTACATCAATTAACATCCATTATATTAATAAAAAAACTAATGAAGATAAACATCCACAAACATGTAACACAATAACACCAATATTTTTCTCATGGAAACCCAACAAGGAAAAACCACGTGTTGGGATGAAACCCATAAATAATTCTACACTCTTTAGAAGTATGCCCGGTTAAGAGCTTAGCCCTATTAGGAGCTTACAAATGCTTGGTTAAGGCCAAGTCCCTTTTTTGAGCCACCTAGTTAAGGGATTTACCTCAAGATCTATTAGGAGCTTTTCCCTATTAAAGGTAACCCTGTTAAGGGATTTCAAACCCTAATTAAACATTCACTTGGTAAAAGGAAATAAAAATCAAGATTCTTAGGGTCTATTAAGTTAATGGATTTATCTTGATAAAACTATTAAGAATCAACAAGTGAAAGTGATATGAGAAAGTAGCACTCATCCTTTGCTAATAATAATCTAGTTAAATCTTAATCTATTCTTCACATGCCAAACATCTAAACCCTATAATTTCACAACTACAGTCATGATCTTTCTTGTCCATACACACTTCTCATTATAGATCAAAATGATATATAAAACATTTTACAACTTAAGACTGGAAAATAGCCCTAATTACATTTAAATTTATCCTTAGATCTACAAAAATGTCTTACAATAACAAAATCCATCAATAACAAGATCAATTTGATCACCAATTCAAACCACACATCAATTTGACAAAGAAAAGTCAAACTACATCACACTTTCTAATATTCTTTCACAAGTCAATAAATTTGATCATAATGATCATGAAAATAAAAACTCATCACTGCATGTCTATCTTCCATGTCACTATGATCCTTGGAATTCATAACCACTTACCACAACATGATAGAACATTACTGGTTGAGGATTTGACTGATTTTTCTAAGAACTCCATCTACTTATCACTGAGTGATCTTTTGTCCATTGAAACTTTGTCTTCTGATCACCAATTATGATGTAGTCACAACAACAACCCCAAAACATAGTCAACATAACATATGTTTAATCGCAACACATGAATCCAAACCTATTAGACATAATCGTCAAATCATTCCTCTGTAGCTACATCCTATTTTTCCTACTGACTTGTCAACCTTTAATCAATCATAGGCCTCATAATACATAAGATAAACCTATGGAATCATAGATATATCATCTAGAGACATCACTTAGTCTTCCATTATGATTGCACACTCCAATTATTAATATAGTTCTGGATACAACTATTTGAACATACATCAGCATAATAGACACACTATCAACCAACAAACACTAAGTTGACATAAATGAAAACATCACAACTGATCAGCCTAACATCAGGTCTGCATCAAAAAAATATCACAACATACTCAATGTATCTCTCCATTACTGATGCCAACATGATGAGAGTTATTTCCCTTATTAAACTAAAACTTCTTTTTCTAAATTTTTTGACCACTCTTAAATGAATAAGTGTGGCTCTTGGCATAAATTGTACCCTATAATTAATTTTCCCTATCATTTATATAGGAAAATGAGACATTCCCAACCTATGCTCTTGAACGATTACCAAGTCTGATAGCTAAATTTTATTCAAATAAAGAAGCATTTTCTATAGCTTCTTTAATTATATTAGGTTCAAAGGCCTAAACCTCACCTCTAAGGGAGGACTAAGCCCCCTAAAATAATGTTTGGAAAACATTGTCTCATCATCTCTGAAACCTGCATAGGGCTTGACCTTAACAAAATGGTGCTCATATTGTTCCACTAACATAGTGTTCTTGCATAGATCATGGAGCTCATCAACTCTCCTCTGCCTCCATTGATCCAAAAGAAATCATGCATATATTCTCTCTAATAACAACTCCCATGATATCATAGCTATATCCAAATGCAATTTATGTTCCTCCATCTCCTACCAAGTAGAGACAAAATATCATAAGTTCATGATAGCACACCCAACCTTGGCATTAATACCATACGAGTGAATGGAAAAATACCTATTTATATCAATGAGCCATGTCTTATCTCTGTTCCCACTACAAGATCCATCAAAATGGGGATGAGATGATCTAAGGAGGTCTCTCATGTGTCCAACTAATCTATCATCCTCATCTACAATAAGGTTCCTCCTTGTAGGGCTACAAGATCTCACCCGTTCATCTTCATGTGAATGATATGACCCCTTAGTCCTATCTGATTGAGGATTTCCTATAGAAAGTGATGTATTTGAGAACTTTCCTATCCTCCCTTCTAACTACCAACCTATTCTACACCCCAATCCTTACTATGATGATCTTGATTATTCTCTCCCTATGGACTCTCCTGGTAAGAGACAAGGGAAGAATTGTGTCCTTTTCTATGGCCTCTATCATGATAACCACCTCTAGTCAGAAACCTTCATAATCATAAGACCAAAGTGTTAAACCATTATCAAAATTACATATCAAATAAAAATCAATGAAAACTCAATGAACTCATTAAGTTCCCCATTTTGTAACTAGGCTCTTATACCAGATGTAAAGCCCCCACTAAGGAACCCTCAACATAAAGAAAAATACTTAGCATTAAAGTGGAATTTTTATTTTTGAAAATAATTTAACACCCAAAATATATAACATCAAATGATTAGATAATTTTTTTTTTAATACAACAGGTATTTGATGATTACAAGTTGAGATTAGAAAGTTCTCCCTATGAGAGTACAATCATTACCACATTACATCAATTCTAGAGTACATAATATGTTTCACTAATCAACAACATTGTCATAGTTACTACAAAAATATATGATGAAAAATTAATATTTCCCATTAATTTAACTAGAGGAATTTATAAATAATAATAGAAATAGTCCTAATAGTTCTAGATGTAAAGACTTGGGGGCTCATCTCGGATGGCATTGTCTAGGTCATCCATAGAGTCATTGTAGTCTAGTTCTTGGATCTCGGACCATAACATCCAATTTCATTAAATAAAGAATATATAAGGACACAAGAATCAACATCAAAATTCAAGGGTGGTGTTAATGGAGATCCAAGATAACTAACAAGGCTCAAAGGTTACTCATGCGATACTAGAGGAAAACATAAAACTGACTGGAGAGGATCCTAGAACATATGTAGGAGAGTGTAATCATATAGCTCCCCCACTATCCTATATTACCTTATCAATATCTCACTAGATCCTAGCCCCTATGTGAGGACTCATGTAAAATTGACAACCTTTTATGAGGACAAGGAGCTGATTTTCTAGTCTTACACTCTACAGGAAGCTATCCTTCTCCATCCCATCCTTAGTCTTTAGAATCTCATAAGGCCATGGGTGAGGTATCAATTATCTCTTTAATGTTTTATTTAGCCTGATTTATTTAATTATGTTACCACTGGATTATCTGTACCCATAATGGGTTACCCTAGTGGCCACTTTGGTCCTTGACTCCCATTGTGGGTCACTCCCCTATAGATATTTGCATTAAACCTTACTATAGGAAAATATTTAAAAAAATAGAAAAGAGCGAGCTGAATATTTAAAACAAAAATCATTTTATTTACATAGGTCATAATTCCACAATAGTCTCAATAGACATGCTAATAAAACAAGACTTCTCCCTCTCACATGGTTTATCCAAATGTAAGGATCTTGCATAATTATACACACTAAATCAATTTCCATAACAATATAGGTGAAATATGATGCACTAAAGATTCACATTGTGATAATCTAACACAAAGGAAAAAGGGTTCAATTTGTAGCCAAGAGGAATATTAATTTGGTTTCCATAATATTATTCCATACTTGGTCAGCTATTCCTATAAATAATATTAATTTGGTGTCCATAATATTAAAAAGTGCTATCACAACTAACTCACTTAGCTATATACTAAAACGAGACCATACGTAAAGGAATATTGTGGTTTTAATAAAATCTCACATTCAACCCATTGAGTCATCTAATAATCAAAATAGGATATGTAAAGATGTTGAACTAGGATGACTTCATTTCCAATTCACTAAGCCATCTACTGAGTAAGACTATACAAAGTAAGGCACTAAAATTGGTTTGAATACCACCTCCAAATCACTAAACAATTCTAATGGTCAAGCCACGCATTAACTGAATTTAAAAATCAGGATGAATATAATGCTTAGCTCGCTGAAACACTTTGATGGTCTGACTTGACATAATAAGAACTCTAATTGATAATATTGGTAAATACAATTTGAATTGCGAAAAGAGAGAGACCAACGAGGAAACTATCATCGACCCAGAAGAGATGATGGAATAAATTTATAGAATTGTGAGATGCTATAGTCCACGCTAAAGACTAAGGTTTAGAATGAAATTTCACTAGCTTCCCCCTTGTTTCAACACCCAAATACTCCAGTACAAAGCCGTCCATTTCAATTTTAATGGATGGAAATAGAGACTATAATAGAGGTAGCCAATGAAAGGATAAGGCTAGCACTAGTTAAGACAAGGATTTTTACCAAAGTGGACAAAAAGAGTATGCAACAGAGAAATAAACATGTTTATAAAGAAAACCAACAAAAGAAAGAATAATTGGTAAACTTCGTAGCAATGTTGGTAAACTTCAATTGGTGGCTTCCACCCTCCAGGGGATCCCGGTCTACTTTTTTTCTCTCTTTAAGATCAAAAGAAACATGGCGGACATATTAGAAAAAATTCAAAGAACTTTCTTATGGGTTGGCTCTGGAGAAAAAAAGAGGATGTCCCTAGTCAATTGGGATACTGTTTGTCTCCCAAAAAGTCTGGGTGGCTTGGGCCTAAGGAGAATTGGCTTGATGAATAGAGACCTTACCACAAAAGTGGCCTAGAAACTCATAGAAAGGAAAGCAGATTAGTGCAAGATAATGCAATCTAAGTACCTTCAAGGACATCCCTATAGGATGATGTATCAGGATAATGACCTCCCTAATGGCTGCAAAATTTGGGCGAACATCTACAAATGTAAAACCTTGCTATCTAAGGGTGCTTTCTGGCAGCTTGGAAATGGGAGATACATTAGATTCTGGAATGACTATTGGATTCTAAGATGCCCTAACCTTGGTAGTATATTCAACCCCCTCATAGACTACCTTAGGCCTGCCCTTGGCAACATAACTTCCAACTACATCGTTGGAGGGAATTGGAGGGATATACCTAATCTTGTCAAAGATAGACCAGATCTCTAGTACTTGGCTGATTAGCTCATGGAAATCTTGTGGAATGTCTAAATCCCAGGTCTTGGTGGCCAAGATTCCATCATTTGGGCCCCTACCCAAGCTAGTACCTTCTCAGTCAAAATGCCTTACAACTTACTTTTGAAGGAAGAGAATAATCCAAGGGACTAGACAAAGGTGTGGATCCCTTAGCTCACGCTGAGAATCAATTTCTTCTAGTGGACCCTTATCCATGGTAAATTCTTAACTTAGTACAACCTTATAAAAAGGGGCTTTTCCATGGCAACTAGGTGATTCCTATGCAAAAAGGAGGAGGAAATGGTGAACCACCTATTCATACACTATGATTACACTGCTAACATTTGGAAGGAAGTCATTGGCTAGTTAGGAGTCTTATGGGCTTTGGGTAATGATATTCACCAGTTCACCAACTAGAGATCCCCCTCCAATCATCCCCTCCTCTAGCTCCTTTGGTGAATTCTACCTCCTCACATCTGTTGGACTATTTTGAAGGAAAGGAACAACAGGTTATTCAGGGAGTCTAGTAATCCACCTACGAATTGCTTCTATATTGAGACCAATCTCCTTTGCAAGAACACCAGCATGGCTAAGTGGAAACTCCCCTCATCATCCCCCTCTACCTGGGAAATCAATATGGCTGATAATTGGAACCTGCTGACTGGCTTCTCCAAGTTCGATGATTCAAAGCTGATGGCTAGAAAAGCTACAAGATGGGCTGCCCCACTCAGAGGCTAGAACAAATTAAACTTTTATGGGGCAGCTAATAATCTCACCCAGAGTGGGGTAGGTGTCCTAAGAGACCATAATGGCACTTGCCTCTTGGCTTATGCGAGGCCACTCAATAATTCCACTATCATTCAAGCCAAGGGCATGGCTCTTCTATGGGGGATTAAATTTTCCATCCAAATGAACATCAGACTTTTGGAAATTAAGGGGGATTCCAAAGTGGTGGTGGAGGCTATCAAAAGTGGAGCTAATGTGGGGTGGCGTGTTAACTCTGTTATTCTAGAAATCCGAGAGCTCCTCAACAATTTCCAATGCAAGACTATATCTCACACATAGAGAGAGGGAAATGTGGTGGTAGATTCGATGGCTTCTATTGGTCTCAAGAAAACCAAACTTAGTAATTGGAAGGTGGTCATTGAACTACCTAAGGTGACTCAGCAACTGATTAGAGGGGAAAAAAATGATTCCACTAATATATAAAATGAGCGAGGTTGTCACCCATGCTAAAGGCCCTACCTTGATTACGTGTCAACATAAGTTAATGATTTATGTGATTATGAATATGAATGCCAAAAACCCCATAAAGGATCACAATTGTCCTCCATGCGAATACGTGTGGAAAGAAAGTTGTCCACATTAGCAAGTTTTCTTGGCTAATAAGGACACTAAGTGCAGCTCTGGTGTAACTACTAATTATGGCACCTGGAGGTCCAATGGATATTGCCATATGGAGCCTAGCTCCCAAAAAACCACCCAAGCCCAACCTTTTGAGTATAATTTTCTCTCAAAACAACTAATTCAAAACAATTGGTTTTATGCTCTGTTTCAAGAAGCTCAGCCCTTTGAATCTCAGGAAATTCTAGCATAGGAAAAGGAGATTATCGACATGGGAGGCAATACATTATGGATTGAACCATATAAGATTGATGAGGCTTTCACCTCCAACCCTTTGGCGACCCACTATTGTAAAGAGAGTGGTATCTGGGGTTTCATGTAGTGGATGAAGGGAGGACACGATGAGCAAGTATCTAAGTAGTTTGTTTCATCCTGGAACAATAGGAAAGTTTCTATTGGGGGCATCCACTTCTAGATTAATGAGGAGGTCATTACTAAGGTGATGAGGCTCTCCTTGGAAGGAAGAAAGTATAAAAAAACTAGTAGGATGTCAGACCCTACTAGCCTTAGCCAATTCTTTAGAGTGAGGGAGAAACCAATGATGAATTCTAGGGGGTTCAACCGTGAGGAGCTTCTAGAATTCTAGCCCAAGATGTGCCTCATTGTGATGAAGTATTTCATGCTGGAAGGTAAATTTATGGTTTTTTACTATTACCATTTATCTTTTCTCAATCACATCAGAAATACGGACCTCACATCCATTCCCTTTTACCTCCATTCCATTGAAAGCAATATCTTGGATATTAGGGAAAGCCCTAAAAAATCAACCCCTATTCTCCACTAGGGTCTCCTGCTCTATCTCTATCACTTCCACAAGGCTATCTACCCTCCGCCCAAACCTCCCCCAGTTATCCAAGAGGTCACCTAGGAGGATTCCCCTTTGAAAACTTACAATCCCACTCATTCCACATCCCTCTCTATCTGTGAAATCCAGGAGACAGATCTTGTCCCTAAATATGATAAAAGCCACAAAAGATGTGTGAAAAACCCTTTCAAAAGAGGGGAGGAGCTTGAGGAATCCCATGTCTTTGAGTCTTTAGATACTAAATATTTGAAGGACTTTGATAGTACCCTTGAGACTGAAAGAAATCCCAAAAAATGGGGGATATTGGATAGCCAGGTCAAGTTGGAGGTGGACTTAGGGGTCTCTGGTCACCGCCAGTCTAATAGAATTGCTAAGGAGAAGTGCAAAATTGGAATCAAGGAAATGACTTCGAAGGAGAAGTCCCTATCACAAAAAGACTCCCATACCACTGAGTTGATTAAGGGCTCTTTTGATGATCACCTGAGTCTGAATAGGACTAGTACCACTCCCCCTCTCAACCCCCAGCAAACCAAGGAATCTCCCCATAGCACTACCCCACCCCCCACTCCCCTCATGATCAGACCAAGTCCCCCACTATTGAGCACAACTATGTGCCTTTGGATGGCAATGATAGGTTTAAGGGAACCCTTAAGCTAAAGTTGTCTGATTTGGACAATGAGAAAGCTATCATTAAACATGACATGCAGGAAATCAAGCACCACATTATGATGAGTAACAAGTTTTCTCTTAAGGTCGTGCATGCTTTGGCTATGACCCTCTACACTATGTAGGAAAAATTGGCTAGTGGAAAACTGGAGGCTAACAAAGACAATAAGGATCTCTTCCTATTCCTGCCGAAAGAGTGGGCCATTACCCTGATGTCCAAACATCTGGGTGGGAGATCCTAGCTACTGCTGCTTTCATGAGGTTTTTATTTTTGATTGGGCATGGCCCTAGGTTCTCTTTGCTGGTTTCCTATTTTATGATTAATCCTCCTAGGTTGTGGTCTAGCCTTGCATGGCATGATACTATTATTTTTATTGCTACTACTTGCTTAAGATACTCTAGTTTGATCATTTGAAAAGAACTATTTTTATTTTTATTTTTATAGAGGCAGATTAGATCTTGTTTTTTCTGCTAACAAACTGTTGATGGGATGCTCTAGACTAGTGCTATTAATATATTGTTAATGTGCTTCTAGTCCTCTGTACATCAGGCCAGCACCCTCTTGCCACTTTTAACTATAAAAAACAAAAGAAAGAACACCTAAACACCTAACTCACTAGTACAAAGGAGAAGGCATGTAAGTGTTCTTGGATTTGCATCAACAACACCACAGGAATTGGCACCATGGTAAAAAGAAGGCTAGAGTTCACAATGGACACTCCTTTCGCATTACTGGATAAAACATAACAATTAAGGGAAAATAATAAATAAAACTCAAGAGAAAAGAAACATTCTACAACTTGCAAAGACACATACATCTTCCATAATTTGCACAGGGTTATTCTAGAAATTAATATTCATTCATAAGGATTCCAACTAAGCACATAGCATAAAAAAGATGACAAAAGCCCTATCATATTTTTGCAACAAAATGAAGTCTAATTGGGTCATGTTCCTCCTTCTGAGTGGTACTCACAATATCATTCCAAATTACCACCTCCCTCCCCCATCCCTCCAATATATAATTTTTTGTTAAGATTTATTTGTAACCATTGTTCAGTCTACAAACCTGCTACTAGTTCCTCATCATCATCATCATCATCATCATCATCATCATCATCATCATCATCATCATAATTAGTTGTTGTTGGTGAAGTGATTGTCCAGACTGACTATATACATAACATGAGCCCTACTATAACTACTATAGTAGCAGGAACTATCGAACCCCATCCCACCTATTATCACATATAGAATGGTGTGGAATCTCCCTAGGCCGGGTGGGCGGGCCCCATATTTTTTGGGGCCATTGGTGGGTGAACAGGGTGGGAGGGCCCCTACTATTCGGCTAGGGATTCTGTTGAAGCAACACAAGTAGTGAAAGATGTAGATCCCTATATCGTCTATTATATAGAAGAACCAAAAGCAGGAGTTCTAGATTGAGATCTAGTAGCAAAGGTAGCAGCACTGGACTTTACACTTGGTGAACTCCCATAGTAAAGGTTGTTTGTAGTAGCACTATTGATCAAATCAAGTTGATTTTGTTCTAGTAGCTTCCCTAGTTCTAGTTGTGCCCATTAAACTAGTTGTTTACCTAATTGACCAAGACCCAATTTATTTCAATCTGGTTATGGAGTCAAAGCCTAGAGAAGTGTTATTCCCACCCAAAAATAATAGAATATAGGGCTCAACATCTCTTCCATTTTAGCTTTGCCCCTACTATTAAAGGGCTAACACATTTCAAGTAGCAGAGCCCTAATCCTATTGTCGGGCCCCCTACTATTCTAATGGGTCACAAGGGAATTTTAGGCCCCTCTTTTATATTATTGTGGGCGGGAGGCCCCCTACTATTCTAAGCCCTATATTTCATGGGAGGGAATCATAGTTGGGTGGGTGGGGGGTAACTTCCTCTATCCTCTGACTACACCGAGAACCCACCTGATTCCCTCCCACTGCCATGTTTCAGCCTGCTAGCCCTTTATAATAGTAGGGGAAATAGGATTAGATGCCGCCCTACTATTCTAAAGGCCACCTCCCACCTGACCCATAGCCCTACTATTCATGAGGGGTCGAGGTAGCACAAAAGTGCTGCTCTAAGATCTCTACCAGGTGACCCCATAGCCCTATTATTCACATGCATGGGTAGAGGCAGCACAAAAGTACTGATCAGTAGTAGGGCCCCCTACCATTCTAAAGGGTAGGGCATGTTACATATATAACATGGCAACTATATCTTCTTGAGGGGCCCTCCCACCCAACCTGCCTAAAGAAACTATAGGGTGGCACCCCCCATCATTATATTGTGGGCATGTTACGTATAGAATACTGGGAGAACCCTACCCCTGACAAAGAATAGGTTGGGGCCCTATCCTACCCCACCCTAGTCCCCTACCCCTACCCCTACCTATCCTACCCCTACCCCTACTGCTCAAGAGACAACAGGCACAAATGACATTTCTTCATAACCAGTGAGCGACAATGAACTCACTAACCACCTGACTGCTGCTGGCTTCCCCTGCATGTGAGGCCGGTCGGGGTTCCAGAAAAGAGTCCCTATGGTGCTGGGGGTAGCAGAGTAGACTGGTTGAAAGCTGCATTGGGGGATAGTGGCTGAGTGGTTTAAAGCAACAGACTGTAAATTTGTTGGAGGTGTTCTACATAGGTCTGAATCCTGCATCTCCCATACCCATAGATGTGTATGTGTTCCAATGATGCCCCCCGCCTATTCCATAGTTCCCCTTGGCTAGATAGTAGGGCCTATGCGTAACCTCCAACTACCCATCCCCGGTTGAGTCCCCCTCCTTGGTATGAATGTAGAGATCAATATGTAGCACCTTTTGTTATGCCCCTTATATATATATATATATATATATATATATATATATATATATATAGTTCTTGCATCAACCAAAAACATTTCTTGATTTCTGTACCTGTTTGCTGTTGTTTTCTTTATAATTATTGTATTTGATGGTTTCATGGTGTACGAAGCTTACATTATGTTGAGGACCTATTTGGGAACCTTCTCCTATGAGCACATAAAGTTTGGATGGACTATTTCAAAGTTACAACTACTTTCCTTGCCGTCGGAACAACATTTTCCTACAGTTTTGGTGCTGATTGTTCATGTTGGCAGTCTTGATCCATAAGGAATTATCCTTTACGCACTTAAGGAATTTAAGAGGACCTAAATTAATATCATTTCCCAAAGGATAATCTCCTAATTCATTATGAGTCAAAAGTTATGACCATTTTTCTCAGGGACCTATTTTTTGTCAGTGTTCCCTCGAGAGCCATTCCTGCAGTTTTGGCACTGATTGCGCATCTTGGTGATGTTGATCCTTAAAAAATAAATATTTTTTCTCTTAATTACTTTAATAGGACCTAAATTAATATCATTTCCCAAATTCACATCTCCTAATTCATTATGAGTAAAAGGTTATGCCCGTTTTGCCTCAGGACCTATTTTCTGCTAGTTTTCAGGTGAAATGTGTGGTGTTTCTTCTTGCGATGTTCTGTATGATCATATTGGACCTTGCACCATTAAAGGCATGTTCTTGGGTCATGTTAGGACCTAAATCATAAGGTGCATCAATTTATATTCATTCTAGCATTAGTTTTGGTTTAAATCTTCTAGACTTGACCTATATTGTAATTAAATGCCTGACTCGCCGACTTGTGGCTTAGCTGGCTATATAAGGAGTCTAGATTGATGTAGTAGGGAATCAAAAGATCATCAAGATGGTATTAAGAGCATAATTATCAAGATACATCATTGGAGACAAAGATAGGATGCGATCTGAGACTCTGAATTCATAATTCTCATTGTATAAGGCCGAAACCTGGAAGGCCTCACAGCCGGGCATGTTGAAAGAAATAATATAAATTCTCTGTTGTTGCTGCTAGTTGATTGCCTCATATCCATTGTGATTCCATTGCATTCATGTGATATTATATTGCTTCCATTGTGTAACTTTGAGCAAGGGCTTAGTTTTTGATTCAAGTGGAGTCAATTCTACTTGATTCTTCTTGTATCTACCCTGCCCCTGTGTCAATGCATCTTCTTAACTCTAGGACACATGGAGTAAGGTGCATGGTGAGCCTTAGCCATAATGATGGTTTGAAGGTAATCCAATGAAGGAAAATTAATTATCCTACTTAGGAATCATAGAAGACCATTAGGTTCTAAGGAATATCATGTGTATCTACCCTCCAAATCTCTTCTCAAATCAAATTTTAACATGAGCTCTTCACATAATGAATCTCTAGGTAGAGCCTGAAGGATCCTACTCCATATGTCCAAACTAAGTGATACCATGAAGATCTCATGCATTTTTCTACTCAAGGCATCTACTACTACATTCTTGTTTCCTATGATATATGTAACCTCAAAATCATATTCGCACAAGAAATTCATATAGCATTGTTGTCCAACATTTTGATTAGATTGGGTGAATATGTATTATAGAATGCAGTGGTTTGTATGAAATTCAAATCAATGACCCAATAGAAAGTATCTCCACCATAGCAAGATGTGTACTACTAGAGCCATTCTAAATTATACGGGGTAATTTAGCTCTTGATCCTTGAGTTTATGAATCTCATAAGCGATTACACATCCATCCTACATAAGGACTACTCCAATTCCATCTGGAGACACATATGTACATACCATAAAGTCTTTGGTAGGGTCTAGCACTACTAATATTGGATGACATGTTAATCTTTCCTTAAGTGTTGAGAATATAGCTTCACACTAATCTGACCATAGGAATTTCTTCCCTTTCCTCTAAGTAGAAGTAATGGAGTGAACAACTCTCAAAAACTATTTCACAAATCGATAATTATAATGTACTAGTCCCATGAAACTAGAAACTTCTATAACATTAGTTGGTGTTGGCCAATCTACGAGAGCCTAAATCTTAAAGGGATCAACTAACATACCCTCTCCAAAAATCACATGCTCCAAAGACTTAATCTTTATCTAAAAGAACTTGCAACTGATTATCCCAAAGATACTACAACGCTTGCCTCAAGATGTCACCTAGGAAGACCATGAAAAAATGATCTAGATAGGTGTGGAGAACACCATGCATTAAGCTCATAAAAACTAATGAAGCATTACTTAATCCAAAAGAAAATAGTATAAACTCATAGTGACCTTGTTCAATTGTTTTTAGTTAATGTATAATCAAAGGGAACCATCCTTATTCTTCACAAATATGAAAAGAACACTACAAGGAGACACACTAGGTCAAATAAATCTCTTATCTAATATATGTTCGAACTGGATTTGGAGCTCACTGAATTCCTACATCATCATACCGTAGCATGCCTTAGATATAGACTTTTCTCCAAAAACAAGCTCTATATATAGATCTATGTCTCGTTTGGGAGGCATACCTAAAATTTCACTTGGGAATACATCAACGTAGTCCTATAGCAGGGCATGACTATCCAAGCATATGTATCTCCTCTCACCCACATCCAAATTGTTAACTATGACTGCAAATAAATTTTACTTCTATCGTATGTACCTTTTTAACTATATTGCAAAGATCATTATCAAAGAACTAGGTCTCTGAGCAACCCACAATCTCTACATCCACTCCAACAAAATCAGCACACTGAATATTTTATGCTAATAGTCAATATTAGCCTTATGCGATACCAACCATTCCATACCTAGCACAAAATCATATGAAACCAAAGGAATAACCTGAAGATTCACTATAGTCACAAGTTTATTAAGGCCCAAAAGACAATCCTAGACAAAATAATCTACAACCATTTTGTCTCGAGGCTAATTTTACCTGCCACCTATCATTTTGACTTACCGTGGTAAGCCCAGATTGTGCAACAATAGAAGTGGATATAAATGATCCTGTAGCACCATAATCAAACAATATAGATATGGAAGTGTTACCTAACACACCTAATTTCTCAATGACAATATTCTCATGCACAACTTGTTGATGATAAATAGTTAAAAATACTTGATGTGATCTACCAGCATCGCCCACAGTGGGCATAGAAGTGGCCTGCCTCTGACTAGTAGCATAAATTATCTTCTAACAGAAATAAGTGGCAATATGTCCCATCTCTTCACAAGCAAAACAATTCTAAATTCTATGAAACTCTCTCCCGAGTGGAGGTGCACTGGATCGCTGGAAGCTACCTGTACTAAAATCCTATCGGATAATCTGTGCAGGTTGGCTATTCTAGTGACACTTATTATGTAAATCCAATTCTGATCCTTCACGTTTTTATTATTACATTGACTATGCTGAGAGTTATTTCCCTTATTAAACTAAAAATTCTTTTACTGAAATTTATGATCACTCTTGAAAGACGAAGTATGGTTCTTCGCATAACCTATACAGGTTGTAATTGATTTTCCCTAGCACCTACACCAGAAAATGAGATATTTAAAACCTGAGCTCCTGAATAGTTACCAAGTCCCATAGCTAAATTTTCTTCAAATAGAGTAGCCTCTTCTGTAGCTACTTTAACTATCCTTGGCTCAAAGGCCTCAACCTCGCCTCTTATATGGTCACTGAGCTCCCTAACAAAATGTTGCACCAACATTGCCTCGTCATCTCTCAAACTTGTTTAGGGCTTGAGCTGAAGAAAATGGTGCTCATATTATTTCATTGAGATAATGTTTTGTGGTGGATCATGGAACTCATCAGCTCTCCTCTACATCCATTGATCTAAAAGAAATTGTGCCTAGAATCTCTCCAAGAATAAATCCCATGATACAATTACTATATCCAAATGTAATTTTTGTTCCTCCATCTCCCACCAAGTAGAGGAAAAATATCGTAAGTGTATTAAAGCATACATAGTCTTGGTGTTATTGCCATACGAGTGGATGGAAAAATATCTATTCATATCAATGAGCCATGTCTCAACTGTCGTCTCTCTACTAGATCGATCAAAATGGGGAGAACGTGATGTAAGGAGGTCTCTCAAGTCTCCCACTAATATAGAATCCTAACTCGTAGTAAGGTTCCTCCTCGTATGACTACTAGATCTCACTCTTTCCTGCTCATGTGAATGATGTGACCCCTTCCCTACCATTTTCCTAACTAGGTCTTATTTGATTGAGGATTTCTTGCAACAAGTGATGTATCTGAGCACCTTCATGTCCTCCTAGTTGACTTCCAACCTGTTCTACGCCCCTATCCCGACTATAATGATCCTGAATATGCTCTCCTTATGAAATCTCCGGGTGAAGAACTACGTTGACTATCATCCCTCTAATTGCAGCATCGACCTTGACCTCTGCCACAACCTCTGTAATGGCCTCGACTGCGATAACCAACTCTGGTTAACATCCTTCATAATCATAAGACAGGAGTGTTAGATCATTATCCAGAATGCATATCAAATAAAACTCAACAAACACTTAGTGAGCACATTAAGCTTATAGTATTGTAACCGTGCCCTAATCCTAGATGCAATGCCCCTACCAAGGAAACCTTGGTGTAAGCCCGAATACTAAACATTAAAGTTGAATAATTTTTTTTTGAAAAGAATTTAACAATAACCAAAATATATAACATGAAATAATTATATGAATATTTTATCAATACAATCCAAGTGATGATCATAAGTACAGATTACAAAGTTCCCCTTGTGAGAGTACAATCATTACCACATTACATCAATTCTTGAGTACAACAATTTAAAAAGGAAAGAAGAGTGCGGAACACTTTCTACTATATCAATTTTGTAGCCGAAATAACTGATAGTAAATCTAAAATACAGAGATGTGCAAGAAAACAAGAACATAGAAAATACCCTTCCCACACAAGACAAACACAGAAAACCAAATTTAATGTGGGAAACCCTTACAGGAAAAGACCCACCACCAAAAAATTTGAATCTTCTTTGTATTACAGTAACCAATTTACATACAACTGACAATGGATTTTTTTAGATAGGCTCACAAGCTCAGATTGTGTTCCAATCAACCTAATATTACACACTATTTCAGCCCATCATTCCTAACTAATCTAGTATACATTTATACACTCTGCAATATGTTGTGGAATTTAGTTATGTCAACCATCACTTCACTGTTACTGGAAAAGGTACCGTACCAGACCACCCTACCAGAACTGGCACCAAGCTGACACCATATTGGAACTCCTCACCGTACTCATACCAACACTAGTCTCTATGTACAAGTTCACCATACTTCTCACATTGTTTCACCATACTGGGCCTCCTCGTAGCGGCTACATCATACAACTACTACAGTGTATGACCTTACTTCCCATATGGTAGACCTCATATGATGGACCCCACTTGATGGACTAACCATTCGGTGAGATAACTATCCTCTACAGTGGACTTTCCATACGATGGACTCACCTGTATGGTGAGAGGTCATCGTACAGTGCCCTATGTACGAAGTCTCCCCTATAATGATGCAGAGCATCCTACAAACTAAACAATTAATAGGATCCTTTATGATCCTTTCAGCGTCCATTCAATAAGTTCTTTGTATAAAGGCATCTTATGAGGAAAATCTCAACATGTTTTAACAAAAAAACATCAACCTTTCTCCATTTGCATATCTTGATTTTATATCTGATTTCACTATTCATAACTTTCAGTTTTGAAATCCTCTTAATAAATCCTTTGGTGGAACTGTTTCAAATTATTCCTTATAAAACACATATAAATTAGAGCCCAATATAGTAGTTAAATTATAAGTTATGGTCTCTACATCAAGAGCTATTTTTCCTGTGATAAACTAGATGTAAAATACCAAACCCTACCTAGGGCATCTCATATATTTTTGAAAATGAATCCAAATGACACCAAACCAATTCCAAAGTAACTATTAATGAATCTAGTTTCCAACTACGTAAGCCATTTATTTTTTCCATTCATAAATAATTTTACAAGCATGAATCATTGTCTGTAACTCTAATGCAGATCTTTAAACACCAGTTTCCACTCAAATGCACATAACTTTCAGAAATATGAATAAAAATAACTCAAACAAAAATTAAATGAAATTTAGTTCACATATTTTTCCAATGAATATTATTAGAGGTTCTGATCCTCCAAAATGTGTTTGTACCAAACGTTTCAATCTGACTATGGTCAAGTAGTCTCAAATCTGCAAATAGCTACTTTCACCAAAATGATCATAACTTACTCCAAACTGAATAAAATTAATCCAAACCAAAAGGAGAAGGAATTTAATTCATTACATTATCCAAATATATAGAATATACATGGTTTCCAAGCTGTACATGGCCATACAAGGCCTGGAAACAACATAGAAATAGAAAACCCAATCAAAATATCTATATTAGAAAACCTCAAAATTACTCTAAAATGTTTTCTTCTTCTCATATTCATCTAGCATGACTATTAAAATGATTTTATAGTGATTTTGGTGGTTTACAACTTCCCAACCACCTTTCTAACCATCTCCTTGCATTCCTCCTTACATTCTTCTAATCATTATGCATTTTCTTGACATTCTTTTATTTGCATTTTTTCATTACAACTTTTACAAGTTTAACTCCAAACTTAAAAATTATTTGCATGGACACTTGAATCACCCTAAAATGGACTTAATAGACATTTTACATCAATTTCAGCCTTGATTAGGCATTCTTTCATACTTTGACGTTCTTGACTCAACTAGGACCTTAATAAGACAATATTAACAATGTCATACAAATGGCTTCACATAGCCTTACATATGGACTCAAATACATCACAAATGAATCAAATATATTTTAATATATGATATAAGGACTTTTAACCTCCTTGTTGTCTTATACTTTACATGCCCCTGCACCATACTTCCAACTTTTAAAATTTTCCAAGTCTCTTGGAAAGGTGTGCCATAACCTACAAAAAAATAGAAAATTATAACAAAAATATTCATCTTTACCTTCATTTTCCTTTTCCTCTTCATGCCTTTATCACCATCATCTTTTCACTTTAGGGCATAGGACTATCCTGAAAATCATATTCTCAAATACTCCTCTCAACGGAGCATTAATGGCTACAACTTCGTAGTGCCTTAACAGTCAGAGATCCACCTTTACCATTGTTTATTCAAACTCACCACAACCAACTCTCCCATATGCCTCACCTAGGAGTCCTCCTCTTTGCCTCTCTCTCTCTTGTCTCTTGGAAATTAACTGGACCAATCCTTGGCCCTTGATAGACTTCTAGTGTCTATACACAACCTAACCTTCATATGTAGCAAGATGGATAAGCACCTGCAACCAAAACTGATCAAGAAAATAAATACCAAATCTCCAAGGTCCTGGTGTGGATTGTCTCCCTCGGCACTCTACCCACACACTCAACATCTTCAAGCTTTGATACCAATTTGATGTAGAGCATCATACAAACCAAAAAATTAGTAGGATCCTTTATAATCCTTATAACATCCATTCAATAAGTTCTTTGTATAAAGGCATCTTATGAGGAAAACCACAACATGTTTTAACACAAAAATATCAACCTTTCTCCATTTGCATATCCTAATTTCTATATCTGATTTCATTATTCATAACTTTCAGTTTTGAAATCCTCTTAATAAATTCTTTGGTGGAATTGTTCCAAATTATTCCTTATAAAACATATATAAATCAGATCCCAATACAGTAATTAAACTATAAGTTATGGTCTCTACATCGAGAGCCATTTTTCCTATCATAAACTAGAAGTAAACTACTAAACCATACCTAGGGCATCTCATATATTTCTCAAAACAAATCCAAATGACACCAAACCAATTCCACAGTAACTATTAATGAATCTAATTTCCAAATATGTAATCCATTTATTTTTCCCATTCATAAATAATTTTACAAGCATGAATCACTATCTGTAACTCCAATGCAAATCTCTAAAAACTAGTTTCCACTCAAATGTACATAACTTTCACAAATATAAATAAGAAAAACTCAAATAAAAATTAAATGAAATTTAGTTCACATATCTTTCCAATGAATATTATTACAGGTCCTAATCCTCCAAAATGTGTCTGTATGAAACATTTCAATCTGACTGTGGTCAAGTAGTCTCAAATCTACAAATAGCCACTTTCACCAAAATGATCATAACTTACACCAACCTGAATGAAATTAATCCAAATCAAAAGGAGAATATATTTTGTTCATTATGCTATCCTAATGTATAGAATATACATGGTTTCTAGGTTGTACATAGTCGTACAAGGCTTGGAAACAACATAAAAATACAAAACCAAATCAAAATATCTATATTAGAAAACCTCAAAATTACTCTAAAATGTTTCCTTCTTCTCATATTGATTTTGAATGACTAAATTAAAATGATTTTAAATTGGTTGTGGTGGTTTACAACTTCCGAACCACCTTTTACACCATCTCCTTAAATTTGTCCTTACATTCTTCTAATTATTATGCATTTTCTTGACATTCTTTTATTTGCTTTTTATCATTACAACTTTTACAAGTTTAATTCCAAACTTAAAAATTATTTTCATGGACACTTGAATGACCATAAAATGGACTTAATAGACATTTTACATCAATTTTAGCCTTTATTAAGCATTCTTTCATATTTTGACCTTCTTGACTCAACTAGGACCTTAATAAGACAATATTAACAATGTCATACAAATGGCTTCACATAGCCTTACATATGGACTCAAATACATCACAAATGAATCAAATATATTTTAATATATGATATAAGGACTCTTAACCTCCTTGTTCTATTATACTTTAGGTGTCCCTGCACCATATAATCTCCCACTTGAGGAACTACATACTCATATCCACAAAATTACTTAACATGACCATGTGAGCCATTGGAGCTTAACCATGTTCATTTGGATACCTCCAAGGTATACAACATGGAGTCAAAACTAGAAACATACAAAATTTGTAACATCCAACCTCAAAGAAATACTTGCCACATATACACTAAGAAGCTCCCACTCCATGGAAAATATCAATTTGAAATGAATCCATTCTACAAAATTATATAGAAGTGAGAAAAAAACTTGTAGCATCCACAACATCAACAGTACATCGACCATGTACCATGTCCTTCTACGTACACCTCTAAATGCCTTATGGATAGCCTACTGAGACTATCAACTATTCCAACAAACACATCTCTATTCACAAGATAAAACATCACCACCATCTCTAAGTATCCATGAGCATCTATAACCGATCAATCCATGCTAACTCCAAATGCAAAGCAATAACTTCATGAAGTGTCAAGCAAATGTTCAATATACTCAATAAATAGAAACAAAATGAAGGTCAATGTCAAGGTTCCAATCATGGCCTTAGGAACATAAACATGACAAAATGATCTAAAACATCTCAACCAAAGAGATAACATGATCCATATGAACATACAATAACATGTGTCAAAAGAAAACATAATCCACACCTTTATTAAAGACCCTGTTGATCCCTCAAGATGTCAACATTTTTAGTCTCATGAAGATAAACATCTCCAAATAGTAATTCAACAAATATGAAAAGATCCTTATCAGGATATAAAACACCTTCCAAAATCTGAAATACTAATGAAGACTATTTGCTAACTAAATAACCTACATCACTACCAAGGACTCCCACTGAACTATGATGTCAAGTCACACATGGCATCGTGACAAGCATAATTCACATAAAGATTAAATTAATCTATCAATGATCATCAGATGACTGATAAACCAAAACAATACTCCTAGCATCTTCATCATCACTATGAAAAAAATATGAATCAGAAGAAATATGCATTTTCTTCTTCTTCTTCTCCTCTTTGCAATCCTTTTGGATATGACCAACTTGTCCATAGTTATGACACTTCACTCTTCATATCCTTGCTTTTGTCCTTCAATCTATCTCGAATGGTGAGAGCCTCTTTAGCCACCTCAGAAGATTTCCTCTGCATCTCCTCTAACAAAAGTGCAACTACTTCATCCATCTTAAATTGGTTGGTAGTACTTCTGATGGCCATCACAAGGTGATCCCACAAATCAAGCAACGAGCACATAAGTAACATGCAACGCTCTTCTTCACTAACCAACACACCAATAGATGTTAATTGCACAATCACCATATTAAACATGTTTAGATGATCTTCCATAGTCATTCCTCTATCCATCTGTAGAGAGTACAACTTCTTTCTCAGGAAGAGCTTCTTTACCAATGATTTTTGTTGATAAATATCTCCCATCTTTTTCCACAAAGAACATGCAGATTTCTCTTCATGGACATTCAACAAAATATAATCTACAAGGCTCAACCTTATCAGTCCTCTAGTCTTTCAATCCGTCAGATCCCAATCTTCCTACTTCATGCTTGAAGACTTGTTACTAGACACAGTGATCCACCGATCTCGATCAACTAGGATATCTTCAAATTTAAGTTTCAACAAATCAAATTTTATGCCATTGAAATTTTCAATGTCTATTCTCCCTGATATACCCTCCATCTCAATTTCCAAATGAACACTTTGGAAAACCCCACTAGAACCAAATTAACACAAATGGTTAACCATTCAATAGAAGGATAACAAAAAAATTATTGTAGCTCTGATACCACTTGTAAGGAAAGAAGAGTTCAGAACACTTTCTGCAGTATCAATTTTACAGGGGAAAAAAGAAATTGTAAATCTAAAATATAGAGATGTGCAAGAAAACAAGAACATAGAAAAATACCCTTCACACACAAGACAAACACAGACAACCAAATTTAGCGTGGGAACCCCTTATGGGAAAAAACCCACCTCTAAAAAATCCCAATCTTCTTTGTGTTACAGTAAACAATTTACATACAACTGACAATGGATTTTTCCACACAAGCTCATAGCCTCAGATTGTGTTCCAATCAATCTAATATTACACACTATTTCAACCCACCATTCCTAAGTAATCTCATAGTCATTTATACACTCTGCAATTCATTGTGGAATTTGGTTATGTCAACTATCACTTCATCGTTACTGGAAAAGTCACCATACTAGACCACCATACCAAAACTGGCACCATGCTAACACTGTACTCGAACTCCTCACCATACTCATACTAGAGCTAGTCTCCGTGTATGGCTTCACCATACTTGTCATAACAGTTCACCATACTGGGCCTCCTCATAGTGGTTGCACCATACAACTACTGCACCATACAACCTTACTTCCCCTATAGTGGACCCCACCTGATGGACTCATCGTTTACTGAGCTAACTATCCCGTACGGTGGACTTGCCATATGGTATACTTAGCCGTATGGTGCCTCACCAAATGGTGAGAGGTCACTGTATGGTGCCCTACGTATGAAGTCACCTCAATAATTTCCTCTATTTTTATTTTCAAAATACTAGATATATCCATTTCTTATTCCATCTAGAATAATTTTTATTAACTCATTTTCAATCTCATACCTTCCTCCAACAAAATTGACTTCAACACCCTATTACATAGTTTACTAACAATTAAAAGGATCTCTTTCAATCCTTTCACATAATAAAAAAAATTTATTTCTTCTTATTATCAATTGGAAGAGTTTTCTTACCACAAAATAGGTGCTATGCATTTTTTATCATAGTTTTCTTGATTGGAAAACACTTTTCTATCTATGGTTATTGACTTGAGTAACTAAAATTGCTTATCCAATATTTGGATTCTTCTATTGCATGTAGAGCACTACTCTATTCTTTATATTGACATTGTCTTTGTCCTCGATGGCCAAGAACAATAGCTCTTCATTTGAAATATTTATTTCTTCATCCTCAGATGAGTGGGATTTTATTGTGCAACAATTCTTATCTCTATCATCCTCTCTACTATTTTAGCTATATTTTTAAGGAACTTCCTTCTTTTCATCAACATCAAAATTCTTCCTATCCTCTCTAAAAGGACATTTACTATTAAAGTTTCCTACTATTCTACAAATAAAGTAGTTGGACAAAAACCTACCATTGTATTTTTTCAGATCCTTACATCAAATTTCTAACAAAGTTTGCTTCCTCATTTGTATCAAAATCTTCTCCCATTTTTTGAGCATCCATAAAGGAATTGTCTTTCTTTTCATATTGGTTCTCCTTGAGTTTTTGAATGCTCAAATACCATGACAAGACCATATAGCTCATCCAAAGTATACCTATCCATATACTGACTCTATTGTTTAAATAAATTAATAGCATTTTATAGGTTTTTCTACTTGTGTTTGTAGTGCCTCTCATGATTTCTTCCCACATGACATCTTAATAGATGTCGTTTCAACATTATGTGTGCTAGTGCTTCTATGTAGATGGATGAGATCTCTTTTAATGCCTTCTTTGGCTTTGGATGTTTCTTGTTTCGATATGTGACTGCTTGAGCTCACCTTATGCCTCTAGATAAATATATGATTGTATCGTGTAATCATGTTGAGCGTGTGATAGGTTGTTACCTTCAGGGTGATTTGATTTAAATGTCATTGCATTGACAAGTTGATATGCCCTTATGCCTAGTTGTGAGAACTATTGTGTTGTGGCTTGTTGCATGCCTAACTCGAGGTGCTAGACTTTCTGAGGTTATGATGGTATCTAGTTTATTTGATTTATAAAACATTGCAAATTATTTGGCATATGATGTGATTTGACGGTTTCACTGATGAATGTGCCAATAGTTACTAGATTATGATTGTTTATCATGTTTAGATGTTATCTAGATCGGGGATCATTATATACATTATCATGATGTTATCTCAGATTTTCGATGATATTTGAATATAAATTTACAATTTTCACTGTTATTTGCTGATATTCTTTTAAATATTTTAATTTAAATGAATGGTTTATTTATGATGTACACTAAGAATAAAATATAATAATATCATTATATTTTATATTTTTCTTGAAAAAAAAGAGATTTTATTTACAAAACCTTCAGTATCTAAGAATAATTAAATTATTATATCTATACACATTTTTATTACTATTTATTTATTCCACTCATAAGGAAAGGAAAGTAGTTCTATTAGATATTAGATATGTGTTCTCCCATGAGAGATGATCATGACTGCTAATAGTTTTTCCATTCTAGTACTTGTTATAAGCCAATCCCACTAAAGTAGGTATCCTACGTACTTAATGCCCGACTCCACATTGGACAATATCTAAAGCTTTGCATGCACCATAGAAGCTATGCTAAAGGCCATTAAATTATTGTCATTGTAAGTTCTACATCGTTACTAACGATGCAATTAATGGTAATTATTTTGAAGTTTACATAGAAACTCCTCAATCTAGAGATTTCACAAATAAATAAATTTCCTTTTACATATGGCTCTTCAACTTTAAATAGCAGCATCATTAAGCCTTCCCTCACAGAGTAGATAACTGACATACACAAATGGCGACGGGATATATGTACATGCTCTCATTATTAGTCATGGTGTCTACTACTTTTGCTTCTGGTAAAATTCTGATAAAATATAATATCCATTATTATATTTAGAGTTTGTTGGTTGACTTCGAAGGCGGGATATGCTTATATCCGTTATAACCCTTGTTAAAATAACAATGCTCTGAATGGACTTTTATCGGTTGTTATTTAATTGAATTTTAAAAATTAGTATTTGTTTCCAAATTTATGATTTAGCCCAAAAAAAATACTCGTAACAACTTATGTTATTAAAAAAAATGTTTATTTTTATTTTTATAAAAAATATTTGATTTTATTAATAAAAAAAACCTGTTTAAAAATATTAATCATAAATTAATAATTATCTTCTTAAAAATTACACACTTAAAACTTAATAATAAATAATCATACATTTAAACTAGTTATCAAATTATTCTTTTAATAAAATTGTACACCCTACCCACCAGAAATACATTTGTATTATTTTAAATCTAATTTTCAAAAAAATTAGTTATCAAAAGATGATAAATCATTATTTTTCATTTATCCATTCTATGTATCCTATATTTTGAGGCAACTGTCGTGTCTTCTGCTTTTACGGCTGATAATTACAAATATGAATATATGAATACGATGGGTATTGCGGATTTTGGGGTGGTCATTATTGTGGACAATATTCACATTGGTGTTTGTTTGGAATTCAGAATAACAATGCTCCCAGTGGACTTTTATGATCTGTTATATTCTATGATATCATATGTTCTTAATTAGGAGTTGAAGTTGTTATCATACGTACTTAATTTCGAGTCCATGTGGAAACTTCACATTGGACAATATCTGAAGCTTCGTAGGCACCATCATTGCTATGTAAAGGCCATTAATTTATTTGCATCGCTACTAACGAGCGATTAAAATGAAGTATTTTGGAGTTTATATACAAACTTGTCGATCTAGAGATTCTAGAAATAAATAAATTGCATTTACATATGGTGGTGCTTCAACTATAAATAGTACCATCATTAAACTTTTCTTCTCAGAATAAATAACTGGCTTCACAAATGGCGAAGGGATATGTATGCATGCTATAGTTATTAGTCATTGCGTCATCCACTTTTGCTTCTGGTAGAGTGCATCCTTAATCTTCTTATCTTTAATCAATATTTATTTTCTAAATAAATTCTAAAATACCTTCATTTATTTGTTATTGTTGGTAATTACAAAGAGTCAATGTATTATGACTGCAATGGGTATTGCATGTTGGAGATTTGCCAGCAGGCTAGTACTGACCGTATGTTTGTAATTCATGACAACATATGGAAAGTAGAATGGATGGAAGTCTTATGAAGTAAGCTTTCAATTTATGATGTATGGACATGATATCATGGTCGCAAAGATTAACTATTAGTACATACAGTTATATAGCACCTTGTGTCAACAGTGTTCCTGACAGAGTTACATATAGTGTTTTGTGTATAGTTGTCCGTACAGTTGTCTGAAGGGCATACACCCTAGGATATATGTTGCAGACATGTTAGTGATGTTAAGTTCATGGATGCATGGTCTGATGATGAACGCAAGTAAAGTTATGCAGTCTCTATTCGCCAGTAGCAGTTTTCTATGTTTGTTCAGCAGAGCCGACAGAGATTTTATTGGTTCTTGAGTTGCGCCTATCTTTAGAATATGCACTCTTGGAGTTAAGCTAAAAGATAAGTTATTGATGTTTGGTTAAGAGTGCATGAGTTAATTCAGCTTGTGGAGAAAGATCCAGTTGTTTTGGTAGAGCCGATAGTGTGTAGTGTGCATCTACAATTATATTATTTGGACAGGTCCCATAATATGTTGCGTGCATAATAGAGTTGACGAATGTTTGTTGGAGTTTGTTATGGTTTCTCATTTATGATTTCAAGGTGGTTCTAACAGGCTGACTTGATTATATCATTTAGAGGAAAGATATTTATAGGCAGTCATTTGTGATTGTTGGAGTGTGGTTCATGGTTGATTAAGTAAAGTAGAGAAAAGTGTGTGAACTATTGAGCCATTAGAAGGTCTATGTGACCAAGTAAAGTGTTTTTGTTGTACATTAGAACTGATCTAGACAGTAGTTCAAAGTGCAATTCACCAAGATCTATATATAGTGTGTATCTGTTATTCAAAAGGTTGTAGCCTTCACCCCTTTGAGCAGTGAACTCTTAGATAGTGCATCCTCTGCCCTAATAGGGACAATTGTAAAAGACTCCTAACAAGGTCCGACCCTTAACCAGGTCTACTATACTTCATATATTGTAAAGCTACTCCTAACAGGGTAAAGGATCTTCTAACAAGGATTATTATATACTAGTACATAATATTAGTGGGTATCAAGTCCCACCAAGCTTTTTACCTATTTGGGTTTCCCCATAACCAAAATATTGGTGTTGTGTTCATGTGTTCTTTTATTGTGTTTATGCTTTATGTTTAAGTATACTTAATTGGATAAAGAATTGAATCTTGTAGATAACTGATTCACACGCCCCTCCCCTCTCAGTTATGTCTTGGGACTATTCCTAACAATTGGTATCAGAGCCAACTGCCTCAGAGAGAAAGTTTAATAGCTTGAGGTTGATCAGATGGCATACTTTAGGAAAGAGAGTCCTAAGTTTGATGGAGAGAATTATCTTGATTGGAAGAACAAGATGGTGACTCATCTTCAGTGCATTGGTTATGAAGTTTTTAATGTAACTATCAAAGTAGCCAAGATTCCTACCCTAGAAGAGCTTAAAAAAGATGATGCTACTGAAACACAAAAGGATTTGTTTCATCATAATGCTATTACCAAAGAATCCCTTATCAGTCCACTATCAGATAGTGAGTTTTTAGAGATAAAGAAGGTAGACACCACCCACAAGATATGCAAGTACCTAGCAGACATATTTGAAGGAGACAAGCAAGAAAAGGATGGACATAGAAAGACTTGGAAGAAAAGATTCAATGCATTAGAGATGCTACTGGAAGAAAACATCATAGCTTATAATCAAAGAATCAATGAAGGAGTTGCTAGAATTAGGAACAATGGTGGAGAGATCTCAAAGGAAGATATTATGGACAAGTTGATGACTACTCTCACTCCAGAATATGAAAGTAAGATCAATATCCTTGATGAGACCATGTAGCTTACATCTAATTTTAGGAGAGAGACCTTGATTAGAAAAATCTCATCTTTTGAAATTTAATGATTGAAGACAGAAGCTAAAAGTGAGACATCCTTCAAAGCAACAGTTCATGGTAAGAAATCTGCAAACACTTCTAGTAATTTTGATGATGATGATGAAGATAAAACTTTAGATGATTTTATTGCTATGCTTGCTAAAAGAGAAAAGAAAGGAAAAGGAAAATATGAAGGTCAATTGCCATTTAAGTTCTTTTCATGTAATAAGATAGGTCACTTTGCATCTAAGTGTCCTACTAGAGCTAGAAAGTTCAAGAAGGATTACAAGCCTAAGTACTCTAAGGAATGTTACTTTACTAGAGATAGAGTTTCAGATGATGAATCATGTGAACATGAAATTGGATTCATTGCTATTACAGAAAAAATGAATAGTAAGTCAGTTCCTAAAGATGAGAAAGTAAATCAAGAGCTAGCATTGACTTCCCAAGAAAACATAAGGACGGAATGGATTATAGATAGTGGTTGTTCACAACACATGATAGGTGATAAAGGCAGATTTGTTCATCTAGGAAAATACAATGGTGGTATGGTTAGATTTTGAGATAACACTCCTAAACCAATAGTTGGTAGAGGATCCATCACTTTGGATGAAAAAAATAGTACTGATGATGTTCTCTATGGTGATGGTTTGAAACATAACCTTCTCAGTGTTGGACAGTTACTTGGAAAAGGATATCAGTTGGAGTTAAAAGATGACAAAAGAATCATTAACAACAAGGATGGTGTTATGATTGCATCAGGCTCAAAGAAAAGAGGTAATGTTTTTTTAACTCAATTCAGAAGTAAGTTGTTTTGTTGCTAAAGTTGATGACATTTGGTTATGGCATAAAAGACTATGTCATATCAATTTTGATAACATAGTAAAGATAAGCAATGTTAAGGTAGTAAGAGATCTACCTAGCATAGCAAAGCCAATTGATACTATATGCAGGGAATGTGTGATGGGAAACCATGTGAGGAATTCATTAAGGAGCAAGCACAATTCAGCAAAGAACAAGTTGGATCTGATCCATACAGACCTATGTGGACCAACTCAAACAAGATCATACTATGGTGAGAGGTATTTCATTTTGTTTGTTGATAATTATACTAGGATGATGTGGGTTGCATTCTACAAAGATAAGTTAGAAGCATTTAACAAGTTGAAAATATTCAAAGCTAAGGTTGAGAATGAATCTAGATTAAAGATAAAATGTTTGAGATGGGATAGAGGAGGAGAATTCACCTCTGACAGATTTTATGAGTACTGCAAAGAACATGGCATAAATAGATAGTTAAGTGCACCTAGAACACCTCAGTAGAATGGGATTGTAGGAAGAAGTAATATGATCATTCTTGATATAGTGTGCACCATCATGATAGAAGGAAAAGTTGCACACACCTATTGGAGAGATGCGGTCAATACAGCAGTCTACACCATCAATAGAATTCAATTGAGGCTTGGTGCTGACAAAAGACCATATGAGCTTTGGTTTGGTAATGTTCCCATAGTAAAATACTTTATAATCTTTGGAAGCAAGTGCTACATCAAGAGGGATGAAGCAATAGGCATGTTTAATGAAAGAAGTGATGAAGGTATTTTCCTTGGTTACTCTACTATAAGTAAAGTTTATAGATGTTTTAATTTAAGATTGAAAAATATAATTGAAAGTGCTCATGTTAAAATTGATGAAAAGTTTATGGTTCAAGAAAGATATCATGATTACTCACCCATGATTAAAGAAGAACCCAGACCCTCTTCTAGTGAGATAGTTAATGAAGAAATGTTTGACAATATTGATGTGTTGTTCAATGACCCTGAGACAAGTGAGGAAGAAACTCCTAAGGCTGATGAGTTAACAATAGCTAAAGCTCCAAAGTTTACATCTAGAAACCATTCCAAGAAAGACATCATTGGAGATCAGAGCGGCAAAGTCTTAAAAAGATCACAATAAAAGAACTCGGCAGACAATGATGCGGTATGTTTACTATCTCAGGTTGAACCTTTAAGTGTTGAAGATGCATGTAAAGATATAGATTAGCATGATGCTATGAAAGAAGAACTTGATTAGATTATTAAGAATGACACTTGGGAACTGGTCCCAAGACCTAGTGATAAGAATGTGATTGGTACAAAGTGGATATTTAGAAATAAAATGAATGAAGATGGTACAATAGTAAGAAACAAAGAAAGATTAGTATGCAAAGGATATGCACAAAGAGAAGGCATTGATTATTCAGACACATTTGCACCTATGAGTGGATTAGAAGCTATTAAGTTGTTTCTAGCTTATGCTATAGTCAAAAACTTCAAAATTTATCAGATGGATGTCAAGTGTGCATTTCTAAATGCAGATCTGAAAGAAGAAGTATACATTGAGCAGCTAGAAGGATTCACCTTATCAGACAGACCTGATATGGTATGCAAATTGAAGAAGGCCCTCTATGGACTTAAGCAAGCCCTTAGAGCATGGTATGAGAGACTAGATGGATACCTAACAAAGATTGGATTCAAGAAAGCAGTAGCAGATTGTAATCTATTCATTATAGAGACATATGAAGGTTTATTACTTGTAGCTATATTTGTTGATGACATTATCTTTGGAGGTAATGACAAACTAAGTGTTGAATTTTCTAAAGAGATGCAGAACATGAATTTGAGATGAGTATGATTGGTCCTATCAAATACTTTTTAGGATTGAATGTGTAACAGACAGAGAAAGGTATATTCATTAACCAGTCTAAGAATGTGAAAGAAATATTAAAGAAATTCAAGATAGATGATTGCAAGCCAGTAGAGACCGCTATGATTATGGATGCAAGCTTACAAGGGAAGATGACTCACCAACAGTTGATATAACATTGTACAAGTCTATGATTGGGAAACTTATTTATCTTACTCAGACTAGACTTGATATTTCAAATGTAGTTGGCATAGTTGGAAGATTTGTAGTAGAGCCTAAACAAAGTCACCTCATTGTAGTAAAAAAGATATTCAGATACTTACAAGGAACTATACACTATGGTTTATGGTATCCCAATCTAGAAATGTTGAGCTTTATGTGTATACTGATGCAGATTGGGTAGGATGTGTTGATGATAGAAAAAGTACATCAAGAGGAGCAGTGTTTCTTGGTGATAGACTTGTCACTTGGACAAGTAAGAAACAAAATTGTATTTCTCAGTCAATAGAAAAAGAGGAGTATGTTGCAACAGCCTTGAATTGTTCTACAATTGTTTGGATCAAGAAAATGATAAAAGATTTTGGAATTCAGATTGATTATCCTATTGTTATTCATTGTGATAACACTAGCACTATCAATATGTTGAAGAACCTTGTGATGCATGCAAAGACAAAGCACATTGATATCAAGTATCACTTCCTAAGAGAGAAAGTGGCAGAGAAAGAAGTTAAGTTAGACTATGTGAATACTAAGGAATAGTTGGCAGACATATTCACAAAGCCCTTGCCTAAGGATACTTTTGAGTGTCTCAAGGGGAAGTTGGGAGTAATTCCCTTCCCTGATTCTACTTAGAAGGAAGTAGGAATGGCATTAGTCCTCAAGGACTGATGGAAGGTTGACTACTCTACCTAAGGAGTAGTACCAGTTCTTAAAATGAATGGTTCCCTTTTCCATTGATGTCAAAGGGGAAGTAGTATATAGAGTCATGAAAAATAGGAGTAATATACTTAGGGGGAGCAGTATTCAGCTGTGACAGTAGTTCAGTTGAGGAAATGGAGAATGTTGGAATATATTGTAGCAGATGGAGGATTCATCTTTGGGGGAGCTTTAAAGAGGAAATGGGGAATGTTATAAAAGAAATGTTCATTTGGGTTGGTGGTTGTTTTTCATTTCACATGTTGCAATCAATGCCAAAGGGGGAGATTGTTGGAGATTTGCCAGCAAACCAGTACTGACTGTATGTTTGTCATTGATGAAAACATATGGAAAGTAGCATGCGAGGAAGTCTTATGATGTAATATTTCATTTTATGATGTATCAACATGATATCAACATGATATCATGGGTGTAGAGGTTAACAGTAGAGATAGTTATATAGCAGCTTGTGTCAGTAGTGTTCTTGACAGAGTTACAGGTAGTGTTTTGTGTATGGTTGTCCGTACAATTGTCTTATGGGCATGTGTACTAGGATATATGTTGTAGACATGTTAGTGATGTTAAGTTCATGGACGCATGGTCTGATGATGAACACAAGTAAAGTTATGCAGTGGCTATTTGCCAGTAGCAATTTCCTATGTTTGTTCAGTAGAGCTGATAGAGATTTTATTGTTTCTTGAGTTGCACCTATCTTTAGGATATGCACCCTTGGAGCTAAGCTAAGAGATGATCTATTGATGTTTAGTTAAGAGTGCATGAGTTAATTCAACTTGTGGAAAAAGATCCAGTTGTTTTGGTAGAGCTGACAATGTGTAGCGTGCGTCTACAATTATCTTATTTGGACAAGTCCCAGAATATGTTGCATGCATAATAGAGCTGATGAATGTTTGTTGGAGTTTGTTATGGTTTCTCTTTTATGATTTCAAGGTGGTTCTAATAGGCCGACTTGATTATGTCATTTAGAGGAAAGATATTTATAGGCAGTCATTTTTTATTGTTGGAGTGTGGTTCATGGTTGGTTAAGTAGAGTAGAGAAAAGTGTGCGAAGTGTTGAGCCATCAGAAGAAGGTCTATGTGACCAAGTAAAGTGTTTGTGTTATACATTGGAACTGATCTAGATAATAGGTCAAAGTGCAGTTCTTCAAGATCTAGATATAGTGTGTATCTATTATTCAGAAGGTTGTAGCCTTCGCCCCTTTGAGCAATGAGCTCTCAGATAGTGTGTCCTCTCCCCTAACAAGGATAATTGTAAAAGACTCCTAACAGGGTCTGACCCTTAACCAGGTCTACTATAATTCATATATTGCAAAGCTACTCCTAACAGGGTAAAGGATCTTCTAACAAGGATCATTATACACTGGTACAAAATATTAGTGGGTATCAAGTCCCACCAGGGTTTTTACCTATTTGGGTTTCCCCATAACCAAAATATTGGTGTTGTGTTCATGTGTTCTTTCACTATGTTTATGCTTTATGTTTGAGTGTACTTAATCAGATAAAAAATTGAATCTTGTAGATAACTGATTCACCCCCCCCTCCCCCGCCCCCCTCAGTTATCTCTTGGGACTATTCCTAACATTGAAGATTTTGGAGTGACCATTATGATTCACCATGCTCAAATTGGGAGTGGGATTGTGATAAAATCTACAAAGAATCTGATAATGCCAAATTCAGAGAATGCAAGATGACATGGAAGTATTTTGCTTGTATCTGTTATAACCCCTGTTAGGATACCAATTATCTGTTATGGGAGAATATACATTCGTATGAGGTTATGAATACATAAATAATTTTATTCTTGGTCTTTGATGAGATTAGATTTTAATTTTTAGATAATTGAATTAAATGTTTTGAATAAATCTATTATAGATCAAATCTTGTTCCATGTAGTTATAATAGAAATATTTTAAAATGCAATGTCAAAATCAAACATTTAGTCAGTCATCTTACAAATTGACCTTATGTCATGCTTTCATAAACATGTTGACAATTTGACTTATACTCATCTATTAAAAAAAATCAACTTACGCTAGTTTACATTGATAATTATTAATTTTCACATAAATAATCATTGATCTTTATGGTTAAATTAAGAAAGGGATCTAACTTTTTCTATCATACATAAATTCTAAAATAATTGCTATATTTGAGTGAATGTATGAAGTTTATTGTCAATCAAGATGTGTTTAAAGTTTATCGTCAATCAAGATATTTTAAAATTCTCTTCAAGTCCAAAGATACATGTATTTTATTAAACCAGGTTACTAGGTTTTAAATATCAAATATTAAATTATTTATCAAGATTATTTTAATGTTTTTGAATTAATTTTATTTATTTTTCATTTTTGTGAATTAGGCTGGAAACATTTAAAATATCATAAAGTCATACTTTTTCCTTCCCTATTGTTGCTTACTTGCTCAAAATACTTAACCTATCGTTTCCCACTTGATAAGATTGTTCTCATTTTAACTAGTTAATCTTCTTATGCTCTATTCCTCATTTTTGTTAACATCTTGACCTCTTTAGAAAATTTCAAAGGTTAATCTCAATTTTATTTTTCTCAAATCATTAAAACACTCAACCTATTAACCTCTTCTTCTCTACATGCTCGCATAGATTAACTTATTAACCTTCTTTTCTCAATTAGTAAAAAATGTTAACTTACAAACTTCTTATTAGTGGGTAAAATATTTGAGGAGTTCCCAATAGCCAAGATATTACAGCTGGGAATACTTGCATAAACAAGGCTAGTGGCCTAGACAAGTGCCTTAAATAATTTGGTTTTCATAGGTGTCATTATTTTAATATATATACACAATACTTTTGTTCAAAATGGTTTAGAAACTCTCAAACCATGGGTGTGAAGCCAAATTTCACAATCTTTGCTAGCATCCTTTTAATTTTCGTCACTATTGAGGTTCTAAAATAACTATGGGCATGTATCTAAGCATAATGGAAACAAGATATTTGTCAAATTCTAAAATTAGAAATACTCTTTTTGTTATGCATGCAAGTGTTGAAGCATAAAGAAAGAGATTCTAATTATTTATGAAAATCCTTTAAGAGATTTGTTAAGGGAAATTGGGCATCCTAGAAAAGTAACCTAAGATCAATATACATGCATCAAATACCTTATGTTTCTTCACAAACATATGACGATCTACTAATATAAACACAAACTGCTATGCCATAAAGAAAAATCAAGCATAGTTCATTTTCCATGACAAAAGCCTTGGAGGAATGTGCTTACTAAGTCTAGATCTTTATAAATTTTATAGTGTTAAGAACATGCATGCATACATTTATATTCAAAAAATAAAAAAACTACTAGAAATGGATTAAAAAGATAGAAGAACGAACATAGAATGTATGTGGGGAAACACTTTTGTGTAGAAAAATCCAAACTCAAAATTAGAGTCATTGAATTATTAAACTATAGAATATAGTTTCAATGAAATTCTTAAGCTCGAAGTCTTAACATGGAGATTTACATTTAGCTTTATCCTTCATTTAAAATGCAGTACAATAACCCCTATAAACTGAACCTCTCCCTCATTGAAATCCGCTAGAAACACTTGTATTTATAGAATTTACAATGTAAATGAAATTTCTCATATAAGAGTCCACATTGAATGTATCCTCTACATATATCTAGAAACCTCCTTTATGCATAACTATTGCATAAATAATATTTTAATATAAATATTATTTATCAAAAAATAAAAAAAGATTAAGCCTTCTTTTGAAACTTTCTAATTTTACTCCAAGTCTATCCATGTGAAAGATTTGGTCTCATAGAATTACTTTCCTAAAATCATGCATATAAAATAAATTTAACTATGCACGCCCACTTGTACATACAAGCACCCTCCCCACCTCCTCCTTTGTCTCCTTAATATTATTTGCAGTTGAACCCCATCGAGCTCTACAATTAATCTATAAGATTGAAAATATTATATACAATATTAATTCATTAAAATAAAGAGCAACATAAGACCATTAAAATTATTTAGATTAATTACATTTGGCGTTGAAAATAATATGGTGCTAAGGGGATTTAATCAACATAGTTAATTTTTAAATTATACTATCCCAACTTTAAATTTTACTTAATTAATGATTAGTAGAAGATAAAGAAAATATTTTGGGTAGACATGAAAAATAAGAAAAGTTTCTATAAATGAAAAGGATGGAGCTCATTTTGAATATGGTGAAAGTAGAGATGTTTTCCTTTCTATAGATTTTAGTTTCCTTGAGCACAATGTTTCATAATGGAGGCTTATTTGATCATCCTTATTTAGGTGTGAATACTTGCATAAGGCAAGGGTGGTTGGTTTGGACTTTGGTATAGGGGTTTCTTGTATTTTTTCTAAAGTGGATTGGAGGATAAATATGGTCCTAATATTGTTGATGGTGTGTGAGGGCTCTTTGTAGCTTTCTTGCCATGTGTATGCTGATGTGATGGTTCAGTGGTAGGATCTATTGGTTGTCATTATCTACAAGGACAAGGTTGAACCAATTTTTTTTCTCTATTGGTGTTGGTCTATTCCTTTTTGCTCTTGGCCAATTTTTCTATTTTGTTCAAAGACTTTCTTTGGTAGTGTGATTGTAGCTGGGGATGTCCATTATGCCATTTTCTTGGGGCTTTTCCTCCATGTGGCTCCCTTTCTTTTCCAAGTGGGTTACTTCTTTTGTGATGTAGGAGCATCCTAGGATTCTTGGCAATCATGTATCAACAAAAAATATGTTTGTCTTTGAAGGTAGATTATTAGTTTTGATCTTCATTTGATGGCATTCTTGCTTGGTTTGGGAGACTGGTTGCTCAGTTTCTATGGTTACCAGGGTGCTCAGTCTCTGAAGAATGCTTAGTAGCTAAAGGTGTCATTTTCTTGATGCTCAACAATAACTATGTTGCTCGGTCATGCTAGGCATGATCGGTTGACTGGCGTTTGGTTATTTCCTCTATTGCTCGGTGTTCTTGCTTACCAACTAGATTGTTTGGATGAATCGGCTTGGCCGAATGGTGCATTTAATTTGGGTCATGCTCCTTGAGTTATGAATTTATTTTTGGACGTGTGGGGACCCAGATTTGGCATGGTGCATTCTTCTATGTAGATCTAATGACCTTTTGGGCCATCTTGGAGAGTTTATTTATTTTGTAAGACTATTTGAGAGCTCATTGGTGTTTTGGCATTCAATATTTGTATGTCCTATTGAGCCAACTTGTGGCTGGGATTTAGTATTTATAGGATGTTGTGATAGATGTTTAGGGGATGATCAGAAAGTTAGCAAGATTGCTTGGAAGTTTGAGTACAAGGTTAGATTTTTCATGGGTGCCTACTAGTGTACTGTGTGTTGCAGACCTGGGCTAGCTGAATGCTAATGTTGTGGAAAAGATTTGGATCCTGCAAGATCTTGTAGATTATAGTTACTTGCTTTGTACTTGGCCATAACTAGGAAGGCCTTATAGCCCAACACATTGCATGTAATTGGTGATTTGATTAATAAAGACTTTTGATTCATTTTAGATCTTGTATTCTTATTGTGTATTTTTGTTGCTTATTAGTTTGGCTGCAAGATCAGTTCATCCTTAATTGGATCCACCAACCTTGACTACATTAGGTGGTATCAAAGCACGGTTTGTTCCTGTTGGAGCAAGTTGATCTGGTTGAGAAAAGTTTGTTCCTGCTGGTTTGAAGTTTATTTCTATTGGAGCCAAGTGGATCTTGTGTATTTGTATCTAGATCTTGATTTGAAGATGCGTCCGAGGAGAAATCATGAGATGTTAGAGGAAGAGGTTGCTGGAGAGTTTAGTCTAGATGATTTTGGGGCTTTGTAGAAACAAGTGCAATACCTACAAGAGGAATTGAGAAAGAAGCCTACCTTGAAAGAGGATATTGATAATGAATCTGAAGAAGAAGGTCATTTTGAAGAAGCTATAGAAGAAGAGATCCAGAGGAGAACAAAATTCTAAAAGCTTTGTCTAAATTTGGAAAGAGACCTAGAATTGAAGTTTCTACATTTACTGGAAGCTTTAGGCCTAAAGAATTGATTGATTGGATCAATGAGATTGATGAATACTTTAAGTATGAAGAAATAGAAGATCTTGACAGAGTTAGATTTGCAAAGACTAAATTGAAGGGTCATGCAAATAATTGGTCGAGAGAAGTTCTGTTGGAAAGAGGTAGAAGAGGAAAAGAGAAGATCATTATGGTTGACAAGTTGAAGAAGAAATTCATTCTAGTGGATTATGAATTGGAAATGTTCAAGAAGATGCAAGCTTTGAAGAAGACTAACAAATTGGTACAGGATTATACCGAAGATTTTAATAGACTTCTAATTAGGACTGGTCATTTTGAGGCTGATAAAGAAAAGGTTGCTAGGCATGCCTATGGTTTGAGACCTAGTATTCAAGAAGAATTACTTACTGTTTGGATGACAACAATCAGTGATGCTTACTAGATGGCATTGAAAATCAAAGAGAATCTAAATAAGAAGTTTGAAGGAAGACAAAACAATAGAAACTGAGGAGGTAATATTGGTGAGATAGTTGCTAAAGGTAATGTGATAGAGAACCCTAAGCCTGATGTTGGATCTAGCAGTGGTCAAGTTACTAAGAATGTTGGATAGAGAGGAAGGTGGAAGAATGAGTTCACTAGTACTTGTTACAACTATGGTGAAGTTGGTCATAAAAGCTGGCAGTGTCCTAAGAAAAGAGTTACATTAGTTGCTAAAGAAGACATTGAGAATGTTCTAGAGAAAGGTGAATGTCTTGTCACTAGAAGGGTAGTTGCATGTGTCTCTAAACTAGTGCAAAGGAGAAATTTGTTCAGGACTAGATGCAAGTGCAAAAATAAGGTATGTAATGTCCTCATTGATGGTGACAATTTTGAGAACTTTGTTTCAGAAGAAATGGTTAGTAAATTGAATTTGGAAAGGAGGAAGCATCCTAATCCTTATTAGATTAGTTGGATTCAAGATATTTCTAAGGTTAGAGTTGAAGAACAATGCTTGGTTAATTTCCACATTGGATCTTACCAGGATGAGATATTATGTGATGTGTTGCCTATGGATGTCTATCATTTGTTTCTTGGTAGACCTTGGTAGTTTGATAGAAATGTGTTGTTTAATAGTTGTGCTAACACTTATGTGGTTCGGCATGAAGGAGCTCGGCTTTAGATGATACCTTTATAGGAGACAAGGCTTAAAGGATGTGGGGTTATCAAGTGTTGTCCTTGTTACAAACCTCAGGAGCACAAGGTGGAATAAAATATTCTTGTTAAGTCTAGTTTGAAGGAGAATGATATTTCTAAAGAGTTTGTTGAGATCAAGAAGCAGATGGTTTTCCTGGCAGAGATGGTTCAGCAGATGGTGACATTTATGACACAGAGGGATGTAGATGATACTAAGTTAATTGATGAGGATGAACCTTACCAAGGAAATGATGTGGTTTGTAGTGGTCAAAGTTAGTTGCTATCAGTTGTTGACTGGAGAAATGAGAAAAGTGGAAAGCAAAAGAACTTGTTCCAAAAGATAGAGATGAATGAAGTGAAGACTACTTGGGATGAAGGGCAAGAGGAGATATGGGTTAAGAATAGATTTGGCATACCTATTCTAATTCCCTTGAGGCATTCTTGATTTCCTTATTAGAAAATCTTTCTAACTTGGGGTGTCTAATGCAGGAGCATCCTAGGATTCTTGGCAATCCTATATCAACCAAAAATATGTTTGTCTTTGAAGGTAGATTATTAGTTTTGATCTTCATTTGATGGTATTCTTGCTTGGTTTGGGAGATTGGTTCCTTGGTTTTTGTGGTTACCAGGGAGCTTGATCTCTAAAGAATGCTCGATAGCTAAATGTGTCAGTTTCCTGATGCTTGATGATAACTATGTTTCTCAGTCATGATGGGCATGATTGGTTAACTAGCGCTTGGTTATTTCCGCAATTGCTTGGTGTTCTTGCTTACCGACTGGATTGTTTGGATGAATCAACTTGGTTGACTGGTGCATTTAATTTGGGTCACATTCTTGGAGTTATGGATTGACCATTGGATGTGTGGAGACCTAGATCTAGCATGGTGTATTCTTCTATGTGGATCTAATGACTGTTTGGGCCATCTTGGAGAGTTTATTTATTTTTTAAGACTATTTTAGAGCCGACTGGTGTTTTGGTATTTAATATTTGTATGTCCTGTTGAGCTGACTTGTGGCTAAGATTTATTATTTATAGGATGTTTGGATAGATGTTTAGGGAGATGATCAAGAAGTTAGGAAGATTGCTTTGAAGTTTGAGTACAAGTTTAGATCTTTCCTGGGTGCCTACTAGTGTACTGTTTGTTGCAGACCTAGGCTAGCTGAATGCTGATGTTGTGGAAAAGATTTGGATTCTGTGAGATCTTGTAGATTGTTACTTGCTTTGTACTTGGCCATAACTGGGAAGGCCTTATAGCCTAAGCCATTACATGTAATTGGTGATTTGATGAATAAAGACTTCTGGTTCATTTCAAATCTTGTATTCTTATTGTGTAGTTCTGTTGCATATTGGTTTGGCTGCAAGGTCAGTCAATCCTTAATTGGATCCACCAACCTTGACTGCCTTATTTTGTGTGCCCTATTCTTTTTTGGCTATTCTACTATGTCTATTCCTTGGTTTTTGTAACAACCTACAAGGAAACAAAGGATAAAATAACCTTAAACATGTTACTAAACTAATAGAGTAATTTTCTTCTCTAAATGTTTACACAAAAGCAAGAACAATAATGTAGAAGTAGTATACTGTAATATAATACATACACATAAATGAACTCAAACATAGACTACAAACCTCAAGGGTTCTTTAATGTAGAAATTACTTAAATATTAATTAATTTACCAAGTACAATAATTAATAAACATAATTTAAATGATCAATAAGTACATCATCATATAAATGAAGCATATATGCAACTGATATTACAAGGCATATATAATGAACCAACATCCATTACAAAAGTCACAAGGTATTGCAAACATGAACCAAGTACAAAGTACAATATCATCTCTCAAATGTATCAAAGCTGATAAACTGATACAAGTATACAAAATAAGAAAGATAAGATCAAGTCTCCAATAATGATGAACAAAAAGGTACAAATACTATAAGGACCATCCAACATGGGTACAAGGATGTCATAATCTCAACTGGTAAAAGGATCACTAACACTTGACCTCATGAAACCAAAGGTCCACTCCCACTATGCTAAGGATATAACATTAGACCCCACTTAGATATCAACATAAAATCCATCACAATACAAGCCCGATCAAGGGATCCTAAAAGATCTCTATCTCATAAAGTACTAAACATAATGCAGTGGAGAATCCAAAGGAAACCAATACATGTAGGAAACCTAAGGTGCATATGGGTGGGTATTGCATCCTCCTCCCCTAAACTTAGGCTTACTCATGGAAGCCTATAATTATAACTATCATAAAATGAAAGAAAACATCTACTATCTAAAGATATTAAAAAAAGAATCATACAAATATAGAACAATCTTTGAGATGTCCTCCCTTAAACATACTATCAGAGGTCCATAATGAACATGATAGAAATAAAATTTATTAAAAAATAAGGCCAACAATAACAAACATATGGAATAGCCACCACAAATTTAAAAAAGGAAAATAAACTGAAGTGAGGGAATCTCAAGTTCAACATTAAATCATAAAAATACTAGATTAATTTTCAATAGTAAATCAAGTGTGACTAGTGCCACAAAATCGATAGAAAAAAGAAAGTTAGGACACTAGTCAAAGCATAATAAAGTTCAAAAAAAATGAAAGCTAGCCCACACAAGAGGGATAAATCATTAATAACAAAAATAAATTATAATTCATAAAACACTTTACATAACAAGATGACTAGTGTTAGTCATATTTGAAGGAGTAACTGTTTATAGCTAAATGGGGACCTCTAATCCAGCCATAGACACAACATAGTCATTGCTCACAAATCATATTACAAAAATGAGTATGAATTACTTAATTCACAAATTCATAGTGAATCAACCTATTGCCTCCTAATTAGTTGGGGTGTTAAAATACTCTCAGATTGGAGAGCCAACAACCATTAGACCAAACTAAGATGGAGGATTTGAAAGCTTGAAATGATCAAAATAAACAATTAAACTATATGAGAATGCAAGTTAAACTAAGAATGAAAGTGCAGTTTTAAACTAAGAAAACTTGAAATGAGATATAAGAATTAATCTAAAAACATATATGAAAACTAATTAATATGCAAATGCCATTAAACTAGAATGAGAAAGTAATCTAATTATGCAATAAAGCTTGAAAGCATGAAAATTGAGACTAAAATTGGCTATAGTTTGGGTACTCTCACAATTCCCTCTTTTTGAATGAAGAGAGAGGTTCATCATATAGATAAGCCTAGGGAGAGGAATGAAGAGGTTCTTGAAATAAAATGGTTGAATCTTCATTCCCAATTGAGACAAATATTAAGGAATTACTTAATTAAAGAATGAATTATTGCCACATATGGGTGACTCTTCGAGTAATTTGAATTATTGAATCCTAATAAGATAATCCATTTGAATAACCAAGTAATATTAATTCCTTTTATGTGTATTAGCTAAAGGGGGTGGATTTTTAATTTAATTTAAAGCACTTAGGACTTTAGAATTAAATCAAATTATCATAGGGATTATTTAGCTAATAAAGTTGAATACTTATGAATTAATTATAGTGTGAGATTAATGCAATTTAGGGTTTTTACAATTGACACCAAGTCAAATGAAGTCAGGTAGGAGAGAGAAAATTGCCTAGTAAAATAAGACTTTGATGATGTAAAATTGAAGAAAATGCACTGAAATTGATTGAAATTATTAAGTGCCAACTTTAGGGTATTACATTTGCCCCTCTTTGAATTGATGTGCGAGTAGCACATTGATTCAAAGAATAGTCTGATATGATAGATGAGATTTCAGGATTATACCCAAAATAGAGCTTAACCCTTAGAAGTCAAGGTTAGGATTCCAAGACACTGAAATAGATCAAATTGTAGAATCACCTCCAGAACAAGGCATGATTCTCCGAAGTCTAAGATAGATTATGAATACAATGGTCTAATAACAACTTGAGAGGAGAATGGAATCGAGGTTATATTTCCCCAATACCAATTGATTGACTGATGATAGATGTAGCTTTAGGACTAATATCCAAAATTAGGGTTAGATTGCCCCAATACAAAGTTTAGCCCTTCAAGACCTAGGTTAGATTTCTCAGATACCTAAAAGATAGATGAAAAGATGACTAGATGCAAGGCACAAAGATGCCCCAAGAGATGAGATGCCCCAAGCAGTGAGGACTTTGATTTAGATTAGATTCATATGAGACTAGTTCGACAAGATTCAAATGATGCAATCATCCTGCCCCCTCAAGAGTGAAATCAAAAGATGACATATCAGAAAGATGATTGACAACAAGAGGTTACATAATAGAAGCAATCATACTAGATTCAAGGAGCTGCAGAAGCAATTTTAAGAAATTGGGAGGTCTTGTTGACCATGTTTGAGCATGGTTTACTATGGTTGACCAGAGTTGACTTTGATGAAAATATTGAAGATCTTAAGAAAATGATGAAAAGATGAGGATCTGGTAGGAAAGTGATGCCAAAAGGCTGACTGCACAAGCACCCGATCCCAAAGGATCCCAAAATTTAAAATGTGATTTTGAGCTATCTAGGATGTCAAATTTCAATTTCGATCCCAAAAATAGATTCGAAGCAGTTGATTCAGCCAAGGGTGCAATTTTTGTGAAAAATGGAGCGCTTTTGAAAGTTAGGTCAAAAGCTATATAAGGCATGAAAGGGTCATTTTCAAAACATTATTCACTTTGTCTTCTTGTGATTTGAGCTCTGAGAGAGATATGGAGGGCATTCTAGTGCATACATATCGATTTGAGTGCTCATGATGACATGCCCAACCACTGGAGTATGACGCATCTATCAGTAGTTGATAATCCTCCTTGCATTTAAATTTTTAGTGCTTTCTAGGTTGATTTAGGCTAGATCTAACAACTTTTAGGTCTTGTTCTCCAAGTCTCATTTGAGGAAATAGTTTCAATGTGCTGGCCTCAGTCACCCCTCAAGAAAGGAAATGGTTTCCTTGTAGAGGTTAGGGGATCTTTACACTGGGTGGCTTCATGTTCTTGTGCAAGGCGCTAGAGGATCCCACATGAAATTTCATCTAGGTGATGAAATATTGCACAAAAGAAGGTCGTATCTTGCGTGAAATGTTGTTGGAGTTTTGTAGAATCTTTGTCAAATTTTTCCAAATTTGCATGAAATCAGCCAAGTAAAGAACCACAGAGTTGTGTCTAGGATAGATGCATTATTGTCTTTATTATTGTTGCTCTAAAAACCATCATGTTGAGGTACTGATCCAATGTCACTTGCTCTGTAGGTTGACTTTGCAGATGTCACATTTCGGTCACACCATCCTATCATCACCACACTAGTACAAAGTTGACAGATGTTGAGAGTGCCCACATTGATAGGCTAGGATTAGGATACTTGCATGATATACCTGATATTTGGGTAAATCACTTGCCATTGGGGGAGATGACAGTCATTCCTGAGGATGTTTACAGGATCTTGTGGATACCCTTCCATGACACCTAAGTAGAGTATGATGTACAATCGAGGGTAGGCACAGTGGCTTTGAGGACCATATTCTAAGATGAGCTAGTGATGGGTCGAGCCACCTCTTGGGAGGATTTGATCAACAAGTATGGTGATGATCACCAATTAGCTATTGTCCTAGCCATGTTCCTGAGTTGATATCTAGTTCCTCATCGAGGTCAGTATGGTTTGGAGTGTAATTGGGGGCCGATGTTGCAGCAGTTACTGGCTAGACCATCAGTCAGATTTAGATGGGGCAAGTCCATACTTGACCATATGTACCATGAGATGCATGAGATTGTGTATCAAGGAGACAGGACCATGGCAGCAGGCATATTCATAGTTATAGATATGGGTCTGGGATTATCTCCTTGTTTGCAGGCTAATATTCCATGATACAGACTAGTAGCTTGAGCCTTATGTATATAGGTATGTAGGTCCCATGACTCAGCCATTGCTAGGTAAGATAGATCAATGGTATAGATAGCTCAATGACATGGTAGCTATTGTCTAGAGATCTTTGGTTGTTATAGAGTTGTGGGATGACACTCAGTGAGAGCTTTCTCACATGTTTATCTCATGCTCACTGATCGGGTGTACTATTTCTATTATTGATAATTTTATTGTCACATGCATCTTGTGTCAATTTGGGTGATAGCAGGACATCTCCCAGGAATACTATCCCTATGCCCACTTTTATAATGAGGAGAAGAAGGGGTGGCACCGGAGATTAGATTCAGGAAGATGTGCAATCAAGGCAGGAGTACTCTAGCCCAATCGGATTACATGGTGGATGTCACCAATGCAAGGATGCTGCCTACATATAGAGATCATTTCCTGGCTTGTCCTTTCCCTAGATTTACAAATCCTATTGGGATGGGACAGAGAGCACAGTATCATCCCATACAAGAGCAACTGACAAAGGAGCAGCAGTAGAAGGTACTTGTATAGGAGCCTACACAGTAGCGGGTTGCACAACAGGGGCCATAATAGTAGTACCAGAGATAGAGAGTGTTGAGGCTAAGGACAGGGTAGGTGGACATCCCCCTGAGGACTATGGTGTCAAATGTAGGTGCTAGGAGTAGTGGGACCTAGCAGAGATCCACCAGGCAGAGGATAGGGGATCCATCATAGCAGAGGCCTCTAGGTGATGATACGAATATGCATGATGTTCCTATAGGAGCACAGGAACCACAATTGTAGGAAGATGTTAGGAAGAGCCAGGAGAGGGTCAGGAATGTATAGCATGAGAGGGATGACTACCACACATGAGTCATCATATAGGATACCCACGTAGCTAATCGAGAGTGGGATATTAGAGAGCTACAAGAGGAGCTAGCATGGTCGTGGATAGAGACAAAATATGAGGCTACTCAGGAAGCTTACTATTATGCGAGATATTGTGGAGTCATTCCAGATTTAGCAAAGTAGGTGCCTCCATTTTCTGAGTACACTAGAGCACCAAAAACACCACCACAATAGGCACCTCCACAAGCACCACTAGAGGCACCTCCACAGTGACCATTGTCCCCTCCTCAGAGACTAATGCCACCTACAGAGGCACTAGCACAGGGACCATTGCCACCACCTCCTCCAGGTGGCAAGGGGCAGAGTTAGCTCTAGCTTGATGCACATATTGTAGGTCCATATTTTTATACTGTGCTCGAGTAGCACCATCATTTTTTTTTACATGACATTGATCAATTGATAGATATATATATTGAGATCCCTATTTTGATATCATTGTACTTGTTTATATATTGCTTTGATGTTCATGTTTTATGAGATGTTTCCTAGATGATTTAGATCTATGAATTATATATGTATGAGATGCACATGCTTTCTTTTATGATATGAATATGCACATGTTTAAATGCGATGATAGATGGTAGAAAGTATGCATATAATTTATGAAATGTGAAATGAAAAATGTAATGTATGATTTGATTTATGCTTATAATGGATGCACATGCATATGTAGATGTAAAATGTATGCATATGGGCTTATGATAATGCAATGAATATGCAATGTATGTGGTACTAATCATCTCATGAAGGATGTAGTAATATATGATAGGTACTAATCAAAAGGATCTTTGAAAATCAAGAGCGAGGACTAGACGCTTGTGCAGCCATAACAAACCTGGGACAAAAGATGAGAACCTTCAATGAAGAGATCTAGAAGATAATCAAGAGAGCACCAAACACTGTCTGAATGGAAGCCTAGAATGAAAATACAAGCTTAAAACTAGATGCAACCCTATGAGTTGGTTTTTGGACTCATCATATTATCATCATAGAGTTCTTAGCAATAGGCATTTGCAAGATGCCACACAATCCTCACTAACATTGCAATCATGAGAATATGAATATGACATAAGTCTTAGATTTGTCAGAATGAGGTGTAAGAATTAAGGTACAAGAAGCTAGAATGACCTGAACACCTATTCCTTTTGATTTAGCAAGTTAACACATAAGCATCAAATCATAATTGCTAGAATGACCTAAATGTTGCTTATGAACAAACACACCAGACACATGAGAGTTCCTTATTTTTCCAAAGATCGCTCATAGTGACCCTTACATTCACTTAGTAGGAGGAGCGTTTTCAATTTCACTTATAGCAAAAAGAAGTCACTCAAAATAGACAAGGAGAAGAACCAACCTCACCAAAGCATCCATATAAAAGGAGTTGAGGTACATGTTGGTGCTAAAAAATGCTAGACTATTTTGAGGTGAACTTACAAGCACAACAAGTGCCTCTACAATTCTTGTTTCATCGAACCAACGCTGGTAGGCCTAAATTGAATATGTTGTCTAGCTGCACAAACACATGCATAAACAACAAAAATTCCTTCCAAAGGGGTTAATGATCCTTGGAGGAAAAAATAACCCAATATCCTAATTGTCAGATAGCTTGAAATCTAAACTAAGGCTAGAAAGTAATGCTAAATGTAATTTAATGCTTTGTAAATAGGATAAGAGATAAGATATGTAAATCACAGAAAGAAATAAATGATAATTTCAAATGAACAAATAGACTAGTCCCTAATACCAAATTGGGAATAGAGTCAGATACATTCAATGTTGTGTATAACCGGAGATGGTTTTAAGATAACTCATTTCTTTAAAATGAGACCATCAACCTACAAGTTTCTATTGAAACAAAACTTACAACAACTTATACAATAGGTCCTATGGTTTTTAACTCAACTGAAGAGCCTGAAAGGAAACAATAACAGGTTCTTAGACCATGCTACCATTATTCAAACTGTACAAATCAATCATAAATGAATACATGAAATAGAAAACATAGTAGGATACCCTAGCTAGAGAGTAATCCAAGAAACCAATTGAATGGAAAAAACTATATTAACAATAGGGTACAAACACTTATCTGATATTCGTGCATAAGATTTTGGGCATAAAATTCCAATATGTGAGTTGGTAGATTTTTTTCATGACTGATTCTGTTCTTTTTTGTTTACAATTGAATGATTATAAATATGAATCCTAATGGTTCCCTGTGAAAGGACATGCCCTTTCATAGGACCTAATTATACAACTAACCCTAAAAATGTACATAACAAACCATAACATTGGTTTGTTCCAAAAAAATCTCCCCTATAATTACATTAATTTTGGAGTCCCGTGCATAATAGTTTACCTTTTAATTTCCTACACACACAAAAAACACTCAATATTAGTTTATCTTAAACCTAAAAATAAAAATCATTATATATGTAGTGTATTAATCTTGTATAAAAACTATCCATTATTTATTAATAATTAATTGAAAATAAATATCATACTTTATATACATACTTGAAGAATAAAAAATTAAAATTAAAATTTAATTATACTTCAATCACATTAATTATTAAACAATGAAGGATTTATATAATGAGATAATTTCTAGAATTAATAAAATGACATTAGGCTTTAGCATTTCATCTTTATTTTCAAAATAAAAACATAATAAATTCATCCATATTCACAACGTAATGTAAATATAATATGGAAATGCTTTAGAAGTAACATTAGGGTAAAAGAGTTTTGTATTTCACTTTAATAAAAGGAGACATGCATTTACCCTGAAATCAAAACCATCCACTAATGTTACAAAATTTCCCTAATGTAAAATAATATTACAACCATATGAAAACACATATAATTTTGGAAATCTAAAATAACATCATAAAAAAAAATATTAATAGATTGATTTTATTTGCAATTGAAAAACTAAAATCAAATGAATAGTAGGGTAAAAATATCAATACCCACTTTTACCTTAATTTTTTTTTTTTTTAAAAAAAAGGTGAAAAGTTACTTTTAGGTGCTTGAAACCACAAGGTAAATAACAATTAATCATTATTCAAACCCTAAATAGATATTAAAAATCAACCTACATCAAAACCCTAAACAAATTGATATTTATGAAATTATACCTTTACCTTATCCTAAATTTTAACTTTTAGGGTTATAGGAGCAAGAAACAAATTAAAATTAAAACAATTATTAAGGATCATAAAATTTATATCTCATAAACAACATTCATTTTAACATTTTATTTAAAAAGAGATAAGATTTTCTTTAATTTATACATTTATTTACAACTACACTCCCAAGGAAAAATATAGAACAATTGGTAGGGGTAGGGTGGGGTAGTTAGGTAGGAAAAGTAATTGGTTGAGAGGTTGAGTGTTCAACTCCTTCTCCCCATTCTTTTCCCTAAAATTGAAAAATAAATAAAAACATAAAGAAATTCCTAATTTAATTTGAAAGTTAGTTTAGGGAAGAAATTACTCCCTGTGTAAGAGGTTGCACTTTATTTCTCACCTACACATAAAAACAAAGATAAATAAGTATTTTCTCCTAACTCTCTCAAAGAAAATAGATAGACTAACTGGTTAGGGGGTAGGAGGGTAGATAGGTAGGAAAAAGGTCAGCTTGAGAGGTCAAGTGTTCAACTCCCTCTCACTGCCTTTTTTGTTCAACCTATTTTATTTTTTATTTTTAGAATTATTGCTTAATCAAAAAAAATATGCATTAAATAAATTAGAATGAAATAATTAACAACCTAATAAATAAAAATAGAAAGTGAAACATATATGCTCTTTTATCTCTTTAACTTTTTAAACATAGGGAAATTATATCAAATTGAAATAAAACATCATACTTCGCTAACATTTCAGCCATTTTGAACTTGAAAATTTTAGTGTCAACAGGGGCTCTTATTGGGGATGTGCATTCATCCCTGGATGTAGCAAGATCCCAGTTATCTCTGAAAAAGTAGATCATAGTGAGAAAATAAAAATGATGCTTAAATGAAGTAAAAAAAAAAATAATGTACAAGTTTAGAGAATACTTCCTATTTTAAGAGAAAAATGGCTTCACATACTGACTGTGAGTCGGGAACTCCTGAATAACTTCATCAGTGTCTTGTAGATAATATGAACTCTCACCTTCTTTCAAGACTACCATGTAAGGATCCAGCCATAATGCCTCGAACTTACCATGTTTTCCTTTGTATTGGTCTTTTGCATTCCATTTCAATACCCAACCACCTTCTCTAAAAGGTCTAGCTAATTCTCTTTTATCATGTAGGGTCTTAATCTATCATTGTTTCAATGAAGATTCCTTTCTTGTGCTATTCTTCTCATTTCATCTAACTCTGATAATTGACTCAACCAGTCTTCCATAAAGTTTACATCCTCAAGTTCTTCTTCTTGAATGAATTTGTATATTGGTTGGAGATTATTCAACGGTAACCTCGCTTGTTTCCCATAAACCAACTCATAAGGAGAAAAACCTATCGATCTTTTCACTGTTACTTTGTCTACCCATAAAGCTAGATTTAGCTTTGAGTCCTAGTCCTTTTTATTGTTACTCAACATTCTTTTGATAATCTTCAATATATTCTTATTGCTTGATTTTTCCTGACCATTCCCTTGCAGATGATATGGAGATGAGTATGATAGGTTAATGCCATATTTCTCACAAAATTCTAAAAATTTCTTAGACCTAAAACACATGCCATTGTCACAAAGAATCTTATAAGGTACTCCAAATCTGGTAAGTATATTATCCATCAAAAACTTGATGACCACCTTGCTTGTAGCCTACCTTGTGGGTATAGCTTCAACCCACTTTGTAAAGTAGTCTCTCACAACCAATATCCATCTGTGGCCTCCACTCAAAACATCTGTAATTTCCCCAATAAATTCTATTCCCCACATTTTTAAAGGTTCCTTAGTCTATAACAGAATAAGGGGTAAAGCACCATTGTATTTCAGTTTACCAGAGAACTTCTGATAGGACTTACACTTTCTAACATAATCATAACAATCCTTAAAAACATGAGGCTAGTAATACTTGACTTTCAATATCTTGTGAGATGTTGTCTTAGCCAAAAAATGACCACCACATACCCCATCATGTAAATCCTTAATAACTGACTTGGCTTGATAGGTGTCTAGATAGAATAGGAGGACACCGTCGCTATTTTTCCAATATAGGTCTCCTTGAATCAGCACATATCTGGATGCTCGTAACTTTATGGTTCTTTTCTGATTATCATTTATACCTTCATGACACTTCATATGCTTTAAGAAATATACTATGTCTGTGTACCATGGACACTGCTCAATGCTCATTTCTGCACTTTCTAAATCTACTTGGTTCACTTATGCTGCATCCAAATTTGTTTCCACCATAAGCTTAGCCAATCCTTGTCTTCTGATTAACTTAGTGATCTGAATCTCAATATCAAACTCTTGAATCTGATTTATCCATCGACATCTTTTTCTTGTAACCTTTGATTGCCTCAAAATATCCTTAGTTGTTGCATTTGATATGTATGCCACAATCTTAGCTCCAACCAAGTAGGGTCTAAATGATTTCACTGATTTCACTAATGCATAAGCCTTCTTTTCATGTATGTCATAACTTAGCTTAGAAAATTGTAGAGTTTTACTGAAGAATGCTATTGGTTGCTCATATCCTTCATCATTTTTCTGTAACAAGATTGCTGCTATGGTGTGGAAAGAAGCAAACGAGAAAAACTGAAATGGTTTTGAAAAATTAGGAGACTTCAAAACTGGCACTTCCTTGATTGCTTTCTTAATATTGGAAAATGCTTTTAGGGCCTCATCTTTCCAATTTATGATTACATCTTTCTTCAACATTTTTGCAATAGGTTTTATGATTTATGAAAAATTTGGGACAAACAGTCTTACAAAGTTGATTTGTGGAAGGAAATATTGTATTTCGTTAATGTTTTTAGGGATCTGAACCCTATCAATTGCTTCAATTCTTTCTAGATCTATTCTGATTCCTTCCTTGGAAATAATATGACCAAGGGATTTACCCTTAGTTACCCCAAAATGACATTTCTTCAGGTTTAAGGATACTCCATATTCAAGGGCTCTTTTGAAGATCTTCTCTAAATGCTTGCAATGATCTTCTACTTTCTTGGAATAAGCTGTCATGTCATCCTAATATATTACCATGATAATATCAATAAAATCCCCAAAAGCCACATCCATGGCCCTCTGAAAAGTAGCTCCTACATTCGTAAGTCCAAATGGCATTCTTGCATAAACATATGTACCCCATGGTGTAGTGAATGTTGTTTTGTATTGTTCTTCTTCTTTAACTTTGACCTTATTGTACCTAGAAATCCCATCCATCATGGATAATAATTCATTTCGTGTAACCTTCTATAATAATGCTTCCATGTTTGGTAATGGATAATTGTCTTTTAATGAAGATATATTTAGATTTTTGAAGTCCACACAAAGCCTATTATCTCTGTTCTTCTTCCTAATAGGTACCAAATTTGAAACCCAAGTAGAGTGTCTAATCGGCTTTATGATACCAACATCCCTCATCTTAATGAGTTCCTCCTTCATCTTAGGAGCCAAAGTTAGATTGATTAGTCTTTGCCTTTGTCTAAAAGGCTTTGCATCAGGTCATAAGGGTATTTCATGTTGGAACAAGTTCTCTCTATAAGCCTTAAGATCATCATAGGACCAAGCAAACTGTAAGGCCCCTCATGTTTTCCCTCTGATAGTGGGATCACCCTGATGGATTTTAGGTGCTAAGACTACATGTTGAGACTATGAGATGCACCTGGATTTTATTATAAAAAGATAAGGTTTAGTATAGTTGGATGTTTTAGAAAATCCTTGTGGGGCCTTGTCCCCATTATCAAAGCCTTCAATCTAATCTCTTAAGGGAACAAAAAAATAAAAAAAGAATAAAAATAAAAATTGAATACAGATATTGGTGTATGATAAATTTTATATTTTCTATAATGTAAATAGACTAAAAGTGAAAGATAGGAACTCAGAGATTATTCGAAAGGGAAAAGTTAATGGGCAAATAAGTTGTAACTTAAATTAAGAACAATAAGTGTACCTTGAGTGCCAAGGGCACAATAAAAGAAATAATTGAAGTATATGACTAAGAATGGCTTATAAGAAGTGTTATGATCTTGATGTTAGTTACTTAAGTTTGAGATAAATTAGACCTAAGGAAATTGTGACCCTACTATGAAGGAATCACTAAATTTGATTTAATTTCCATGTTAACATAATATAGGTGGATTGAGCCAGATGGCTTTCATGTTTAGGATAATGTTTTGGATGAGTTAGTAAGATGAATGTTGTAAAAATATTTGAATGAGATTAGACTCCTTTGAATTGAGTATTACAATGATTAGGGATACAATTGAATAATGATGATGAATTATGCAATTGAATAATGATGTCAAATTGAACAAAATTTGTTTAGCTATAATGTGAAAGGCTAATGCAATTATTTGATTACCAGGATATTATTGAATTAAGCGATAGACGAAAACAAATGAACTATGTGGTGATTACTAGTTATGTTATAGATGAATGTGTAGCCTTTATTATTATGATGTTGTGTTGTAAAGATGAACTTTGATCTATTCATGTTAGTATTCATATTTTAAAAGTTGAGTATCTTAGACTGTGAAAATCAGGGCCATTGTTCTATTATAAGTAAATGTGAATTCTGTTGGAAATTAGTAGCTTAGGAAATGATGAATTCCTAATTGTGCCTAATGTTAGGTATGGATAAAATTGATAAATGATTTAATGTGATGATATAATACCTTGATAGTTAATTGAGTTATGATTGAGTTTTGCACTTTTCATTGGTATTATTATTTCTTGGGACTACTGATGCTCATCTCAAGTGTGCAGGTATAAACCATGGATTAGGGGGAGTCAAGCCAACATATTTGTACTATTCCTGTGACACCAAGGTTGTGTCCCAAAGGGATACAAGGCCTTTGTAATGTATTTTATTTTGTGAAGTGAAATGATTATGAATGTATTTAAAAGAGTAAATGTTTTATGTTGTTACATTGTTTAGTGGACTTGCCAAGTAATTATGTGTATGGTATTGTAGTGTCAATTGACACATGTTCTTGTGATGTGAGTTGGAAAGAGTCCACATGGAGAGGATGAATGTCACCATCCAACCTAGTACAAGTTGGTCTTCCCCATACCTCAACTTGGTTAGAACACCAATAGTTGGTCACATCACTTTGAATTTCGAATTTCACCTTGGGGTTGGGTTTTGAGGGGTCAGATTGACTCCAAGAAGGTTTCTTTTCATAAAATGGAAGGCCCATGGGTTATACCTACGGGTAAGGGACCCTTTTAACCATAGGACACCCTAGGAGCACCTTGGGAAGCCCTCCAAAAGTGACTTTTTGAAAAGTTGCGAAAATCCCAAAGTCACATGGGAACTCTTGAGTCAAAAAGCTTCCATTACTCTTCCCCATTCACTTTTTAGAGTTCCATTCAGGGAAAGTTGGAAGACCTTGGTTAGATCATCCAATAGGAAACTCCCACTACACCCAAGGGCATGGGAGAAGGTGAAGAGCCTATTTTAGTGGAAAACTTGGATGGTGCTCCCTAATCACCCACTCTCCAATTTTGGAGACAACTAAGGAGCTTGGAGTAGGATAGAGAAGAGAGCTTGGTTATAGAAGACACTCCCAATACTTGACACATTAGCTTGTACCAAGGTTGGTGGCTCACTTACTCATTTGCTTAATGTTTTGTTTATGTAAGTATTGGAGAAGATATGTATTGGTGTATTGTATGAGTTCCAGTGTTGTATTCTTGAGATTTTATGCTTGTGAATCTTGTTGTTCTTTTGAAGTTTGTTTTGGAGTCTAAGTGATTCATGCTCTCTTGAGCTTGTTTTATTTTCTTGTCTTTGTGCTCTTTGTGTTGTGTGGAGTCAAGATTTTTGGGGTTGTGCAAGGACTCACTCACCCATGGGATGGGAAGAGAAATCCTTGAGGGTGAAGGGGTTCAATGGACAGCTCCAATGGTGGAGAGTCCCTCATGTGTAAAGAGGGTAATGCACCATGGATGTATGGGCTCCATGGATGGGTCTTGCTTAAAATTTGGGGGGCATAAGGTGGATGTTTTGTGATCTTGGCCATGTGTGCCAATGAAGAGTATTTTGTATATTGAGCCTTGTTGAAGGCATGTTTATTTGCAGGCCCTTTTTCTTCGAGAGGAGTACTTGGTCCACCTTCACCCATTGAAGGCTTGTGGTTAAGCCTCTTGTGAAAGCCATGGGTTGGGAAGCTTCCTTATTATGTATTGTAGTGTTTCTTTTTTTTGTGGTTTCAATTGAAGTTGTTGAGTAAATGATCATGTGGAAGTAAATGTAAGGAGGAATGTGTATGTTTTGTCACCCGGTTGGCTTGAACTCCCCTAGCTCGGGGGTGGTCCATCTATTTGGACCTATGGTAGGGAGGAGAGTACCATGGCTTCCTTTGATTTGTTCTTTCAGGTTGCTTTTGCAGGATTGGAAGGAATGGCACTATTGGTCCTATGTGTTTGTGGAAATTATGTAAAGGTTGTAAATTGTTTTGTAATGGAGTTTCACTCTCCAAGTCATGTATTGAATCAAGTGTTGTTGTAATGTATTGTGAGGAAGTGTTTTGTAAATCTTATTGATAGTTTCACTTATGAAATGGTATAATCATGTTCTTATGAAAACAAGGATTGTAGAATAAAGTGTTTTCAAATAAGTCTCTCAAAGCATTGAATAGGAATATCAGATGTTGTTTCCTTGAAGTTTCTCTTTGAGATAGTAATGAAAAGATGTAGTTGTTATTAAGAAAAAAGAATAGATTTCCTTCTTGCTAAGTGTTATTCAAAACGTATTACAATGAAGGTTATTGAAATGAAAAGAGAGCTTTCATTATGTTATAAATCTTATTCTAGGATCATTGTATGTAAATGTATTGTTTCAAAAGAAAATCAATCTCTATTTCACATTCTTTTTATCCATGCAAATAAATTGTGATCCTGTCTTGTTATTTTGAAGAGAAAATCACTAGTTTAATATGCAGACATAAATTGAAAATTTAGTACTAAAGAGTAACCTATAGAAATACTAATCTCCTCATCTAAAAATAAGCATATTATCAAATTTAAATCAAGTGAAAAGTTGAAAAATAAGTTGAAATCAGAAACAAGTTATTAGTAAATACAAAACAAAGAAAATTGGCAATTGAGACCTACAGGTCTCTAGAATTTGTATGGGAAAATTTCCCATACAAATTCCATTGCCACAGTCATTACTTTAGTATATAAATTATCTTCTTGTACATAGTGAAATGCAATATATAATATAATATATACATGCCTTTTCCTAGTCAACAAAATTCAATAAAATTATAATAAACATAATAATTCCTTACTTTTTTTTATTGCATCCCCAAAAAGTGGCGCAGGAGATGGAAGGGTCTGTCATAGCAATTAATTTCTTTGTTCCATTGGCCAATGCACTTTCTATCAAGTGTCCTTGGCTGCATTTAATACTCATTTCAATGTTGTTTTCCTATGGCAAGCTTTTTTTTCCTAGCCCTGCGTGAGTACCCTTTGTACTTAGTCTTTGGAATGGGGTGGAATCCCAATCCCCCACGTCACATACTTTTACCCCCTTAACACTCCTCTTTCCTTATTATGCGCCCCTCTAGACATAGTATGCGGTTTGACTTTCCCCCCCCCCTCTCTTGGCATATGAACTTAGAATGGGAAAAAGGTATTTTAGCTAGGAATTAAGGGAAGTTTAGATTAGTAGTTAGTTTAGGTTAATTCATGAAGTTTTATTGTTTTATTTGAATTATAAGTTTGTTTTAGTAAAATTTTATTGTAGTATCTATTTAATTTATATGTATTAATAATTAATATATTATAATATAATAATTAGTTAATTTATTATTAATTGGTTATTATATTATAAATTAATATATATTATTAAATTATTATTATTCATTAAATATATTATCTAATGATAATATAATTTTATTAATTGGTTAATAGTCACATTAATTATTTGATATTTGATAATTAGTTTATTAAGATATGGCTCTTATAATTATAATCATCATTTAATTGGTTGTTATAACTTGACATATTTTGGATCAATATACATTATCTTATAACTTTAATATAACAAGATGATGTTAGTTAAGCATATCAAAATCGATAATTAATATTTATAAGAACATCATTTAAAGGATTTTCTAGACAATGTTCTTTTGACCCTAATAACCTATGTGATTGCTACAACAACGAATTGTATGTTAATTCGATTTATCAAGACCTCTTATCATTGAAAACCTCTTGGCAACATTGATAAAATAAATTATGAGAATTAGACTCTCCTAGGTTGTAATCTAGTAATAACTAGAAGGGTGACCTAATCATGAGTAGATAATCTATAGTTAATTCTTTGAAAAGGGTCACTCTTAAAATACAAATAATGATTGGTTAACCTAACTAGGAATCCTTGGATAGACCTTGTTGGCATCACCTAATGCTAATCGAGAATCGTTCGTTCTATCCCTATTGAACTTAGTTGCAACCTCACCACCTTAATTGAATTCCCTGGTTATAACTTTATCTGCTAGTGTCCTTATGGAGACCGTCATAGGTTAACAATTGATTATTCAGAGCCTTTGAGAACTTTTGCCAAAGATCACCCTGTTAACCTGCAACATTATTTTAGATCAAACTATTCATTTTTTTTAAAAATGGGTGTGATTTAGTCTAGTTTTCGATGGGGATGACACAAACACATGTCTATACTTTCTTAACAAATTAATAATATCAAATATAATTTTAGGAGTTAACTTTTTACCATTGAAAATTTCTTTGGGAGTATGTTCATTTCCTAAATTTATCTTTTCCACTTCCTCTATATTAGTATTTTCCATTTTAACCTTATTGCTAGAATCTTTACTATCAAACAATTTTTCTAGTGTATCAAGCCCCTTAGGAATTTTATTAGTTTTAAGTTGAATTACATCTTTTCCAAATAAAGTATCCTTTTCATCTATTGTTTCAACATAAGCATTTAAATCAATGAGTTGATCTTCGTACCTTTCCTCACGTGCAAGGAACTTTGTAATGTCTCTATCATTATCAAAGATTTTCCAATTATGAACGTTATCAAGTATTGATGGCCTTGGTTTGATCTCTACCTGTTCAATATCTTCACATGGGATATCATTATGCTTAAATGCTAGGTTAGCCATGAAATCAGCAATAATATTATCAGATCTATCTATCCATGTTATCGAAAAAGCATAAAAAATTTCTATGGAATCCCACACTTCATTCTTGTACCTTTTTAGTGTATGATTCTTAGTAATAAACTTATCCCTAATCTGAGATACAATTAATTCAGAATCACCATAAACAAAAAGAATTTTGATACTATGCTTACCTATTATTTTGAGACCTAGTAGGAGCACTTCGCATTCTACACTATTAATAGTACATTCAAATGCTAACAAAACCGAATATTTAAAATATTTCCCATTTGGGGATATGAACACTACACCTGCTCCATTACCATTTTTACTACATGATCCATCAAAAATTTTTTTCCAAATGAGATCATTATTTTCCTTAGTAGATATTTCAATAGGACTTCTATTTTTAATGAGATTTTTATGAATTCTCACCTAGAAATTCTCCATGTTAGTGTGGTAGAAGTGCGTAAGCTAGCTTGGATGAACATCTTCAATGATGTAAGTAGATCTTGGTTCTCTGTCGATCCTTACAACCCTATCATTCATTGGGATAGAAGCATAAGATAGATCTAATTGAATATTTCCACCTACTAAATTAGACCATTTTCTAGATAATAGCATTCCGTAACTAGGTGGTACTTCTACAATAGTAATGTCTATTTTATAAGATTTTTCAGGACACAAAGGGAACTTAAACTCAACATTTTTCATTATTCCAATAACTAGAACTGACCTATTGTCCATAGCATTACACTTTCCATAAGTAGTATCCACATTCATTCCTAATTCTTTCATTACCCCACGAGGCATAATATTAACCGCTGCCCCAGAGTCTAACATATAATTTTAAACCAATTTATTATTTATCAATAAAGTTAGAAAGAAATGGTCTACTTTAGTAGCATCTTCATTAACAGAAGTTCCTAGGTAAATAACTGGTAATTCTTCACTCTCCTTTTGTTCCTTTGCATCTTTTTTAACAATATCATTTATTAACTTGATGATTTCATTCCCGCAATCAGTTAATTTAACTATTTCCATTAGAGGGATATAAATTTTTACCTAAGATAAAGCTTGAGACATGAATGAAGTACAATTTGAAATTTCCTTACCATTGCTCTATTTGTCCACGGGTTTGCTTATCTTTGATGTCTGATCAACTTGCCTTTTAGGGACATCTATCTTTTCCTTTCTCATCTCAACATTCTTGCTTGAAATTTTGTACATCCCTGCTGCTTGTTCATTTCCTGAGTTCACATTCTTGTTCCTCAAGCGATAGTTTCTAAGCACTTGTTCCATCACTGCTATAGTGTAAGCCTCTCTTTCCTATTTTGTTGTTCTTCTAATATCTGTAATCTCATCATTATCTGAAAAGACTTGTTGCTCTTATTGGTACCCCAACCTCCTATAGCTTTCATCTGGCATGTATTCACCATCAAAATCATCACTATCTCCAGACCAAAAGGGTGTGGATGAAAGAGCATTTATCATAGGCCTCTCTTCATATCCCTAGCATTCTTCCTCCAAAATCTTTTGTGCTATAAGGAATTGATCATGAGGGTGAGGAATTTTAAAAATTTCACACCACAACTCATCCCCTATGAAATGATTATTTTTCTTGAGAGGATCTGGAGTGTCTGTCTACTTTTTTAAAGGCTTTCCGTCTTTCCATTTTGTATGATAAGGCATGTCCTACAACCTATACCTATCATTTCTGTTGAAATTTCTATCCTATCTTCCTACTTAAAAGTGACTTTTGTTTGGTTGCAAATTCTTCATCAAACTTACTAATTCATTCATTTTATCACTTTCACTGTTCTTTTTCGGGACTGCAGGATCGAATAGCTTACGATCACTTCATTTATCAATTATTCTGGTAGCTATTCTATTGTTTTCAATATTCAATGCTATTTTGAAAGCCTGTTGTAAAGTTTTTGGGTTATGAGACCTTATCTCATAATTCATCTTGACATCAAAAGATTTCAAATAAAAGGTAATTAGAAAAGGGTCAACAGGGCGGATATCTTTTGGAATCTTATTCAACACCTTGTTAAATCTTTTATTAAATTCCTTTACTGTTTCATTCATATTTTTCATCATAGTGGTTAATTCATGAGTTGCAAAGGATGGATCTTTGTGATCCCCAAAATCCTCAATAAATTGATCAACAAATTTCTACCAATAGGTAATTGATCCATCTAGCAAATTTCTATACCATTCGTCTACACTATCCTTGAGTGAAAGAACTAACATTTTCATACACACATCTTCATAAGCAATGTCAAATTTATAAACAATATTTTTGACATTAATGACATGTTGTTCTACTAATTGAGATCCATCGCCAATAAACTTGGGAATAGTATTCTTTAATTTATTTGGTATAGAGTTAGGAAAACACATTACATTTGAAAAATCCAATGGGCTATATCTCTCATTTAATTCCTGAAATCTGGCATCAAATACATTTCTATTATTGTTATTCTAAAAATATTGATTCTGGGGCATAGGGTTACCTCCCTGGTATTGATTTTCTAGATTACCATATTGGCCATTATGAGGTTGTTGAGTCACATTTATTTGATTTGGCATCCCTCCTCTGTGCTGTTGATGTTGCTGTTGTATAGGATTTCCAGGTTGCCAATTTATTCCCATAGCATTTGGTTGTGTATAGTTCGGGCCTCCATTTGAATGCGTTGAACCATGCATTTGGTGTGCATAATGTTGTTGTGTAGGATTTCTTATATGCTACGGATTACCATAATAATTTTGTCCTTGTTCCTGTGTGTAATCTTTGCTTAGATTATCAATAGGAGGATTAAAAATTTGTGCCCCACCATGACTCTGTACATGGTTTCCTGGATATGCATATTGTCCAATATTTTTACCATGATTATATTTATTTTCATTTTCAATATATTGATTATGTACTTTCTCTCTCCCGACATTAATATTTCCACTATATAAATAATTACTTTCTTGTGGACAAACATCTTTATTTACTTTTTCAAAACTAACATGAATATTATTTTCACTATAATCAGTTTTACCATATTCATCATTTTCCAGTAAGATGATAATACTTACCTTGCTTATAACACTGCTCACCACCTTTTTTTCCCTCTCCTTGCACAAATTCATGAATGTTCTTTGTATCATTCTTATTTTGGAATTCATACATGTGAAGATGATCCATAACACCCACATGCTGGTTGTTGAATCTCCATCCACACATTAGATCTAGATAATAACTTGCATTATTTCTTTGTTTATCGCTATTTCCCATATCATAAAATTGTTGTTTGTAATTTGTTAGTTGTAAATCATTTTGTTTACAATGTGGATGCGTGTCTGGATACTGCATATGCTCCCTAGCATGTTGTCACTTTATGCTATTTTCTTGAATATCTTTTAAAGGATTAGCATCCTCCTTTTGTTTATGAATATATTTTGGCTTCACAATATTATGCACATCCTTTTGTTGCTATTGTGTGTCCTCCAGCCAAGCGTAAATTCCAACCTGCTGCACATTATAGTTATCTTCAAATATATTGTCTATTCATTGTACATTAGGCTGATTTTGCACAAGCTAAGAGTTATACAATTGCCAATGTAAGTTTTGATCTTGATCATATATATCATTTGCCGGTTTTGGGTATCCAAACCTTTATGCGTAAGTTGATAGCTTTTATTTTTCTATTTATTAAAAACTGTATCATATTTATCTTCTCCCTTTTGTGCTGGTTTGGAAACATTATGCTTTCCATGTTTTTCATGGTAGAAGCTAGGCATATACTCCTCTCTTTGCATAGGGTTGTTATCAACTCCCACTTCTTCATTATATTTTTCATTGTGCATATTCTTATCCCTATCTTGTGCAAATTGAGGATCACTTGGTTGCTCATGTGGTTGCTAATTTGGATAACATGCATTACAATTTATTGTTTATCAAAACTATTATGGTATTTATTTTCTCCTTGCGCAAACTGTCTGCTAGATAAATGCTCACGTGAGACACCACATTGATGTTGTTGATTATAACTATTATCCAATACATCATATATTTGTTGCACACTCATTTGGCTTTGTGTATGGTTATGAGGCTTTTTACGCAAGCCTGTAAATGCATTCTCACATCACCTATTTTGGATATTACCATAGTCTTCCTGCTGCTGCACAGGCTGGCACATAGTGTCATTATTTTTATCTTCACATATATCTCCCTCTTGGGAAAATTTAAATATGTACAGCTACTCACATTGTTGTTTGAAACTTTCAAATTTATTAGCTCCCATATCATTTTGTTCACATGAATTTTCATGTTGCTGTGCATACCACATTTGCTGATCATTATTTTTATTTATTGAATTCACGTGTTGTTTATCATATTGTCCATGCGCAGGTATACAGGGTTATCCATGCAGTTTTTGGTGATAGTGAGTTTTTTCTTCGTAACATATATTATTATTTTGACCTTTTCCCTTCTCTGACTGTGCATCATTGTATCCATAATACATCTTATGCATATTAAGTTGCTGTCATTTATCAAAATCATAATTCACAGTGTCATTTACCCTTTCATATTTGTCCCCATACTGCACATGATAATCACTGAATTTATTATTGTTATCCATTTTCTACTCATGTGTGTGCTTGGACTGGTTATTGTATATTGTATTATATGCCTCAACACGTTCCACTTCTTCCTGTGCAGATTTGTAACCTCATTTTTCTCACATGGACAATATACTTAATTAGGCTGAGCATGGATTCCAGATTGCAGCGCATCCTCTCATGCAAGTTGATATACATTCTAGTGCAATACTCTAGACCTTTGTTTGAAGCAATGTTGTTGATCATTGTTATGGTCTAGTACATCATTCATTTGGCAATTTTTAACATATTGTTCATAAACCTTATTTCTTGTCAGCTCATACATGTTAGAATATTGTAAATTTTCTTGGATGGATTGCATAGACTGCTAAAACATGCCAGTACTCTCAAAGCTTTTCCCATCTTGATATTTTGCTGATGCATCTCCTTTATAATAATTTTCTCCACCAATTAAATGCTGATTGGGTAATTCCCTGTTTAAAGGAAAATAAGAGCCATTATTTCTTTGCTCATAAATTTTAGGGTGTCCATCTTTATTATAATAATGAACTTCCATTTCTTTATTTATATTTTTATTTCCTTGCATATTGTCATAATGTTTCTCATTATGATTTTGCTCATACCTATTGAAATTATGACCAAGTTGTCTATTATTATTTCATTACTGTGAACCTCCACCATACTGGTAGTTATTATATTCACCATTATTAAATAAACTATATGCTTTTCCATTATGCACATGCTGTCTCAAATTACATTCATTATCTTGATCACTTTTTTGATCACTATCATTTCTTCTTGTCATTTGTGCATTGTCTTAGGAATCATTTGTATTTCTCAACTTGTTACTTAGGTCACACATTGGATTATCAAAAATTTTGAACCATTCACTACCATCTCCTATGGTTCTCCCTTCTTTGTTTGTTTTGAACATAGAATTGGTAGAATCATTTGGAACAATATGCCCACTATTCTTTCTATGAGGAGGAGTGTAAAATTCACTTCTTTCAGCCCTAAAAGCCATCATCATTCTAGGTGATCAGATCTTATCCCTTCTGATTCCCATTCTCCTCAATACATCTTCTGGTTGTCTCTCAAGAGCCACAACCATTTCTTCTTCTAGCTTAGTGATATGACAAAATACATCCATCCATTTGCTAATCTTTTCCTCCCTCAGAACCTTTTCCTAGTTTTGATTTTCTTGAGAATCATGAATCTCATTATTGCTTTGGGAGAAAGGATTAAATCCTTCATCATTTCCCTCATCACTCTGATGGTTAGGACCGGGAAATTGTTCATAAGCAAGCTCCTAATCATCCTTGTCAAGCCACTTCTCAGGAGACACAAACAACATTTTATTTTTTAACTTCTTATTTCTCCTATTCGGTTTCAATTCAATGAATGAATTGTTCTTTAGGAACCTTCTCCCTAACATAGGCTTCACCTGATACTATATTCTAGAGTCACCACCTCACTTCCTATGAGGAATCAATAACTATTCTAAATCCTTCTTCCCAGTAGAGTCTTTACAGCACTAACCTGAGATTTTGAAACTAACTTTCACTGGTAGGTGTCCCCAGTAGAGTCACCAATATGTTGGTGCTAAAAAATGCTGGACCTTTTTGAGGCCAACTGACAGGCACAACAAGTGCCTTTGCAATTATGGTTTGATCGAACCAAGGCTGGTAGGCCTAAATTGAATATGTTCTCTAACTACACAAACACGTGCATAAATAAAAAAAACTCCTTCCAAAGGGGTTAATGATCCTTGGAGGAAAAAAAAACCTAATATCTTAATTGTCAAATAGCTTGAAATGTAAACTAAGGCTAGAAAGTAATGCTAAACCTAATTTAATGCTTTGTAAATAGGATAACGGATAAGATATGTAAATCATAAAAAGAAATAAATGACAATTTCAAATGAATGAATAGACTAGTGCCTGATACCAAATTGGGAATAGAGTCAGATACATTCAATGTTGTGTATAACCAAAGATGGTTTTAAGATAATTCATTTCTATAAAATGAGACCATCAACCTACAAGTTTCTATTGAAACAAAATTTACAACAATTTATACAATAGGTCCTATGGTTTTTAACTCAACTGAAGAGCCTGAAAGGAAACAATAACAGGTTCTTAGACCATTCTACCATTATTCAAATTGTACAAATTCATCATAAATGAATAAATGAAATAGAAAAAATAGTAGGATACCCTAGCTAGAGAGTAATCCAAGAAACCAATTCAACATAAAAACATATATTAAGAATAGGGTACAAACACTTATCTGATATTTGTGCATAAGATTTTGGGCATAAAATTCCAATCTCTAAGTTGGTAGATTTTTTTTGTGATTGATTCTGTTCTTTTTTGTTTACAATTCAATGATTATAAATATGAATCCTAATGGTTCCCTGTGAAAGGACATGCCCTTTCACAAGACTTAATTATACAACTAACCCTAAAAATGTACATAACAAACTATAACAATGGTTTGTTCAAGAAAAATCTCCCCTATAATTGTTAGAAATATGGAATACTGAGAGGGGGGGGGGGGTGAATCAGTATTCTAAAAACTTTATCTTTTGCCCAATTATGGATATAACAGATTATCTTCACACATGCATAATATAAGAAACTAAATAACATGCATAGCAATAACATCAAAGAACTCATAACACATTATTTATTCTCGAAGAAACCCTGGGCAAGGGAAAACCCTGGTGGGGATGGCACCCACAAAGATCCACTAATAAAAAGTATCATGTTAAGGATATTGACCCTATTATGAGCCTATTACAATCATATAGTGTATCAGTCATGATTAAGGGACTATAGGTCTTGTTAGAAGCCTCAACCCTGTTAGGAGTTTTCAATACAAAATCTGATTACTAGATAAGCCCACTGCCCAAACAAGTAATATGAAATGTATACAAAATAGGTCAAGGTACATAACCTTATTCTACTTGTATCAATATTCCTTTTCTTCTCTTATCTTTGTATCATCATTATTATATTCGCTTTTCAATTACATACATTACATCACTTTTTCATTGCTTGCTTTCTTTACAATTACAATTGCATATATACAAGTTATTAAGGCTAATAAATTTACATGGTCATCTTCCATTTATCTTTAAGTAAGATTTAACATCTAGGATTTCATCCCTTTATATTTTTAAGTCATTATTTTGATAAACAAAATAATCCCTTAACTCTTTACCAATTCTTCCTTCATTTTCTATCATGTCGGCTTCACACTATCTTTGGTAAAATTGTCATAACTAATTCCGTACATGCCGTAATAACTTGTGCTCTAAGATGGGTCATCATTCACCATCATAGAGTCTATTTTCAAGTGCACAAGCATTGACCTTACTCTAGTGAACATCACAAACAAAAACTATGTCCTGGTACACTGTGAAAACACTGTCTCACACTTAGACAAATTTGTGATGCGCTCTTCCATAATTTCTCTCTGACTTATGTAATCTTCATGAGGATCATGTGTTTCCATAATGACAACATCTATGTACTCACTTTAGCCAAATTTCCAACAATCTCCCCCTTTGTCATTGGTGGCAACATATGAGAAAATTGGTGAAGTGTGCAATAACAAAATTTGAAAATTGTCTCAAAATTGGCCATAGTATAAGATATATACTATCCTTATATCTCCTCAAAAAAAAACTTACTGTATACTTCAATACTCCCCCTAAGAGTATACATAATAATTTCAATCTACTGCTTTGTATAACTCTCAATTTCAATTTTCTATATATCTCTCCCCCTTTGACAACAATGACAAAATAAAGTAGGGAGGATAAAAAAATTGTATCACAAAAGATTATACCTTCAATGTCTTATTGCAAAGCTAGTAGGCTTGCAACATAGTCTAAAAAATCAAATTTTATAGCTTCTAACTCCTTTTCCCATGACTTCTTAATGGAATCCACCACATTAAGTAATGTGCTTAGTCCATAAGCTGCAATCTGGCATGCTTGGAGGGTCTCAAAGTTAAATTTTTGAAATGATACCCTGGTTGTAAGACATTCTTCCAGCTACTCTTCAATAACACTTATCTTCATTGAAGTATGTTCTCTCAAAAGAGTGATTCTCCTCATTTTTCTGTTCCTCTCATCTTGCAAAATTCTAATTTTATCATACAGCTTCCGAACATTCTTCTCAACATGACTAACCTTCACATTAGGATTAGAAAGAAGGTTTGATTCATTCTGAATCTCTTCTTCCTTTAGCTTGATCTACTTGTCTTCTTTTGCTATCAAAAGCTCTGGTGTTGTACATTGTATGTACAAAGAACTTCCTACTCCCAAATGTCTCCTTAAATCCTTGATACAGATATCAAGACTATTGACATCATCTCTGATATTTTGACTAATAGTCAAAAGCATTCCAGCCTCATAGTCTCCTTATTCCTTAACCTTTGCAATCTCAAATAGATTTCTAAACTCATCATCAAAGGTTCTCATTAATTTCTTTTCTTTCTCAAGAGGGTCTACATCTGCAACTTGTGTGGTTACAACTCCTTGTAACTTATCAGTTAAGTCTTTCAGACAACCTTCAAGATTCTTTACCTTCTTGTTTTTACCAATAATTTTGTTTAGGGAGGTGATCAATTCTAACTGATCATCATCATCAACTTCATTTCCTAAATCTTCAAATAAATATCCAAATTCATTCTTCTTTCCAGTCTCAGGAGTAAGAATAATGTCTTCTTTTGAAGGAAGGGGTACTTCAAGCTCAGTTTCTTTAGGTTCTTCAGTCATAGATTGGGTTTGTTCTACTTCATCAGTTCTATCCGATTCATCAAGAGATGAATTGTCAAAAATGTTCTCTAAGTTCTAAAATACATTTTCTTCAGTGTCCAAAGTAATCTTTGTACCTTCAACATTCATAGATTCTTCTTCAATGTTTATAGCTGGTGGAGAGGAAATATCCTCCTATTCTGCTTCTTTCTCTAGCTCTATTGCAACTAAAGTCTCTCCAACAATTTCTTCCATAACTTTAATAATTGCTTGTTTTGTTTCTATTCTTACTTGCTCATATTGTCCTACCATGATCTGAATGGTTCTCCTTTTACTTCTCAAAAGAGTTCCAAGGGGCTTCAAAATCTATTTAAGATGCTCATCATCTTTCACAACACAAAGTTTCTTCAGCAAATTTTCTCTCGTATTTTTATCTTCTTCTTGTGCTCTCATTTTCCTGCTAACCAGTTTCTTGAAAAGTTCATCAGGAATCTTGCCCTGAATAGTATCAAACTTCTTGTTAGCCAAAATCATGTGCTTAACAACAAAATTTTCAAGATCGAATCTCTTAGAATAGTCATAAAGATCATAATACTTATTCATCTTAGTAAATTCTCCTTCTTCTATGATTTCTTCATTCACTCTCTCAATTATGGGTTTCCATGTTTTCTTCTTCACAGAAGTGTCATCAGCTTTAATTTCTCTAATTTTCCTAGGGACTGGTTGTACCAAAAATTTCTGCCTCTCACCAGGTCCTTTTGCGCATTCCTTCACTCTCTTGCTGAGTGTGGAAGAAGAGGATCTAGTGGATTTTCTTGTTTCTTGTTCTTCCTCAGGTTCCTCAACTTTCACCTTTACTTGTGTAGGTTCATGCTCAACTATACTTGATGACAAGGGAGGTACAGACAAGATTTCTTTCTGCCTAATACCTCTAATTGTTGTTGTTGTCTTCTTTCCAATATCAAATTCATGCTTTGTCATGCCAGAATTCTTCAATATCTTCTTTATAGTGTCATCCACTCTGTTCTTAGACTGCTTTTCTTCCAATATAGCTTTTGCAAAGTTGAAGTTTTCTTCAAATGTTCCAAATCTATTGCACTGAGTGTCCAATTTACTCTTAAGTAACCTGCCAACATATCCTTCTACCTCTACCTTAGATATCTCATAGCCAAGAGGGTCTATGAACTCAATTCTAGGTTCCACTGCTTCTATATAGGTAAAGTTGGTGTCAACCATAAAACATATATCATTTTTATATTTCTCCATAAGAGATTGTGGAATCCTTGATCTGCTAGATACCAATCTCTAAAATGTCTTCAATACCAATAAAGTACTTTCATTCACTTCATCAATAACATGTTTCAAATATACTTTATTGATTCTTTCCATGGTGTTTTTTCCATCATTCCAATCATTTGTAACTGTGTAAGGAAATCTTCTCAATAGGTGGAAAAACATATCAGTGATCAAAGCAGAAAATCTAAATTGTGTATACTTTGCTTTCTTGATCTTCTCCAAGTTTTCAAACAATTGAATTCTTAGGATTTCACACATATCTACTAGTACCTTGTCAACACACATCAAATATGCTACATGTACCATACTAGCTGCCATATCATCTTCTCTAGAATTTGCACAAAACTTAGTGGTTAGGATTTGGCACAAATATCTCACATCATCTTGCTTGATTTTACTGATTACAATTCCTCTACCATTATAGGATGAACTTGTGTTATCAATAACTATTTTCCTCATATTCTTCTCATTTAAGGGAATAGCACCAGATTTAGATAATCCAGTTACATCATGAATCAGATCAGTAGTAATGTCTATTACTCTATCTTCTAGCCAAAATTTCCAATTATGAATTCTTCTCAAAATGATCTTAGTGCATTCTTCATTGTCAAACTCATATTTCAATGAATACCTAACAATCTCATTGTCTTTCAAATGTTCATAACCTTGCTTCAAAGACATATCATGATTGTAGATCTTTTGATACTCACTGGGAAAGTCACTATCACTTAGGGTTTCTATCTTACATCCAAGATAACTTCTTACATTTTCCAAATGCAAAACTTCATCTGGTAAGATGATAGTGCTAACCTAGGATCATCTTCCAAGGGTTCTACTAGTTCTTTCTTCAGTCTAGATCGATTCTTATCTCTGACATTGTGAATTAAGGATACATCCATGATTTCTTCTAATATCTTATATCGATTCAAAGGTCTATCAAGATAAATACCTCAAATTCATGATTTTAGGGCTTCCACAGATTCGACACTTCAATCTTTCACCAAATCACTACAAAATGCTTCCAATCACTTCTTTCTGCTCTCCTAAACACTTCAATTCTCTTTGATAGTCAAATAACTTTGATCATAACCTCTTATCACTTCAATCTCACTTAAGTTTGACATCGCATTCAATTATTTTGCCGCTTCTTTCAAAAAAGTTGTTTCTTTCAATCCCGCAAAACTTAAAACATCTTGCAATCTCACAAAACATAATATTTTCTTTTGTTCTCTTAACCATAGCGTTAGTACATCATAAAATACCTTCCATTAACTATGCAAAACTTAATTCATCATAAATCTACTTCTACTCTAATTCTAAGTTCCTAAACTACTGTAATTTACATAATTTAAGTGCTTAAAGATAGGTCAGGCAAGGATTCAATCTTACCACTTGATACTTCACCTTTGATTACCTTCAATGTTGAATATGTCTCCTTGATCTATGCCTTTAACAAACTTTACTTCATCTTCATTACTACAACAACCTTTTTGTCTATTTCTTACATCTTCATTTCTTCTTGCATGATTTCTACGGTTAGGGTTAGGATGATAAACTCCATTGTTCATTCTACAAAATCTTTCTATATGTCTAATCTTGCTACATATCTAACAAACAATTCCATTGTACCCATATCTCGATCCTTGCTGATTGATCAGTGACTTGTAATTTCTAGCAATATGTCCAACCTTGTTGCATCTATAACATACCACTCCATTTCTTTTGTTCATATCTTCAGTAGGTCTCTTATCTTCATTGTTAGTATTCCTAAACATTCTACTACCATAATTATTCTCAATAACTTTAGGCTTTCTACATTGAATAGCTCTATGTCCAAAACCATGACAATTATAACAATAACCATTAAGATGTTTAAATTTTTTACCTATGCAATCTTTCTTCATATGACCAATAGTATTACAACCAAAAAAACTACCTTTGAATTCTCTTTTCATACCTTTGGATGATTCTTCTTGCTTTGGTGATTCTTCTACTTTAGGTGCATCTTCAAATTTGTTGATCTCATCTGACTTCTTTTTATCAATGCTTTCAGATACTTTTAGATCTAGTTCTTTTCTTTCATCATTTATTCTGAATATGTTAAATCAAAGTCCAGTCTTATCATAGGATGGTTTCCCAAAAGGTACTTGTTCATCAATCTTCTCACTATTTGAATATAGCCTTTCAAGTTGTTGTTTGGATTGAGTCAATTCACCTTTCACAATCTTATTGTATTTCTCAAGTTCTGTATGCTGCATATTTACTTTCTCAAATTCAGATGTTACTTTGTCAAGTTTAGATCTTAATTCTTCATTTTCAATCTTCAATCTTTCATTCTCAGATCTTATATTTTCTTCATTTTTGTCATTTCTATCTTTCAAACTAAGCTTCAAATTTTCTATCTTCAATTCATGCTTAGGGATCACATTTTCTTTTTCTAAATTGTCATCACAATCTTCAATAAGAACTTTTGATTCCTTTTCAGATTTCAAATCTTCTATCTTATTTTTCAATTTCTCAATAAGGTTCTTTGCATCATCATATTTCCTTTTCAGAGTGTTTCTTTCATCAGTAAGCATATCAATCTGCTCAAGAGCTTCTTCAAGATTCTTCTGTAGCTAATCCATATCCATAGAGATCTTACTCAAGCTGCTAGGCTTTCCTTGAATGATTCTTCTCTGAGTAACTAAGCTCTGATACCAATTATTAGAAATAGGGAATATTGAGAGGGGGGGGGGGTGAACCAGTATTCTACAAACTTTATCTTTTGCCCAATTATGGATATAATAGATTATCTTCACACATGCATAATATAAGAAACTAAATAGCATGCATAGCAATAACATCAAAGAACTCATAACACATTATTTTTTCTTGAGGAAACCCTGGCCAATGAAAAACCCCGGTGGGGATGGCACCCACAAAGATCCACTAATTGAAAGTATCTTGTTAAGGATATTGACCCTGTTAGGAGCCTATTACAATCATATAGTGTATCAGTCCTGATTAAGGGACTATAGGCCTTGTTAGAAGCCTCAACCCTGTTAGGAGTTGTCAATACAAAATCTGATTACCAGATGATCCCATTGCCCAAAAAAGTAATATACAATGTATACAAAATAGGTCAAGGTACATAACCTTATTCTTCTTGTATCAATATTCCTTTTCTACTCTTATCTTCGCATCATCAGTATTATATTCACTTTTCAATTACATACATTACATCACTTTTTCATCGCTTGCTTTCTTTACAATTACAATTGCATATATACAAGTTATTAAGGCTAATAAATTTACATGGGTTGCTTCCATATATCTTTAACTAAGATTTAACATCTAGGATGTCATCCCTTTTTATTGTTAAGTCATTATTTTGATAAATAAAATAATCCCTTAACTCATTACCAATTCTACCTTCATATTCTGTCTTGTCGGCTTCACACTATCTTTGGTAAAACTGTCATAACCAATTCCGTACATGCCATACTAACTTGTGCTCTGAGATGGGTCATCATTAGCCATCATAGAGTCTATTTTCAAGTGTGAAAGCACTGAAATTACTCTAGTGAATGTCACAAATAAAAACTATGTCCTGGTACACTATGAAATCACTGTCTCACACTTAGTCAAATTTGTGATGCGCTCTTCCATACCTGCTCTCTGACTTATGCGATCTTCATGAGGATCATATGTTGCCATAATGAAAACATCTAGGGACCAATTCCCATGTCTTATTCTTTTCAATTTGATCTAGTTCTTCTTTCATAGCATTAACCCAATGTTCATCTTCACAAGCTTCACTAGTAGATTTAGGTTTAATTTGAGAAATCAAACATAACTATTCTTGTACCTTATTTCAAGTTAGAACTCCTGTTTTAATGCCTCCAAAAAATTTCTCAATAGGATAATTTCTTAAAAAATTCTTGTTAGGTTTCACTATCTTAGATCTTACCTTAGGTGTCAGTTCTTCAATGACTTCACTATGGCTTTCATTCACCAAAACATTGTCAGTCTTGTAAAATAGTTTAGTAGTTTCAATGTTAGGCCTAGGATGAGTTCCTTCATCAAATTCATAATCAAGCATTCTTTCTTGAATTTTGTACTTTTCATCAACTTTAACATTTGTGCTCTCAACAATGGTCTCAGTTCTCTTATTATAACATCTATATGCTTTTCTCTTCAAAAAAATATCAAATAAAAATACCTTTATCACTTCTAGGATCAAACTTTCCAATATCATCATTTCTCTTAATATAACATTTGCTTCCAAAAATTCTAAAATACTTAACTGAGGGTGCATGTCCAAACCATAATTCATAGGGTGTCTTGTCTTTGTCTGCTTTGATTTGTACTATGTTCATTGTATACACTACTGTGTTCACTGCTTATCTCTAGAATATCTTTGCCAAATCATTCTCAAATCACATAGCTCTTGCTGCTTCAGTCACTGATCTATTTCTTCTTTTTGCAATACCATTTTATTTAGGTGTTCTAGGGGCTGAAAATTGTCTCTTAATGCCATTCACTTCACAAAAGGTGTTAAACTCTCTAAAAGTAAATTCTCCACCTCTATCAGATCTCAAATATTTAATCTTCATTCTAGATTCATTCTCAACTTTATTCTTAATGATCTTAAACTTATCAAATGCTTCAGAATTTTCTTTAAGAAATGCAATCCACATCATTCTTGTAAAATCATCAACAAGAATCATAAAATACCTTTATCCATAGATTCCTTTAGTACTAGTAGGACCGCTCAAGTCTGTATGAACAATCTCCAACTTCTCTTCAAATGTAAACTTCTTGCTGGGAAATGAGCTTCTCTTCTTCTTCTCCATCACAACATTCTTTGCAAATCATGTTAATAGGCTTCATAATTTTTGGCAAATCCCTTACTGCAAGTGTAGTACTCACTTTCACAATGTTATCAAAATTTATGTGGAAAAACCTTTTGTGCCATAACCAACTATCATCAATCTTAGTAATCAAACATGTCATCTTAGTAGGATTCAACTGAAATACATTACCTATGGTTCTAGATCTAGTTCGAATCAGATTTCCATCTTTATCCTTTATCACACAGGTTTTCTCAGTAAACCAAACTTGATATCCGTTATCAACTAACTATCCAACACTCAAAAGATTATGTTTCAAACCATCGATAAAGTAAACATCATTAGTATTAGTATTTCCATCAATAGTAATAGATCCTATACCTTTAATCAAACAAGGTACATTGTTTCCAACTCTCACAATTCCTCCATCATAATTGTTAAACTTTATGAACTTTTTCATATCTCTAGTCATATGATGTGAACAACCATTGTCTATAATCCAATCAACTTTCTTTTCAACTTGGGAAACTAAGGCTTTTTCTTCCTTAACATCAGTTTCAAGATTTTCTTCTTTAATTGCTACAAATCCTATGTCATCATTATTCTCAGTATCCCTTTCACTTAGAGTTATTTCTATACTAGTTTAAAGATCTTCATCAATAGCATAATAACATTCCTTAGATCTTCTAGGATTGAAATTGTTTCTGTACTTCTTAACTCTCATAGGACATTTAGATGCAAAATGACCATATTCTTGACAAGTCCAACATTTAAAGATTTTCTTACCATAGAAAGATATTCATACATAATAACACAATGACACAAGATATGTTGACTAGGGAACCTCTTAATCAAAGATAAACCTCGATGGGAATGATGCCCAAAAAAGATGCACTAATATGAATATTCCTTGTGAAAGGTTGGACTCTATTAGGAGTCTTATGGAATACATTCAGTACATATGAATCCCATTTAGGAGATTTTGAATCCTTGTTAAAAGATTCCAACCTTGTTAAGGGTTATGGAAGACAGAAGGACCCACTACCCAAACAACTTCAATGGCAAGATCACTCAACACACTATCCAAATGATCTCAAGATTATTCAATGGAATAAGAGAAAATATGTTACCTCCTTCACTATGCCAAACTGCACTCACTACTACACCAAATCTAAATTTTAGATCTCTATACTTCATGTCTTCCTTCACAATTTCACTTTCACAAATGAATTAGCTATTTTCTTCACTTCATGCATACATTCACATTCAACCATAATCAACCACATCAAAACAAGGAAAAAAATTCCTTCCTTTATACCACACTCAAATAATTACAAATGAGTCAGCATCCAATTACAAAATAAAAGTTTCCACATGCTACATAAAAATTACACAAAACTGTCAACTTCCAAATACAATAATTCTCCACTTGTGCAACCTCCAAGTTTGCACTATCATCCAAGTCATGATACATATGTCTTCACCTTCCCTTTAACTGTGCAAAACTAGATTCCATCCTGATTATTAGATATCATCCAATTTCCACAAACAACTACTCAGGAACACTACCTGAATACTGCTTCCACCAAAATGCTCATAACTTTCATGGATAAATGAATTGCTATCTGCACTCTTAACCATCAACATAAAACATATCAAAGAGTATATCCTCAACATCACATAGCTCCAACTAAAATATCCCTCGTGCGCTAATCCAAACACTGTCTGCTTTGCAAATCTCCAGAAGATCACTGTGTTGAATCAATGACAATCATAGTCATGAATGCAACAACAACTGCTATAGAATGACTATCAAGAATTCATTCCTAATAGAAGGCTCTCATAGTGGAAACCCCTCTTAGATAGATTTATTGGATCATTGGAACTAAACCATCAAATAGAAAGAAAAGAAAAGACCATGCCGCTAGTCTTCACATTTCTTAGTCAAGAAAGATGTCTTAGATTCGCTCGAGGGGAAATGATAAAGCAACAAAACAAGCACTCAAAGGAAAAACTTAGCACACTTCAAAGAAACAAAAACTTAGTTTTAGTTTCAGTTTACATTTGTGATCAAGCAGATTGAAGTTAAATCAGAAATGTACAATGTTTGAAGTCTCAATAGGATAGCGATAGTAGGAAAACACAGTGAGAACCACTAGTGACTATCATAAGAGATGAAGTCTCAAGAGAATATCGGAGTGCTACCCAAGTATCAATAGGTGAATGCAATGAGAACCACTAGTGATCAATATAATTAAGATTCTCAAAAGAGAGAATTATGCATGAACTAAACATCAGTAGGCAAACACAGTGAGAACCACTGGTAACTGATGTAATGAAGAGATCTCGAAAGTGAGGGGTCAAATGAGAGCTAGATATGAGTAGGTAGGCACAGTGGGAACCACTGGAAACCGATACACAAGAGATCCTCAAGGAAAGAAATCTCATAAGTAGCTAGGCATCAATAGGTAGATGCAGTGAGAACCATTGGTGACTTATGCACAAAAAAAACTTTTGAAAGCAATAGGACAATGCCCCTTAGACTAGGAAGATGCTCCCAAGTGTGACCAATTCCAATCCATGAAGAGTCAAGAAAAATCTTGAAGATAACTGAAAGCAAGTGCACGAGCTAGCAAACCAAAGCGGGCAATAGACTAAACTAGGAAACAAATGAAAGGAGGAAAGCGGGAAAGCAAACTAAAGAAAGAATGTAAGGAAACTAAAGCAGGAAACTAAGAGCCAAGCATCACTCAGATGAGATATAGCTTCAGGAAACAAGAGGCGCCTGTTTACTAGGTTTTCACCATCTTGGCAAAGATTCTATTTTTGCTACCATGATGCCTATTTACCAGGTTTTCATCAATGGTACAATTTTCTTCCTTTTCAATTTTTTTTTAACTTTTCTCTTTTTTTTTTTTTTGTATTTTTGAATATTTCATTTTTTTTTGTATTTTTCATTTTTTCATTTTTTTTGTATTTTTTCTAATTTTCTTTTTTTTTTAGTATTATCAAGGCACCTATTTACTAGGATAATAGATACATCAAAGCACATGTTTACCAAGTTTTCACTAAGATGATCATTTTTTTAGGACATTTTGCAATTTTTAGGATTTTTGACAATATATCATTTTTTGGATTTTTTCAAGATCAATATGTATGCACATGAGCACATAGAGAATGTCTTAGCTATATAACTTCTTCAGATGAAGAGTGTTGATTGGCTCTTTGAGTTGCTCTCCTTCAGTGGTGGAGAGTTGGTAAGCACCAAATCCAAATGCTGCAGTAATAATGTATGGACCAAGCCAGTTTGGTTCAAACTTTCCTTTCTAGACCCACTACTGTTGATTCTCTAGGTTTTCTGTTAGGACAAGATCACCCACTTGGAATTCCCTTTGTTTGACTTTCTTATTGTATGCTTTTGACATCCTCTTTTGGTATGCTCAAAGATGATCGAACACCACCTTTCGACATTCATCAAGTAACTCTAGCTCTTGTAGCTGAGATATTCTAATATCTTCATTAGTAATGAGGCCCCTCAGAGAGACTCACAATGTAGGAATCTTGACCTCAATAGGAAATACTACATCTACTCCATAAACCAAGGAAAAGGGCATGGCCCCTATTGGTGTTTGAATGCTTATTCTATAGCCCATAAATTTGGATTAATCTAGAGGTGGCAATCTCTACCATATTTATGAATTGTTCTATGCAAGATTTTGAGAATTGTCTTATTAGAAGCTTCTACTTGTCCATTTCCCTAGGGATAATAGATAGATGACCAATGTTGAATGATCTTGAATTTGGTGCATAACTCTTTCAGGTCCTTGTTCTTGAATTGTCCCCCATTGTCAGTGATTAGGGATGAGGGTACACCATATCTATAGATGATGTAGTTTAGTATAAATATAGCCATAGACTTTCCATCAACTATAGTCAAAGGCACTACCTCAATCCATTTGGTAAAGTAGTCTGTAGCAGTGATGATGAACTTCTACCCTTTGGAAGAAGATCGATGAATTTGACCTACCAAGTCAAAGGCCCATTACTGAAATGGCCAAAAACCAATGAAAGGAATAAGCTCTTTAGCAAGAGCATGGATTAGATTTCCATGAAATTGGCATTGTTTACAAGCCTTGGCATATTGGACAACTTCTTTCTCCATATCCAACTAGTAGTAACCAGCTTTGATAAGTTTACAAGCTAATGTTAGACCACTCAAATGAGACCCACAAATACCTTCATGTACCTCAACTAATGCATGTTTGGACTCATTGGGTTCTAGACACCTAAGGAGGGTACTGTCTAGACCTCGTCTATACAAGTCATTTACTATGATGGCATATCGTGAAGCATTACGAATTAGGTGACACTTTTCATTCTGGGTATAGGTGTCTAGAATGATTTGGTCATGGAGGTAAGAATAGATATGGTGGTAGAAGGATGAATCATGCCCAATAATTGAATAGATCATCTTAGATTCAGGAATGTCATAGGCTGGGTAGCATAATGTATCCACTGGGAATTCATGTCTTAAGTCATTTTCTAGCATCCGTAACATTGAGGCAAGAGTGGCCATAGCATCGACTACTTTATTATCTGCTCTTCAAATTTTCTAGAAGGAAATGTGTGCAAAATACAGCTTGAGATTATCCACCATTCATTTGTAAGGCACTAGCTTGTCATCTTTTGTTTGATAGACATCATTAACTTGGTTGATGATTAACTGAGAATCTCCAAAGACCTTGAGCTCATCCACATGCCATTTAATGGCTATCTTCATACCATTGATGATAGATTCATATTCAATGATATTGTTTGTTTAGGGAAAGAACATTTTATAAGCTTTGGGAAATGAATATCTTTGAGGTGTTATAAATAGAATACTTGCACCTGATGCTTGTTGAGTGAATGATCCATCAAACCACATGCTCCAAGACTGATGTGTGAGAAGCATGATGGATTCATCTAGGAATTCAATGTTCAAAGGTTGGTGATCTTTTAGAGGAGCTTCCACCAACTGATCATCAATTTATTGTCCTTTAATAGCTTTTATTTCTACATACTCAATGTCAAATTCATTGAGTATCATAACCCATTTTTCTAGTCTACCTATGAGAGCATCTTTGCTCAGTAAGTACCTTAGTGGACCAATTTTTGAAATGAGCCTTGTAGTGTGAGCAAGCATTTAAGTCATAGTTTTTGTGAGGTAAACACTACTGCTAGACAATATTTTTCAATGACTGAATAGGTCATCTCATAAGAGACCAATGTTCTATTGATATATAAATTGCTCTCTTTGTTGTCCTGATCCTCTTGAGCTAAGAGAGCACCCAAAGATGTGTTCATGGCTGAGATGTATAATATGAGTGGCTTCCCATGAATAGGAGCATCAAAATTGGTGGATTAGCAAGATACTATTTAATTTGAGTGAGTACCTTGTCACATTCTTCATTCCATTCATAAGTCACACCCTTATGCAAAGTTTTAGTGAATGGTTGTGATTTATCAGCCAACTATGAAATGAAGCATTGAATAGATTGTAGCCTTCCTTGAAGTCCTCTCATCTGACTAATGTTCTTAGGTGGAGGCATTTCCATAATAGCTTAAACTTTTTTTGGATCAACTTCGATGCCTTTAGATGAAATGATGTAACCCAAGAGTTTCCTAGAAGTGACATTGAATGCACAATTTTTGGGATTAATTCTGAGACTAAATTGTTCCATGCAATCAAGTATGGGACCCAAATCTATAAGATGAGTTTTTTGCTACATGCTTTTCACCAAAGTGTCCTCCACATAATCTTCCATAGTTTTGTGCATCATATCATGGAAAATGGTAGTGACAACTCTCTGATATGTTGCTCTAGCATTCTTAAGCCCAAAGGGCATGTCATTCTAGCAAAAGGTGCCCCAGGCACACATAAACACAGTCTTTTCTTGATCGTTTGGCACAATTTTTATTTGATTATAGCCAAAAAAGCCATCCATCAAGGAATACATTTCATAGCTTGCTATCATGTCTTCTATCATATCAATATTAGGCAATGGGAAGTTATCTTTTGGACATGCCTTATTTAGATCCCAGAAGTTTGTGCACACACAAATGGATTTATCATGTTTGGTGACTAGAACAATATTTGAAATCCACTCTGCATAGTCAATAGTCCTTATCAAACCAGCCTTAAGAAGCTTTTGTAGCTCTGCTTTGACTAAAAGTGCCAAGTGTGGATGCATCATTTGAAGCTTCTATTTGACAAGTTTAATACCTAGTGCAATGGAAAAATGGTGCATGATTAGATTGGGGTCTAATCCAAGCATATTAGAGTAGGTCCATGCAAATTTTATTTTCTTTCTTTGAAATAAGCTAGTGAAATCTTCCTTTTCTTTTGCAGATAATGACTATTCTAGATGAATAATTTATGGAGAAGCCTCAGTACCCAAATTCATTGGTTGTGTCAGCTCAATCAATATTGATGATCTGTCTTGAAAATGGCTTAGGAGTGTATCAAGTATCTCATCCTTGGGCACCTCAGAGAGGTTTTCACCCTTGAATACAACTTTAATATTTACTACTTTTGGCTCTGATACTGCCATAATGTGGTTTTCACCATCAGAGCATCTATTTTTTCTTCTTTTCATTTTTTGACTAAGATAGTTGATATCTGCCTCTGTCATGCTGACACTGCCTTCGCTGGTGGAGGAAATTATAGGTTCAATAGCATGGAGGTAATAGGCTAGAGCATAATCACTCTAGAACATTAGGACTTCATTGGATGCAAAAGGGGAGTTCCAGTTTATCAGATAGGGATTTTTTAGTGAGACAGAAGTAGTGGCTGGTTCAATTGTGTTCATAGTATAATCATCAAAAGCATGGATAAGCAAGTCAAGACCTAGAGTGATCTCATCCAAAGGAGCATTCCAATCCCTATGAGACCCTATGTCAGAAGTAGAGGACAAGTTAACACCAATAGAATCTAATTTGGGTGTTCTAATGCTAGACCCTTCACCTACTTTGAAAAGGTTTTCATATGTATGCACCATGTCTATATCTTTATCATAAGTAGCATCAGACAAAGAGTGAAACTCATATTCATGTGAGTTAGTACTTGATGTGGGAATTCCATTAGTGCTAGCAGTATCATTAGACTCATTCCCGTCTCTTGTGGCATTGACAACTTGCTGAAGTTGTTCTTGTTCAAGCCACTTTTGGAAATGTGGGGGCCTGTATTGTTCACTTTGAAAATTGGGACCATTATTTAGTGTTATCTTCCATTGATCCTATGTGAATTGATGCACTGAAGTGGTGTCATCAAATTTTGTATCAGTCTCTACCATATAGATAAGTATGATAGGCTCATTTGGTTCTGCAAAGAGTGTAGCAAGTTTTGGAGGAATAGGATATGGAAAAGTATCCTTGTTAGAGTTGGCCTCTGGATTCACTTCTAGAGTAGTATCTTCAAATTTAGGTTTAGGCTCATGTTCAGGTTTAGATTTAGGAACAAATTTCTTGGTCCCTAAATGGAAGGGATTCTTTTTGAAGCCTAAGCCAGTAGTATCCTTTATGTGATGACCTATAGCTTCAATGGGTTTCAGCAAACCATTGTCATTCATTCCTATAGGACCACTCCCCTTGTATCCAAATCACTTCATGATCTTGAAGGCTTCACTATAGGGTTGTTGTTCTAAGTCTAGAGGTGGAGTAGTTATTTTAGATGTTTCTTTCCCTTTATAGATCCAAGCTATAACAACTCTTTCTTCTTCCTCATCTTCTAGGGGTGTTGTAGCCTTGACAAAGGCACCATCATAGACTATCTGGGGAGAGCTAGCAGAAAATTTGTTATTCTCAGAAGGTCTCCCATAAGAACATGGAGATGGAGGTGGAGTTGCTAATGATAGCACAGGTTCAATTTGATATTCTCCTATGTCTGTATCCTTAAGTTTTAGAGTTTGTTCCATATTTTTAAGTTTGGCATCATAGAACTTAGTAGACTCTCTATTAGCTAGGACAAACCTATCTGTAGATTGTGCAAGAGTAGTTGGTATTAGAAAGCACAGTGACTTCCACTCCATGAAATGGAAACTTGATGCATTGATGGTATGTAGATGGGACAGCCTACATCTCATGAATCCATGGTATACCCAACAAGATGTTGTATGCAAGAGGAATATCAAGGACTTGAAAAGTAACATCTATCTCAATAGGTCCTATGAGGATAGGTAGCACAAGTAAGCCTTTGGATTTGTGTTCTTCTTCATCCTAAGCTTTGATAGTAATTTTCCTATGGGAATCTATACAATCCTCATCATAACCTAGCTGGGTAAGTAGTTTAGTAGAATAGATATCAAGACCAACACCATTGTCAATAAGCATGTGATGGACACACTTAGGACCTATGATGACTTCTATATGCAAGGGAGCATTGTGCGGATGGCTCAATGAGTGATCATCTTCTTCAGAGAAGGACAAATAATGAGGCAAGGCTAAATGACCCACCATAGATTGGAATCAGTTGAGTTCAAGATATTTGGGGATGTTTACCTTGGTGAGGGCTTTATCTAGAATTTTCCTACGAGCAGCTAAGATCTTCAACAACTCAAAAATGGTGATTTGGGTGTTAGTTCACTGGAGCTAATCTAAGATGCTATAACTAGTGGCCCTAGGTTTAGGGACTAATTTTGAGGCTTTGTTGGTAGAAATAGCAGTAGTCTTATCCATAGTTTGTTTTAGAGAAAATACAAGAGGATTGAGACCTTTTGAAATAATTCTACCATGTGATCAAGTAGCTACATTGGCACAATCCTGAGTTTGTTCAGATTTAGATGAATGATACGTGGAACTACGCAAGATGAAAGGAGTCTTAGGTTTGGGAGCATTACCACTCCCCTTGAAATTGATCACATTGCAATACTCAACTCTAATAGGTTCAATCATGTTGATGACACTATCATTAACAGTGTACATGTAATTAACCTTGGCATTGGTATTCTTAGTTGTGGAAGACTCACCTTTCTCATGAGGAGGGAAGGGATCCTTAAATGCCTGATGGTCCGAATTCTTGTTATGGTTGTCCACAAGAATGTCACCACTATCAATGAGATCTTGAACCTTATGCTTCAACTAGAGATAAGTGGAAGTCTTATGACCAATGTTTTGGTGATAGTCATAGTATTCATTGAAATTTCACCAATGAGGTCATGATTGTGGGTCATAAAGACATTTTTCCAAAGGAGTGAGTACCTGATTCTATATAAGAGTTTTATAGACCACATCAAAAGGCTCTCCCAAAGAAGTATTCATGCTTGGGTCAACAGGCCCAAGGTTTGTTCTTAGAAAATCTTGAAGTTTGCTAATTATCCATTGTGGTCTTCTCAATAGTTTTAACCACTTGTATACTGGAAGTAAGATTAAAAATAGGCTTTGAAGGCTTTGCGGTGACATTATTAACCACTACATCATTCAAAATGTCTCTATTTTTGTTGACAGTCTTTCCTTTATCCTTGTTCGAGGAGAACCCTTGTTTATTATCCTTATTCAAAGTTAATTTGCCTTTCTTAACCATAAAAGCCTCTATCCTCATAGCCTATTTGATCATGTTGTCAAAAGTCGAAGGACCTTGTAGTTGCACCTAATTTCCAAATTTTGGGACAAGATTGTCCAAAAAGATGTCAAGTTTCTCAGGTTCGGGTAATTTGCAAGGATACATCGTGCAAAGTTGTCTCCACCTTTGGAGAAAAGACAAGAAGGGCTCTCCCTATTGTTGTTTCAAATTACACAAATTACAGATGTTGATAGGGTGTTGAATGTTGTGGGAATAATTCTAAAGGAATTGATTAGCAATCTTGTTAAAAGTCTTAATCCTAATGGGTAATCGACAAAACCACTCCATAGCAGACCCACCCAAGGTACGGGGAATGAGTCTCATAAGATAAGTTTGATTGTGCATAAATTCCATGGACAAGGCACCAAAATCCCTCAAATGGTCTTAGGGATTGGTTATACCCATGTACTTGTCATATTTGGGCAACTCCACTCCTTTTGGAAAAGGAGGCATGTGAATACTTTTGTCAAACAAATAAGGGCATATGCTGTCCATTGTGAATTGTTGTGTGGGATTATCCTTTTCCTTTTCAAGTTGACTAATTTGATCTTGCATATTCTGAATCATCTTTGTAGCTTAGCAGTTTCAGTTTCTTCCTCTTTACCTACAAGCGTTTCAACTTTGTAATTTGGAGGTAGCCTGTCCCCTTGTTGGGCCAACTCAAGAAAGTACTTTTCCTTTTCCTCTAAAAGGATGATTTCTATCATTTTAATGAGACTCTTATTAGCTTTAGCAGTAGCTATATCAGTCTGAGTTATTACAACATCTTCATTACCAAGAATCTCATAAATGATTGGGATTTGGTCTTGTTGTTGATCATCTTGGTTTTGATCGTATGGAGGAGGATGATAGAGGTATGGTTGTCGATCACCTTGAGGTTTCTTTTGAGAGTGATCATCATTGTGAGACTGATTTTGGTCATGTTGAGATTGACCATGATGTTGCTCATTTTGAGGTTGAGCATGACGTTGGGGGTATGTGCAAGATCATGAGGGGGCAAACTATGCCCTTAAGTGGCAATGAAAAATTAGCAAATCAGGGTTAGTCAACTTGACGTGAAAATTTCAACTAGCTATGAACCTAATATCAAAAATTTGTAATAATAGAATCTATAAAAAATTGAATTTAGTTTCTAAACTACTAGGCCTGTTTCAAGAAAAAGTTAGTATGATTGGTGAAAAGTATAGATTTCAATGCATCAGTACAAAAATTTTAGGAAAAAAATAAGTAGGTATATGTCTGACCACCTTAATCATAATCAAATGATAATGTTTTATTATAAGATTTTATATATAAGTAGTAGACTCATGCCCAGATGTGATGCATATTTTTTTGTAATTTTATTCCAAAAAAATAATTAATTATGAATTTTTTGCTACAAGATTTTTAGAATTAAAAAAATCCCATGTCTAACCACCTTAACTCATTCAAAACTATACAAAATTCAAATTTTTATTTTTTTTCCTTATAGTAGGCTAAGCATAGAATCTGACGTATTTTTTAGATTTCAAAAATGTTATACCGTCTGAAAGTTATAGTCATTTTTCAATCAGTATATAAATCAACACTTTAGAGGTAGCTCAATTAGAAAATAACTAATAATTACTTACTGAATTCAAAATTTGACAGCAATTATATTGATAGAAAGCTGATAATCTCCTTAAGATACCCTTTTCTTTTTATCAAATTCGGGTGAAAAAAAAGTCGTCAGTTACATTGTCAAAGTTTTGAACTGACATCACCACTTTTTGGCCCCTCATGATCTTGCACATACCCTTGGTCATTAGAAGATTGACCATGATATTGGTTATTCTGAGATTGATTATGAGTTCAGCTATATTTGTTGGGTTGGAAGTCAAATGGATGCCCCATCTTGTCTATGTAGGACTATGCAACAAATGACGACTCAGTAAAATGATACGAATGATGCCCAAAGGGGGTAGCTAAGGTAACTTTGGGTGCATGAACAAGATCAAGAGGATCAATAGGTTCAAATGAGTCACTATCTTTAGCAAGATTGATAGATTCAATGATAGGAGAAGTATGAGGAAGTGGTCCTCCAAAGTTATGAAAAAATGAGTTGTCTTGTAAGAATGAGTTGTCTTATTCTTGAAATGAGAAACTAGGTTGCACTTGAAACAATGGATTAAAGAACTCTTGGAACACCAGAGGTGATGATTGAGATGGGCTATCTTTCAAAGTAATCAACGAAGAACTTGAGGATCCCTCAAAAAGCTCAGATTTCATAATAGATTCAGGATGATCTATTTCTTGATTAGGAGGTTTACCTCTACCTTGACCATTATTCTAAATGGGATTATTTTTTCCACTTCTAGTCATGATAGTCATAGGAAAAGATGTGACCAGAGAAGACTTGGGATAAAGCTAAAACTTTATCTCTAAGATAACGAAAAAGAGATAAATGGATAGAACAACCAAGATGCAAGATGGACCTGCTATGAATCACCAAAAGAGTGGCTAGAAAAGCTAAGATAGGACTATCATGACACAAGGTACAAAATAATAAAGAGATAAGATAAAAAAATGAGAGACAACATGAGTCAAAGTAATAATTGATTGATTCTTAGTTTGATACACTCAATTTCTAACAGTGAATGATACAGGAAAAACCAAATAGACCCCAGACAAAAACTAGATTAGGTAGAAGTTTGACTAGCCAATAGTAAATAGCTCCCTATTTTTGAAAATAAGGTACACGTTCACACAAGAAAGTGTAGGGTCGCACGAGAGAATGTCAGGCTTCACGCAAGAGAATGAAATCTCACAGGAGGAAATGCTCATTTTTTTAAACTTCACACAAGAAAAATCCTATGTTTGACAGTTCAACGCAAATTTTGAGATAAAAGATAAGTTTTGAGACATAGCATAAATGGTTCTTAAATAGGAAATCAAGTTTCCAGACAGGTTTGAAGGATAGTTTAATTAACAATCTCACTTTGAAGGATTCAAGCATTCATTTACAAGCATCAGGGTTTGATCAAGCAATGGTGACACAAGAAGTAGTCACAAACAGACCTACCAACGACAAAGCAACTTGGTAGTATCATGGGAGTCTTTGCTTAATCATGATGGACAAGTTTAAGACTCGATAAAAAACACATGGTTATCCCTTCAAAAAAATGGTGAGAAGACAAAACCTTTTCCCCACTGCTTATGCACATGTGTGCACCTCACACAATCATGTCACCACCTAGAAGGTGCATGTGTTTTTGGTGTTTCCAAGGACTCAATATTATATGTTCAAAGGTTACCCTTGAGGTAGGGGCCAGTGTCATATACCACCTTCAATCATCCAGGTGCATGCCTATGGTAAGAATCTATGGGAGAGATTCTTCCCCCTCCCTATGCAAAGATTATGACTCTTTTTGGAGGTGAACCAGGTAGGAAACTAACTAATGAAATTTTTTAGCAGGCTTCCATTCACACTAACCTTCAATGCCCCCAATACAAGGTTGAGGCCTCATAGCCACACCAACACTTGAAAGTCATACACCCCCGCAAGTAGGGCTAGGAGTGGTACCACTCAGTACAATAGACAAGGCCTTCTCATGATGATAGTAAAAATCATGAGAAGGAAGATAACATGGCTTTGGAGTCTTTAGACTCAACAAAGAATTCTTTATTATAGTGAGGTGGAATCACTGGCAATAGGTGTGTACTCACTTGGGTCATTCCTGGAGGTTCAACTTCCAGCAGGCCCTCTAAAGGTGACTCAGGACATGGCTTAGATTCGAGGGTCAAATTTTTTGATTCTCTCAAAGAGAGAAGAGCATACTTCTCTATCTCTTCACCTTACCCAAACACATCAAGAATATTCATCACTGAGTTAGCTTCACTCCACCAAATCTACAAGCTTTTGGGTTTCTGGTTCTCTTAAAGAGAGACGAGCATAATCCCCTAACAAGTAGAAGTGCTAAAGATTCACTACATTTCCCTACTTCCCTAGGTATCCATCATTCTGGAAACATCTGGGTCTTGGTTTCATTCATGGGCATCACTTCCATGTAATGAAGAGCCTATTCCCCTACTTTGCTATCAAGACCCTTAAGAAATTTTAACAGAGCCCTAGTTAGACTATGTGAATGAAAAATAGTAAACAAGCACAACATTTTTAAAATGCCTTCGACAACTATCCTGCAAGCAAACTGTTAGAAGGTTTTGATGATCTTGGACAAGCGACCTCCAAACCACTGTTACGTTGTAGCAAAAAATAGAGATAGGAAATCAACAGTAGAAATTAAATGTTAGGAAAAAATAATAATAAATTGTAGAATCTAGAAAATTTAAATGTCTAATAGTAAAACTTTGCGTGATGAAGTATTGCATTGCACATGAGAAAGTACAAGGTCCTACATGACAAAAGTGTTTCTTTGCATGACAGACTGCTACTAGGAGCAAATCATCACATGACACTCTAGAATCCCTCCTTCCTGGGTTTGATCACTAGAATACACGACTGAAGGGTTAGTCACTGAATCATAGAACGGGAAGAATGACCACCGGGAAAACTTAGAGAACTAGCAACTGAAGGAAATAAAGCACACATGGGTATTTGAGGAACTTAAGTGGCTGATAAAACAATGGCAAATTAGAGAATTTCCAATGATCCTCTTTGGGGTAATCCTATCTAACCATAAGGTAGACTTCAATTTAGTGTGCCAATCTCTTTGATTATCCTAGAAAGTTTTCTTGATTATCCTAATCAAGTTCTTGTTTGTTGATTCTGCTAAGCCATTGCCCTATGGATAATAATTTGAGCTTGTATTTAGATAAATGCCATTTTTGATTGCCCATTCTGAGACTTTAAGGCCTTTGAATGCCAATGCATTATCTGATACTATGGAGTCTGGAGTGCCAAATCTGTAAATTATATCATCATAAAAACTTAATACAACACTCTCATTTGATTCTTTTAAGGCAGTTGCCTCTGTCCATCTAGTGAAATAATCTGTTGTAGTGATTATCCACTTGTGTCCTACACTAGATGGAGGATTGATCATGCCAATAAAGTCTATGCCCCATTTCATGAAAGGTTTCTTTATTCTAATTGGTTGTAGGGGTAAGGCTATAAGCCTTTCTTTTCCTACAAACATAGCACATTTGATACATTTTCTCACATAATCATGACTATCCTTGAAGATAGATGGCCAATAGTATCTAGCCCTCATGATTTTAAAAGTAATAGTCCTAGGAGAAAAGTGACCTCCAGTAGGACATCAACTATCTTTTCTGAATCAATGCATCTTAAAAGGACACCATTGTGATCTTTTCTAAAAAGAACTTCATCTATCAACACAAAAGGAACAGATTGTAATCTATAATATCTTCTTTTTGCTAAATCTAAACCTGTAGGACATTGTCCTATCTTCAAATAATGAATCATGTTGGGCAACCAAGTTGATGCCTAGGCATGTTCTTCTGCAGAATTCACAACCAATGATGCATCCATTTGCTTGAATTTCTTTAAACTTTCATCCCCTGCCAAATGTTCACAAGGACCTCTTCCTCTAACCGGCTTGGTGGTTTGGATATCAATGTCATATTCCATCACCTTGGTGATCCAACTAGCCCTTTTTTCATTTAGGTCCTTGGAAAGAAAAAATTCTTTGACACTTGGATGAGTGACCTTCAAGTATACCTTGCTATGGGTCAATAGATATCTAAACTTCTTAAGGCTCTTCACCATAGCAAGTACATGTTTCTCTACAAAAGAGTATCTCTATTCATACTCTTCCAAACCTTTGCTAAAGAAAGCAATAGGCTGCTCTAATCCATCTAGATTTTCTTGAGTCAACATAGTAGATATAGTATCATGTCCTCCATAAGCATAAAGGATAAAATCTTTAATAAAATCTAAGTTTAACAGAGCAAGAGCTTCTATTAAGGCCTCTTTGATGGCCTGAAAGTTGGCTTTTCCTTCTTTAGTCTAGCTGAAGGTTGAACTCTTCTTTAACATGGTTGTCAAAGGCTTTAATAAATCTACAATGTTAGACAAGAAATGCCTAACAAAATTAGTCTTTCCTATGAAAGATTGGAGACTTTTTTTTATGATGTGGCAATGGTAGCTCTAAGATAGCTACAATTCTCTTAGGATCCACTATAATTCCTTCTTTGGATACTACATATCCTAGTAATTTTCCTTCATGAACTATAAACGCACATTTCTTGGGATTAAGAGATATCCCAAATCCTGTACATCTTTCAAAAGTCTTCCTCAAATGTTTGATATGGTCTATTACATGTTTAGAATAGACAGTTATGTCATCTAAGTAGACTAGTTAAACTTGTACATGAGGCTTTTAAAGGCTATATCCATTGCCTTTTGAAAAGTAGCACCTGCATTTGACAAACCAAAGGGTATCTTTTGATAAGCCATGGTTCCCCACTTAGTTGTAAATGCAGTCTTGTATTGATCCTCTTCATTAACTAAGATCTAATTATATCATGAATAGCCATCCAATAATGAAAATCTCTCAGATCTAGAGACACATTGTAAGATTTTCTCCATAGAGGGTAATGGATGGTGGTCTTTTAAGGAGGCCCTATTAAGATCCCTGAAGTCAACACATAACCTCAACTCCCCATTCTTCTTCCTGATAGGAACAAGGTTGGAAACCCAACTAGTATGCTTAATGGGGTAGATGATACCACTTTCTATCAATTTGAGCACTTCTTTATGCATAAGTGGCTCAAGCTTGGGATTAACAGGCCTTTGGTTTTGCCTTACTAGTTTGGCATTAGGCTCTAATTCAATAGTGTGCTAAGCAAGGGCTAGATCAAAACCTTTGAGGTATTCATATTTCCATGCAAAGACATCACTGAATTCTTTAAATAATTGGGTATAAGCTTTCTTTTCCAATTCAGTGTTTACTTTTCCAAATTGTAAGCTTGATGCATGAGCATCCTGGGTGTAAGGGCAATCTTGCATCACCCAAAAATATTTATGTTTTTGTATTCAATAAGGGCTATCTTGTGCAGAGCCGCTATTTATGGAAACTTGCTATTTTTAGTAAGTTGGTCTTACGATCTCAAAATGTTCTAATTTTACATATGGAGGTTCATCTCAGTCATATCAGCCTACCAGCAAAGTTTCATGGCTAGATCAGGTCTAGTTTTGAAGATATTGAAGATTTTCAGTATTGGCGGTAGGGTATAGAAACTTTGAACTTATTTTTGAAGGATTTAGAGGCCCTAGATGAGGTTGAAAATTTGGGTGATGAGCACCTTGCGCCAGTCAAGCTTGTAGAGCACTTCGTGGCATTTTCAGAATGGGGCTATAATAGCCAATTGGGTCAATGGGCGATGACTTATGGTCTTTGGAAGTTGGGTCACCTGAAATGGCAGAAAATAATTTTTCTTCAAAATTTCTGTTTGGGTTTCAAAACTCATTTTGTGCTGACTTTGATGTAATAAATTGTAAAATAAAATAATTCTAAGTTTGGTCAACCCTAAGGGCTAAATTTCTAGAACCTTCTTGGGCGATGGAAATTGCCTATATAAAGAAGGCTCGTAGTGTTGTCTAGGGCGGTTCGGGGTAGTAGATTTGGGTATTAATTCAAGGCTTTGTCCTACAGAATATTGTAAGGGAATGCCCATGTGGCTTTGCATATTGTAATTCTAAAAGTTTGTAATTCCACATTTGTGGAGATAATAAGAAGACAATTTTTTTGTTCTTGCATATTATTGTTTTTGTTTCTCTATTTTTGTTAAGTGTTTGTGGTATTAAGGGGAGCATGCTTCATCAAGTGGTATCCGAGCCAAGTTTTCTTAAGTGTGTAAACAGATCACTGACTATGAGGTAGTTTGCACCAGGACCATGGTTAGGGTTTCAGCATGCATTGCAAAAATGCCTCCATGAAGAGAACATGGTGAAAGAGCTGGTGCTGTGACACCTAAGGTTAGAGAGCTACAAAGACAATTGCGAGCATTGCAAGAAGAGATTCATAGAGGAATGAATCTTAATGTCAAAGATGAAAGTGAGGATGAAGCCGAAGAAGAATATCAAGAAGGAGAAGCTGAAATTGTGAACCGGGAGGAAGAAAGACTTTTTCGGGCGATTTTCAAGATTGGGAAAAGACCTAAGATTGAGGTTCCTACATTTTCTAGAAATCTTAACCCAGAGGAATTGATCAAATGGATCAATGAATGTGAGGAATATTTTGAGTATGAAGATGTTGAGGATCCTGATAGGGTCAAATTTGTGAAGGCCAGACTGAAAGGTCATGCGAAGATCTGGTGGCAAGAGATTCAATTGGAGCAAAATAGAAGAGGGAAAGATAAAATCACAAGATGGGATCAGATGGTGGATAAATTGAAGTGACAGTTCATTCCTATTGATTATGAACTTGACCTACTAAAAAAAATGCAAAGTTTGAAGCAAGAAGGAAGACCTATTCAAGAGTATACAGAGGAGATCTATCGACTCCTCATCAAAATAGGCTATGCAGAAGCTGATAAGGAGAAAGTTGCCTGATACCTTAATGGGTTAAGGCCAAGCATTCAAGAGGAGTTGAATCTAGTTCGAATGAATAGTATTGAGGAGGCATACCATTTTTCCCTAAAAGTAGAGGAAAAGCTGAACAAGAAGTTTGAGAAAAGACAAAATGGAAGAGGTCATGGTGGAAGATCTGGCAGATGGTCATATGGTGGCCGAAATGAAGATTTGAAAAAGAAGGATGAGGCCATTAGCAGTTAGAATCAGAGAGGAAATAATTCCAATCATTTCCAGGATTAGAGTAACAGAGATCAGAGAGGAAGAGGAAGAGCAAGAGGATAAGGATCTGGAAGAGGAGGCTTCTGTGGAACATGTTTTCACTATGGAGAACAAGGTCATAGGGCATTTGAATGTCCTCAGTGCCAAGGTAGAATAGATAGGAGAAATGAAAGCCAGGCCAGAGTTGCACATGTAGATAAAGATGCTAGATCATCAAATTCTAAAGATGCTGAAAGAGGAGAAATGCTAATTAACAGAAGAGTCTTGCTGAGTGGTGAGAATGAACCTGAACAAAGGAGGAGCCTATTTCACACTAGATGCAAGTGTGAGGGTAAATGATGCGATGTGATTATCGATAGTGGAAGCACTGAAAATTTGGTGTCAGAAGAGATGTTGACAAAGTTGAAGCTCAAGAGATAGAAACACCCACATCCATATCAGATTGCCTTGGTGCAGGATGACCATAAGGTCATGGTCAGTGAACAGTGCCTGGTAAAGTTCAAGATTGGCAGGTACCAAGATGAGGTACTATGTGATATCATCTCTATGGATGCATGTCATATGTTGTTGGGTAGACCGTGGCAGTTTGACAGATGTGCTGTACACGATGGTCATGTGAATACCTATTCCTTAACAAAGGATGGAGTGCGACATAAGCTAAAGCCATTGAAGGAGACCGAAGAAAAGGTATGTGGTAATGCAAGAATAACATTTGTTTATGGAAGAAAATTCATAGATGGTATGAAGCATGAGCATGCATGTTTTTCTTTAATTCCAAAAGTTAGTAAAGAAGAAGTAGAGGATGTACCTGTAGAGGTTGTAGATTTGTTGAATGAGTTTCAAGATATTGTATCTGATAATGTACCTGATGGATTACCACTGGTAAGGAAGATCAGTCATCAGATGGATTTGATTCTAGGAGCCAGTTTTCCAAACAAGGCAGCACACAGAATGGCACCAGCAGAAAGTGAAGAGTTGAACAGACAAGTACATGAGTTATTATAGAAGGGGTTGATTCAAGAGAGTCTAAGTCCCTGTGCTGTACCAGCGGTATTAGCACCAAAGAAGAATGGAGAGTGGAGGATGTGTACAGATTCTAGAGCAATAAACAAGATCACAATCAAGTATAGATTTCCATTGCCATGAATAGATGATATTATAGACTGTTTGAGTGAAGTTGTGTATTTCTCAAAGATAGATCTGAAGAGTGGATATCACCAGATTCGAATCAGAGAAGGAGATGAATGGATGAATACCTTCAAGAAAAAGGAAGGACTATATGAGTGGTTAGTCATGCCTTTTGGGCTAACCAATGCACCAAGCACTTTCATGCGGCTCATGAACAAGGTTCTGAAAGAATTTATGGGTAAGTTTGTCATTGTTTACCTAGATGATATTTTGATTTTTAGCAAGACATTGGAGGAACATATGATGCATATTCCTATGATGTTTGAGAAGTTGAGAGATGAGAAATTGTTGATTAATTTGAAGAAGTGCAGTTTTGTGAAGAAAGAGTTAGTGTATTTGAGATTTGTAGTTTCAGTAGAAGGTCTAAAAATGGACCCAAAGAAGGTACATGCTATCCTTGAATGGCCTACTCCAAGGAGTGCTACTGAGGTAAGATATTTTCATGGTTTGACTAGTTTTTATAGAAATTTTATCAAAAATTTTAGCAGTATTTGTGGTCCCTTGACTAAGACAATGAGAGGGGATAGAAAAGAGTTTAAGTGGACTAATGGGGCAGAAAAGAGTTTTCAATTGTTGAAACAAAAAGTTACAGAACAACCTATTTTAGCACTTCCAGATTTTAATAAGGTGTTTCAAGTACACTATGATGCTAGTGGTACTACAATAGGAGCTGTTATGAGCCAAAAAGGTAAACATATTTCTTATTTCAGTGAGAAGTTAAATGATGCCAAGACAAAATATTATGTTTATGATCAGGAATTTTATGCTATAGTTCAGGCATTAAAGAAGTGGAGACACTATCTGCTTCCTAAGGAGTTTATTTTGTATACTGATCATCAAGCTTTGCAATATTTGAATAGTCAAGGAAAGTTGAATCAAAGGCATTTGAAATGGGTTGAGTTTTTGCAGAGTTATACATTTGTTTTGAAACACAAAAGTGGAAAGTCTAATAGGGTTGTAAATGCTCTTAGCAGAAGGCAACTATTGCTGACAGAGATGCAGATTGAAGTGGTTGAGTTCAAGGAACTCAAGAATTTGTATCCAGAGGATCCTGATTTTGGTGAAGCTTGGAAAGCTTGTACAGAACTTGTTACTCTAGACAGGACAAAATGGTTAGATTTCATCATCCAGGATGATATGCTATTCAGAGGGAGTCAATTGTACATTCCACGAAGTTCTATGAGGGAGAATCTCATCAAGGCGAAGCATAGTGGAGGATTGGCTAGACATTTTGGTCGTGATAAAACCCTTGCTTTGGTTAGTGAAAATTATTATTGGCCACAGTTGCAGCAAGATGTGAAGAAGTTTATACAGAGTTGCAGAGTATGTCAGATGGCGAAGGGAGTGAAGCAGAATATAGGGTTATATCAGCTATTACCTATACCAGAGAAGCCTTGGGAGGATACCAGTATGGACTTTGTTCTTAGTTTACTGAGAACTCAACGGGGACATGACTCAATTTTTGTGGTGGTTGACAGATTTTTGAAGATGACACATTTCATTCCTTGGAAGAAGACTAATGATTTTGTTCATGTAGTAGAATTATTTTTTAGAGAAGTGGTGAGACTACATGGTTTGCCAACGACCATAGTTTCAGATAGAGACACTAAGTTTGTTAGATATTTTTGGTGTACATTGTAGAAGAAGTTGAAGATAGATTTGAAGTTCAGTTCATCACATCATCCACAGACTGATGGACAGACAGAGGTGGTGAATAGAAGTTTGGGAAATCTATTGAGATGTTTGGTTGGAGATAAGCCAATAGGATGGGATTTGATTTTACCACAGGTAGAATTTGCATACAATAATTCTGTCAATAGGAGCACTGGTAAATCACCATTCTAGATTGTATATGGAAGTAGTCCAAGAAATGCATCTGAATTGAGAAAGGTAGATAAAGGAGAAATAAGTAGTGCTGAAGCTGAGGATTTTGCAGAATATTTGAAGAACATCCATCAGGAGGTGAGGAAGCATATTACCAAGATGAATGCGCAGTATAAGGCTAAGGCAGATGAGTAAAGGAGGCATAAGGAATTTCAGGTTGGAGATGAAGTCATGGTTCATTTGTGAAAGAAGCAATTTTTGGTTGTTACATATAACAAATTGAAAATGAAGAAGTTTTGGCCATGTAAGATATTGAAGAAGCATGATTCAGAAAATGCATATGAGGTAGAATTGCCTACTGAGCTGAATATTTCACCAATGTTTAACATTTCAGATTTGATAGAGTATCATGAAGGAGGTGTTGAAGATGAGGTTGCAGCAGCACAGTGGAGTATTCCAGTAACTAGTTCAGATATCAAGGAGATTGAAGACATACTAGATAGTCATGTTGGCAGAAGCACAAGGAACAGGACATATGATGAGTATTTGGTCAAATGGAAAGGATGACCTGTTGAAGATTCATCATAGCTAACAAAGGAGGAGGTTAACCATCTTGGTTTTCCTCTACACACCTGAGTTGTGACAGGGTCACTTCTCAAATTATCCTGGGTGTCTGATGCAGGAGCATCCTAGGTGTAAGGGCAATCTTGCATCACCCAAAAATATTTCTATTTTTGTATTCAATAAGGGCTATCTTGTGCAGAGCCTCTATTTATGGAAACTTTCTATTTTTAGTAAGTTGGTCTTACGATCTCAAAATGTTCTAATTTTACATGTGGAGATTCATCTCAGTCATATCAGCCTGCCAGCAAAGTTTCATGGCTAGATCAGGTCTAGTTTTGAAGATATTGAAGATTTTCGGTATTGGCAACAGGGTACAGAAACTTTGAACTTAGTTTTGAAGGCTTTAGAGGCCCCAGATGAGGTTAAAAATTTTGGTGAAGAGCACCTTGCACTAGTCAAGCATGTAGAGCACTTCATGGCATTTCCAAAATGGGGTTATAATAGCCAATCAGGTCAACGGGCGATGACTTATGGTCTTCAAAAGTTGGGTCACCTGAAATGGTAGAAAATAATTTTTCTTCAAAATTTATGTTTGGGTTTCAAAACTCATTTTGAGCCGACTTTGATGTAATAAATTGTAAAATAAAATAATTCTAAGTTTGGTCAGCCCTAAGGGCTAAATTTCTAGAACCTTCTTGGGCGGTGGAAATTGCCTATATAAAGAAGGCCCGTAGTGTTGTCTAGGGTGGTTCAGGGTAGTAGATTTGGGTATTGATTTGAGGCTTTGTCCTACAGAATATTGTAAGGGAATGCCCATGTGGCTTTGCATATTGTAATTCTGAAAGTTTGTAATTCCACATTTGTGGAGATAATAAGAAGCCAATTTTTCTATTCTTGCATATTATTGTTGTTGTTTATCTATTTCTATTAAGTGTTTGTGGTATTAAGGGGAGCACCCTTCATCAAAGCTCTTACCTGGCTCCAACTCTAATTCAACATAGTGTTCTTGTTGAACTACCAGGCGAGCTCTGTTCTTCTTAACATGATCATCCTTGTTGAAGATAGTCTCTAAGGTGACAAGATCCCTAGGCATCTTATTGGACCTGAGTTGTATCACTTGATCACCATAGCTCTGTGATAGCCTATCTTGGTTATGCTTTGAAAAAACATCTTCAAAAAAGAACTGCAGAATTTTCTCATCATTGTCAAACACTTGCCAATTGAAATCATTATTAGGAATAGAGGGTCCGACAATCACTTTAATATGCTATTGATCTATTTCTTTTGAAATGCTATTGGGGATATCATACTAAGATCCAATAGCAGCTAATCTATCTGCATTTTGATTTAGCTTCCTAGGGATAGCAACAATATTGAAAGCACAAAAGTCTTCAATTCCATCCCAAAATCTATGTTTGTATACTTTCAAAGTGTCATTCTTGGTTACACTTATCCCTCTCACTTGGCTAACAACTAACTCACTATCACCATAAACTTTTAAGGCCTAGAGCCCTCTTTCTCTAGCCCACTCTAGTCCATTCACAAGGCTTTCATATTTTGCAGTGTTGCTAGTGTAGGAGAAACTGAATCTAAAGGCTGTGTAGTATCTTTCTCCTTTTGGGGACACTAACATAGCACCGCCACCAGAACCATGTCTACTTCTAGCACCATCAAAAAATAGTTCCCAAACTTGATTGCTTTGACCCTCTGAATTAGTGTCTTCTTTGAAAAGGTTTGGCTCTATGGACCCACTCTCTTGTATCAAATAAATTCCCAAACCATAATCCCAAATAAGATTTGCTTGGGCCTCTGAAGCTCTTTCATCTAGTAAAATATCAGGGATATTCTCTATCTTAGTGTCTGCTTCTCCAATGTCTAGAAGTCACTGTTATCAAATATAGGGTAGTTTACATTGATGGTATTGGACACATATGGCTCTATATGGTGTGCTACTAATGGTTTTGATTTGATGGTGACTTTAGTACCATACCTTGTATGAAATAGCATGTGAGACCAATTAGAAGATAGGTAACCTCCTATCTTGGCTATGAACTCCCTTGACAAACATATGGAAAATAATGCAGGGAGATCTATGATATTTATATCAAGGAGGATGGAGAAATTAGGACTAGCATGAAGGATTAGACTGGTATCCTTAGACACACCTATAGTATTAACTAAGGATCCATCAAGTTGTGTAACTTTCTTTGGAAAGGGTTCATATTTTAGTCCTAATTGGTCAACTACTTTCTTTGGCATTACAGTGCTAGTAGCTCCACTATCTACCATACAATTATGTACTAAAGATTTTCCAATGATTAAAGACACATAAAAGGGAGGTGGTTTTGAATTCCTACCTTGAATGGTACTAGCCTTGGAGTTACTACTGGAGTCTCCTTTTCTTGATCAATGCTAACCAACACTGGCTTTGCAACTTCTTTTGCAGGCTGAGGAGTTGCTACCTTAGTCATGGCCTTCTTCAAAATTTTAGACTGTCCTAGAATAGCCAAAGAGTCCCACATAGACATGGTGACATTCACCTTCTTCATGTTGTCTATGATGTTAAAAGGTGTCATGGTGTGTACTCTTTGTTGTTCTTTTACTATGATGGGCTCCACTTCTTTGGAATGCTGGCCTTCTTTGCTTGTAATGGCAGGAGTCTTCATGAACGTGGTGGGAGTAGCTTGTTGCACTGGTTCTGCAGATGTACTGACTTTTGTATAGAATTTTTCTACTCCATCTCTTGAGCTCTTCTCTTTGCTCTTGTATTAGTAGCAATAGAAAATTCATCATTGACTCCATTGAAGTCTGGCTACTCCCAATTCAAAAGAGTAGTCTCATTTTCTTGCAGTTCTTGTTGAGGATCTAATCCATTGGATGAAGCCTCTGATTGAGCTTGTGAGGCATTTTGAACCATTAGAGCTTGGTTCATCCATCCATTTGAGCATGTAGCCTCATTGTGAGGTTGATTACAAGGAAAACACCATTCATTTTCCATAGCCATATTATTTTGACCAGGGACTATATCCCTAATTGGATTTGTAGAATTAAGAGGTGCAGGGTTATATGGTTGGAATGGTCTTTGATTAAAATTTTTCCTTTGTCCTTGATAACCTCCTTGGTGTGGTGGCCTATTTTTCTGATAAGGCTATCCTTGATTCTAATATTTTTTATTAGGACCTTGGCCATGTTGCTGAAAGGGTGGTCTGATTCCTTGACCTTGCTTCTTTAGATTTGTAACCTCTGTAGTCAAGGTCTGCAACAAATTTGTCATTTATTGCTTACTGCTTTCTTGACTATTCTTTATCTCTTGTAACTCTTGAGAAAAAATTTCTCTTAGCTCTTGACCACTAGTACTATCCTGGGGTGCTAAGATGGTGGGAATGGGGGTGAATGGGGGTACTTGTGCAGGTGAAATGGGTTGAAGGCTAGGAAAGATGGGCATAGGTGGCCTTCTAGCTATCATGCCTACTTGGATTAAACAATTCTCATCCCTGACAACTATGTCAAAGGCTTGGGGTAAAGAGGTACCACCCATAGATTAGATCATGACAGAAATTTGACCATTCAAACTTTTCAAGTAGTATAGAAAAGCGTGGTCAGCCGATGGCCTTACAGAGACTTGAATTCTATTCCATGTTTTGAGGAATCTACTATTGTAATATGTAATTTATTCTTGAGGGTCTCTTTTAATGGTCGTTAACTATCCTACCAGAGACAAGTTATCTGATTTATCCTCAAAATGCCTAGTTAATGCATCCCCTAATGCATCCCATGAATTAATAGAACCAACAGCTAGAGTTCTAAACCATTCAAGAGCCTTACCTTTTAGAGAAGCTGCTAATAACTTGGTGGCCACATCTTCTTGAGTTATGTTGTGTATGCTGCAGATGATGGTCACATCTCTTATGTGTTCAAAAGTTGTTGTCTGCCCTTCACCTATGAAATCAAGTAAGCTCTTCAATGCCACCAAGGGCACATCATGATGTATAGCAAAATTTAATGGACTTCCATGGTTGAAAGGTGCAAAAGCAAACTGTCTAGCCATTGTAGGAGCTGTGAATTGAAGATTAACAACTATGTGAGCTGTATTTGATGCTAGATTTGAATCTTCTTCTAGATCTCTAGTTAGAGATCTTCCTTTTCTTCTAAGATTAAAGGGAAAAGGTCTCCTCTCTAAAGTATTAGGTGGTGTGGACTGAACTCTCCTTGTAGGGGATGTTCTTTGAGTTGACCTATCTTGTAGCTTCTTTTTGAGGGCAGCTCTAAAAATTTAGTAGGCTTTGAGCTCCTAGTCTCAATCTTTCTCATAAACCTTGAACAAGGTTAGCCTGAATCCTTACACCAATGGAGTCACCAGATATACTTGATATAACAACTTCTAAAAGCCTGTATTATGCAATCTGTATATCAAAGATAACATAACTTCAAACAATGAACTTCTTTACTGTCCCACTGGGTGTGCCAAAATTGTTATACACTAGCACCAAGGTGGGGTATCCTTGAGCTTAATCCTGTACTAATAGTCCTTGTGTATTGAACTTATTTAATCATTTTGTAGATGAACCAACAGGAGCACCTTTAGACTTCAATCTGATCTTTGGTCCCACCAGGCATGCTAGAATTGTTATACACTAAGTTTGCACCCTTGTTTCAATCTCTCATAGTCTTGATAACTTAGTATAACATGGAAATCATCTCCACGTGTGGGACCTATTCTAACTAAGATGAGACCTCCCGGTTCTAGGCTGGTTCCTCTTGGATAATCACCTTAATTTGCTTCTAGACAAGAAAAGTAAATCTTTTGAGGGAAAGGGATAGAAGGAATGCATGAAAGGAAAATGACTTGAAAGAAAACTACCTACTAGGTGATACACCAAAATGATGGTTTGAATCATAGTATAGAGGATGAAATCAGTGAACAAACTTAGGTCTAGGAGATCACAACTCACAAAATAGGCCACCATAAATATTTCATAGAAGGGTTTGCAATAGAAAGAGGCTATCCAGGGAAAGAGATAATTTCACAAACAATAGCATTCCTAAGGATTTAGACACAATCTACAACCTGCAAACAAACATTCACCTCTATAACTCCGTATAGGAATGAGACAGATTGTCAGGGGGTTGAAGTATACCCATAAGAGCATTCAAATGAAATCACCCACAAGAATACACATAAATTGCAGAAAGAGAGAGGGATCAGGAACCCTAAGATATCACTCAAAAGATACTTATACTTAAATTCAATAAGAGAGAATTCAAACAAGGAAGCATAGGGACAGATAAGATGTCACAAAATACCTCTGTAATATCTGAATAATCAATGAAAGATTTACAACTGTAGAAGCTAGAGGGTAGATAAAATACCCCAGATAAATCTCAAGAAAGGTGAATTTCTTTTTTACAATTGTCCAACTCGAAGCTGCAAAAGCTCTCAAAAAAAAATATACATCTCCTAATTTGCATGCAGGCAGGAGTCAAAACCTAACTAGGGTTACATAGATTTCAATAGAATAATAGCTAACCCTAACTCAATCAAATTTGATCATAAATTCATCACTGCAACATCATGGCTGATCAAATATTTGTGTGCCCATCCCTCTACTATATTTTCTTGCAAACAAGCAACCTAGATTCATCAACTTTCCTGCACAAAGTCTCACCATGAATGCACAAAATGGTACTTCTCAGGGATAAGAATCAACCCAAGATGGTTGCCCAGATGTCCTCATCATCCTTTCAACTACAAATGTCTTGAAGACATAAGTTCTAAGCTACCCACAACTATATTCAGCTTGCTGGATCAAACACTGGCAAGACTTTCTCAGAAATATTTAAATTTGAATATCAATGGCTAATGGGTTGAAATTTAAAACACAACCATTGATATCACTCCTTCTCGACATATCAAGTGGTCATCATTAATCTCAAAATAGTCATAGGCCCCTTTGAAAAATCCTCAGCCATGCCAGCAGTCAACAACCAATGAAAGATGAGCACATCAGTGAAGAATCAACACTTCGGACCCACTCTGCATAAGCCTTTAATCAGAAGGCTATCTCAAGTTCTCATAGCTCTAACCGACCCTATGAGATCTTACACCATCTATTAGATCTTCCACACTAGCATCTCATAGAACCTTTCAGGCCCACTGACACAATCCTCATCATCATACAGCTCGGCAAATCAAAACATGATGCATCAGCAACACGGTGGTAAATGGTCCCACTTCTCTCAATCAAGCACTTAAGCCTGGGTCATTTGGCGAATAAGCGACTGAAGGCCTAAACCTATTCGCCAAATGTTTCATGCTATTATTAATTTATTTAGCAATTCAGCTACTACCTTATTCGTCGATTCACCAAAACATTTGGAGCATTGCCATTTTACTTCACAAATGAGTGAACAAGAGGAAATTTGTCGAAGCCACCAAAGAGCTTATCAGAATTGCTAAACCTTAGACCCACACATGAGCCCACATCGTGCCACCTATCATCATACCATTCAGTCTGGATTGCTTCATCAGCAAACACCTCAGCTACCCTCTAACATCAGACCCACTGCAACCTTGATTCCCATCCAATGATGAGTACATGATCTCTTAGCCCTTGAATATTCCTTTTGATCATGTGCTAGCCATAGATCCTTTTAGAACTGGGACCCCACTGACACATCAGCTCCACCTATAAGTCTTCATCATCACATGGCAACAATTCAAAAGTATGCATATCAGTAACACATGGCACTAGATCCACTTGACATGTCTTTATATCTCAGCTAATGAAAAACTGACATGTCACCCTGACCTAGCATTGGACCCACCTGACAGAACCTAAACACTTGGAAAATCTAACAATCAGTGCATGATCACATACCCTCAAAAGATTCCTTCCAATCATGCACCAACCATTGATCTTCACTCTACTGACATCTTTGCAAATACTCTGATATGGTCCCACTGACAAATTCTAGCTGTGTACTCAATGACCAATCCAATGCAAGCATGTTAGAAAGTAGGACCCACAAAATAATGCTCTAATAGTAAAACAAGATCAACGGATGGCACATAATCTCATGGCTCTGATAGAACCCATGAGATCATGTGCCAACCATTGGATTAAAAGGGGATACAACTCTTTGGGCCTGTACTAACAAACCTCCAAATCATTACCTTCAACCAATGAAAAGCTTCCATGTCAGATAATGTGGTAGTGTACCCTCTAATAGTTTGAAGTGCTGCATACTTGGAAGATCCAATGATCAGCATAAGATCACATGTGTCAGAAAGAGGCTATGCAAAGATACACCGGCTGTTGATCTTGATTAACTGGGACCCCCACAAGTCTAAGGTCGTCGAATCATTAAGCAACTACGTAACTGAAGGAAGAAGTTAACTACTCACTGAGTCACTTGATGAGATATTTAACCTTGGTTAGGTCTAGAGATTACATGAACAAAGGGATTCATGAGGTTGCTGAATAAAGGATTAACTCGAGGTTTGATCACTAGAATACGTGACTGAAGAGTTAGTCGTTGAATCATAGAATGGGAAGAATGACCACCAGGAAAAATTAGAGAACTATCAACTAAAGGAAATAAAGTGCACATGGATATTTGAGGAACTTAAGTGGCTGAGAAAGTAATGGCAAATTAGAACATGACCTATGGTTTTCAGGGTTTTTTAAGCACAATGGCTACTTTTTTTCAAATTTTTGAACTTGCAAACTAGAGGTTTAAATAATTGTAGAGGCTAGGAGACAAGACACCATGTCATGAAATTTTCAGGGGTGTTCAGTAGGGTAAAAATTCAAACTCCGGGATAGGACTTTGCCAAATTTGCATGGAACATAAAAATTGGGTAATAGTATCATCTTAAAATGATAGCACTTCCATGTTAAGAGCATTTATCCCTCTGAGTAATTGGTCTAGGGTCATGTCAAGCACCTTGATTGGGTCTTTGCATGTATTTGGCTATTTCCCCCTTGTTCTTCTTCTCTCTCTCTATTTCCAACCTATTTTCTGTCAACTTCCACTGAGAACCTAGAGTTTTTGACCTCCTAGGTCAAGGAAGAACCGGAGGGTCAAGGACAACCTAGTCCCTAACCTAGGTTAGGTTAGACCTCATCCCTGACCTAGGGTAGAGACTACCTCATCATTGACCCCTATTCCAAATTTCAATTTTTGGGAGTTTCAGGATGTTGGGTTTCACAAATTTTTATTTTCCCTCTTCTCATTCAGTTGTTTCAGATTTCAGAATAGTAAATCCTTAAATTGCATTTAATCTAGGTCCACTTCTAGGGTTTAAGGTTAACTAGGATTTAATTCTCCAATGTTAGCCTTCTCTATAGGTTTGTGCCCTAGATCACTATAAAAGGAAGCCTTCATCTCTCATTTCATCCATCACTTTTTGCAATCAAGCATCCATAATCAAGTAATTGCATTTATTATTCATCAAGAGCTCTCAAGCAACATCAAGAAAGCATTCCATCAAGCATTTTCAAGGAAGAATTCAAGTCCTCTTCTCCATCCAAGTTCTCCATTGAAGCATAGGATTCAAGCATTCAAGCCCTTAAAGGGATTTGGTTCAAGCATTCAAGATTCATCATTCAAAACCCTAGATCTAGCCATCATGGTGGTGTGATCTTCCTTCAAGATCATTTTTTCATCTTCAAGATCTATTTATTCTTCCCTTAAGGTGGATTCAAAGCATACAATCATAGAGGTTTTGATTTACATTTGTTAATGTTATGTTCAAGATTTCATATCAACATAATTGTTTACATTTGAAATACAATTGCGTATTTAATATATATCATAGCTTCATTGTTAGATTTACTTCTACTACTTGCTAGTATTATCTATTTCAATTCCATTATTAAGGTTGATTCCAAACTGGGGTTTAACCAAGGCAAACCCCTCATCCAAACAACAATAAACTATTTTTCTTGTAGGTATAGGTATATGACAGGGAATTGACGTGCAGATCTAGATATCCTTTTTAACGAACTTCTGAGATCTGTTAACAAAATTTCTATTAGAGCTCTTAGGGACAGGATTCTACCTAAGGGTAAGACCTTGGCCCGTGATCTGGGTCAAGGACAACCTGACCTCAAAGGGACAAAATTTTTTAGGGTTTTCTCTATCTTGACATTTTCATTCTAGAGCAGGTTGTAGAATTTCCTATAACTATGCACAGACATCAGAAAATAGTGATTTCTTCATTAGCCTTCTTTCAAGATAAGTATTTTCTATTTTATTTAGTTTATATGTCCATAACATTTTTCATCACTCATCATACCCCACAATCATCCCATCAATAGAGGTGGATCCATTTCACCATCTATTCAAATAAATAATAATAATTAATCTAATTAATCCTAATAACTTAAACTACTTTAACTCTTCCCTATGAGATATTAATAATTAGCAATAATATGATAATAAGCATAACTAAACTACCAAAAGTAAAGCGTAATTAAAAGAGTACTATCTCACTCCCTTGACTTGTATTTGAATTCAATTGCTATGTAACTTAAACAATTATTATCTATTCTTAGAGAAAACTATCCAATATAAATAACATAAAATATTTAAATAACTACCATATACAAACTATTGATTTGATCTAATCATTATAAATAAATCTAAAAACATAATATGATCTATTGATATTCCTTACCATTTTTTAAAAAGTTATAAAAAATTCTAACTAATAATTTACAATACCAAATAAACTAGTAAAAACCAATATTTAAATAATACTTTTATATTACTTAAATATGTATTTAAAACAATTAATACAAATTTAAATTAAATTTGCCTCAATTAACTGACATACTTCTTAACTAATTAAAGTCTATCCTTTAACCAATTGAAAATTCAACATAATCTCTTCTTTATTCTCTATAACAAACTCATACTAATGTAGGAGTTTTTTTTTTAAAAATGTTTCTACTAAATATTTCTAGCTACATTGGAATTCCTTCACAAAAAATAAAATAAAACATGTAAACCATTAAACCACGTATGCCACGTACTTATAAATGAAACATAATTTCTATTCTATAACAATATGTTATTAAACCATGTATTCCATTAAATCATTAAACCACGTACTTATAAAAGAACTGATGACCACGTATTCCATAATTTGGAAACCATTAAACCATCTATTCCACATATTTATAAAATAGTTGATGAACTAGGAGGATGCCTTTGTGGGTTCCCCTAGTAGAGAGGACTCAGATAATGGTTCTAATAAGGTGGAGGATAAGATGGAGAAGGACATCAAAACCACCACAACTAAGGAGGCTAAGATGGAAAAGGACCCCAATGCTAGTAAAGGTACTATAGGAAGTGGTCTAGTGGGGAAAAGCAAGTACCAAATTGCTTCCCTAGAGAACACAGTGGCCAAACTCACCTAAGGCCTTGACAAAACTAACAAAAACCTAGATGATGTCAACAAATTTTCTCTCAAGGTGATGCATGTGTCTACTACCACTCTCTACCTCCTCAATGAGAAGGCTTCCAAGGGGAAGGAGTCTATGGAAGGAAACTGTCTTCAAGTTCTTGAATGAAGAGTGGGCAGATCTATTGTTGTCAAAATGCTTATGGGATGGAAAATGACTCTGCAGCTAGATGAGAGTAGGACTGCAGATGATGTTGGGGCTGACTCCAAGCCTAATAGTTGGGCGGGTTTTGTTAATTTTCATATTTTTAAAACTTTAAGTATTGTTTTTAGCCATGTGTGGCATAAGTTACTTTTCATTGTGGATTTTCTCAAAACTATCTTGGATGATTGGTACCGAGCAATTGTGCTGGGTTGGTTTTTTTCTTTTTTGTTTTTGATAGAGGTAGACACTGTGTGTTCTTAACTAGTGCTTCTTTATAAGGTTGGATTAATATTTTATTAATTCTCTTAATTAGCCTCCTTCTGTACCATGGGAAAACACTCTTTTCCTTCTATTTTTTTCCAAAACAATATGCTATCATATAACTTATATCAAAATCTGAAAATATAGTCATTTACATAACAAAAAGATGTTGACTATAATAATGGAGAAATAAGCTACGATAATATAAATATATTATTCACTAATTTAATCTTACCATCGAATAAAAAATTAACAACATTCAAACGTAATCGTACCAATCCTGAATTAACTAGGGATAAAATTTGATCTATACAATGTTAATACATATATATAAAAAAAAAAAGTTGACAATATGATTAAAACTCAAATTTCATATGAGGAAGAAACCAATCTTCATACCTAAGTAATAATAGTAGAATTAAATTTTGACTATTAGCAATTCTATGTTAGAACTAATTTCACCAATGCTACAAGCAATTTCTTTTAAAATTCCATCCAAATTACAATGGTTTAGAAAGGTTGAATTCTAATTGGGAATAGAGAATAAATACAAGTATTCACTGCTAATAACTTGTCATAACATGATTAAGTAATTATTGAACATAATTTTCATATATTTACTGTGACATATCTACATCAACAATTATCCAATAGTAGACTAACTTTTACTATGAAAGAAAAGAAATTAAATTTTCCACTCAATCTTTAAATTCCATACTCTGAACACACACCAAATAAACATTACTCAAAATAAAAACTAGCTTTACTAACATGAATTTGGTTTCCATATTGGTAGCTATTCGTATAAATAATATTAATTTGGTGTCCACAATATTAAGAAATGCTATCACAACTAACTCACTTAGGTATACTAAAATGAGACCATGTGTAAAGGAATATTGTGGTTTTAATAAAATATCACATTCAATCCACTAATTCATCCAATAAAAATAATATGATATTTTAAGATGATGAACTAGGATGAATTCATTTATGGTTTGTTGAGCCATCTAATGAGTAAGACTCTACAAAATAAGGCACTAAAATTGGTTGGAATACCACCTCCAAATCACTAACTATTCTAATGGTCAAGCTAGGGATTAGCTAAATTTAAAAATCAGGATGAATATAGTGCCTAGCTAGCTGAAAGACTTTGATAGTCAATCTTGACATAATAAGAACTCAAATTGATAATATTGGTAAATACAATTTGAATTGCAAAAATAGAGAAACCAGAAGAGATGGTGGAAAGAAATTTATAGAATTGTGAGATGCTATAGCTTATTCTAGGAAGCCAAATAGAGGCACTCAAGACTAAGGTTTAGAGTGAAATTTCACTAACTCAATGAGAGATGAGATGTAGAAGACCGAAACTGCCCAAACCAAGAGCTTCCCTCTTGTTTCAACAACCAAAAACTCTAGTACAAAGGCATCCATTTCAGTTTTAAAGGTTAGAAATAGGGAATATAAGAAATAACGCCAATTAGGTAGATGCTTCCAATTCTAAAAGCAGCGAGTGAAAAGATAAGGCTAGCACTAGCTAAGACATTGATTTTGACTAGAGCGAACAAAAAGTGTATGCAACACAACAACAAACATGTTTATAAATAAAACCAACAAAATAAAGAACATCTAAACACCTAACTCACTAGTATGAAAGAGAAGGCATGCAAGTCTTCTCAGATTTATACCAACTTTACTACAGGAATTGGCACCATGACAAAAAGAAGGCTAGAGTTCACAATGGACACTCCTCTCACATTACCAGATAAAACTTAACAATCAAGGAAGAATAATAAATAAAACTCAAGAGAAAAGAAACATTCTACCATTTGCAAAGACACGTACATCTTCTAGAATTTGTACAAGGTTTATTCCACAAATTAATATCAATTCACAAGTATTAAATTGAGTACATATCATTAAAAAAAAAGTCAAAATACGTATCATATTTCTACTACAAAATGAAGTTTGATTGGGTCATGTTCCTCCTTCCCTATGGTGCCCCCTCCCTCACCCCAACCATCCTCCTCCCCCACATGGACCAACCCTCTCCCTCAGCCTCCAATTATATTTTAGCTAAGATCCATCTGTTGGAAACTACAATTGAAACAATTCTTGTATTGTCATTGATGTCAAACATTAACTAGTAAGACAGTTGCTATCTCAGAAAGTACTATATCTATTTATTGATGAAAAGGATTAGGCAAAGGGACATAACAAGAGAACCTACACTACTACATTTGGGGCCAAATTTCGACAGACACTTCTGATGGGTAATTTTTTTTAATGAATTTGTTGCTTTTTTTAATAGGCCCCAATGGTGTCGGTATTCTGATGAGTTTTAAAATGACCATTGGAATCCTAACAGTTTCAGGGTATAGATGAAAAAAAAAGTAAAGGGCCAAATTATTTTTATTTCGATTACCATAGAAAAGGAGTGGGAGAAAATGAGGAAAAGCTAAGCATGAGAGAAGGTATGTGATTTCTTCATTTTTCGAGCCTCTGGAATCATATTCAATCGCAAATTTCAAATGCATTGCATTTTATTTGATCATGAATGCTCTCTAAAATGATCACATTTTGCAAGTCTCGTGCCCTAGCCAATGCTTTATCTCTATTATTTGATGTTATTGGTGCTTGTGCTCAAGGATATCGATTCACTGTTTTGAAATGTTTGGATTCATGTTTGTTGATATTACTAGCATGTTTAATAATGCCATTGTATATTGTTGAGATGCTCACTAAAATGACCGCATTGTACTAGTGTCGTCCCCTAGCCCATGCTTAAACTCCATTATTTGATTTTATTGGTGCTTGTGTTCAAGGATATCCATTTTTTTGAAATGTCGACTGTGGTTATCAAATGGATAGCCTGTGAGCTTCTAGCTAGGCACTATTTGTATTGATAGCTTAGGGCATCAAATGTATTGTATCATTGATAGTTGAGACTTTGTTAAAAGGAAATAAGACAAAGAATGATTATGATTTATTTTCTCTATTTTGATCCCTGAGTGGCTTACAACCCAAGGGAAGTATATGTAGATTTATAGATGCAATTGCAAGATACATAGCAGTTGATAATTGACAAGAAATCCATGCATCCAATTTGAATAGCAATTAATACAAAGAAATAGGGTCCTCGAATGACCCAATCATCCAGACCTTGATTGTCCCCTCAACTAGTGACCCTTTAAAACTGGGTTATCATGCAATCAGTGAGTGATCCTTCATTTTCCTAGTCTACCCTGCATCCAAACATATTGAAAATACACAATACAATGATTACAAGTCTTTCACAATCTCCCTTCCCTCAAGGAACACTATCAACCATCCCTATATAGCTCTCTACTATCACTCCATCATCTGATGACCATAGTGACGAGTAAAAGTCTACCACTTCCTTGTTGATTGCATCTAATTCCATAACTTGCTAACCAACTTCTTTCTTTATTGAATCTATTCTATTAATTAATGGTCTTTCCTTGACCAAACTATGGAAAAATATTGTATTGCAGTCCTCATCTTTCAACCAATTCTCTCTAGATTTTTGGCATCAATATATTTCTTCTCTGGCTAGAATTTCCTCATATTGTTGTTACAAGTCCTTTTCAATTAAGAAAACAATTTTATCCATACCTTCCTGAATCACCTTATTTTTTAAAACCTCTAGTTGCTTGTCCAATGTTTTTTTCCACAAATATATCCTTGAAATGAATTTGGTTCCAACACTTCCTCTTATTCTCGATATACTATAATTTTTTGAATAATTAAAACCCCATATTTCCTTAAATAACAAGTACAATCTTCCAATAGTTTGCCACCATTTTCTAGAATCATTCTTCTCTTAGCCACATTTTCTCCATCTTCAAAGAGCATCAAATTAGTACCAAATCCTTCTACAAAACTAAAGCATTTGGAAAGTGATTTGACCCAGTCATGGGAATTATTTTTTCCTCAAAGATCAAGGGGAGGGATCCACATTCTCTTTCTAGAAAAAATGGTACAATCTCTCTATGATGTGTGAGAATCCATGTCTCCTATTCATCCATGTAAACACCCCATTCTAGGCTTTAACTTCCCACAATCCATATTTGGTGACAAAGGTCTGATAATCAAATTAGATCCTCCTCATAATCACCTTTCTCCCTTTCTTATCAGCCATGTCCAATGTTTCATTAAAGTCACAACCAAGAATGAAGGTCACCTTACCCATACCATTCATGGATTGTGAAATGTTGTTCCAAACTCCTGAAAATTTTTTTGTTGCTTCTTGTTCTAGTTTAGCTTCTATTAAACATACTACATTGGGTTTTGTCTCAAAATACCTTTTGATTAAATGTCTCTAGTTAGGGGCATTGCAACCCCTAAAATTCTATGTTATGAGCTTCATTTCTTTCCAAGAGAGAACAAGTCTCTCCCAAATCTTGACTTTCTCTAGTCTTTTCTATTCTCCCTCTCGTCCTCTTTCCTCCCGTATTTATCTTTTTGGACTTAGATTTATTTTTCTTGATTGTTCTATTTTCCAAAATTCCTTCCCCATCTCTCAAGACAAATTCGTCTTATGCCCCTCACTGATTAAGACCCCAATCATCTTCAACATGGTCTTCATCACCTATACTCTCAATCTCATGGATAGGGGACATGTAAATATCTTTAAATACTTCTTCTACCACAATGTCCTCCTGCCCCATCTTCTTGATCTTCCTGGCTAAAGGGGATGAATCCACACACAATAACCCAAAATGAAGGTTTTTGTATCCTTTAATGAATCTCAATCACTAGTAATGCATGGACAGTCAAAATAGTAGTCTCCAAATAATTCAATAAGTGAATATGAATATTTGAAAACTTTCCTCTAAACTTCCCCAACCACTCCTAATCAGTTGGAGGGATATTTCTAGAATCTCCACTATTCCTTTCCTTGCCAACAATTCTTAAACATACTTTATCCAATATGATAATAACATGCTAGACTAAACCAATGACATGTTCTTCATGTGGTACAAGGAAGATTTGGCTATCAAATCTTCCTTTGTGAAAGATGAGAGTGAGAGAAGTTATGTGATTTCTTCATCTTTGATTGGTATCTTCAACGGGCAATGTCTTTCAAACCTCTAGCATCATATTCGACTGCAAATTTTAAATGCATTGCATTTTATTTGATCATGAATGCTCACTGAAATGACCACATTCTACTGGTGTCATGCCCTAGGTCATTCTTTATCTCCATTATTTGATGTTATTGGTGCTTGTGCTCAAGGATATTGATTCACTATTTTGAAATGTTTGGATTCATGTTTGTTGATATTACTGGCATGACCATTGTATATTAGACCTTTATTAACAATTCATCATATCGGATAGAGTATGGTTAAGAAGTTTTAGTGTCTAAACACTCAACTAATCCCTCAAACCGATTAGGAGTAGTTATGGAAGTTGACAGGAAATTTTTTAAGCATTCATATTCACTTATTGAATGATTTGGAGACTACTGGTTTGACTATCTATGCATTACCAATGACTGAGTTTTATTGAAGGATATAAAACTCTTCATTTTGGGTTATTGTGTGTGGATTTAAATGTATGTTTGATTTGGTTAATGTTCATAAGATATCAATAAAGTATTTAAAGACATTCTTACATATTTGGAGAGGTTTGAGAGACACTTATCAAGACTGTACCTTCATAAATAGTGGCATAGCCTAGTTTTACTAAGTTTCCTTTCTCTACCGTAGGGGTACAATTAGAGGGTTCATTGACAAAATGATCCTTTGAATGGTTAATATGAATATGAATGATTTGATATAGTATACTTCTCATTTTACTTGAAGTTTGGAATAGCTTGTGCAAGGGTGAAAGTACTTTTGATCATTTTGGTTGTGACTGTTCCTCTCCACAGTCAGGAAATGTAACTATCTAATGATTATATGTAATGTTGAATGGATTAAATGCTTTATTCTTGGTAGAAGTGAATGGAAAGAATATTGTTGGTGTTAGGTTTCATTTATTATTGAATTCAATAGTTTCCAAGATGTGTTGAGGAGTTTTTTCCTTGTTTAATGTTAACTATTCATGTACAATCCACTCATACAACAGTGAAATGCTATGTGATTGCCAATTTCATACAATTGGTCCTTTGGCCTATATTAAATACAATCCACTCATACAACTAGTCCTTTGACATGTATTAAATAGAATTAAATTATCAACATATTATTGTCATTCTATTTCTTTGTTGTAAACATGCCATTGGTTTAGTTTTGTAAAAAAAATCATGTTAATTTTTTTTTCCTATTTTTTCCATTTGATAATCACAGTCAATGATGAAGGGTGCTCCCCTTAATATCACAAACACATAACAAAAATAGAGAAACAACAACAATTTGCAAGAACAGAAAATGGGCTTCATATTATCTCCACAAATGTGGAATTACAAATTTTAGAGCTACCATATGAAAAACCACATGGGAATTCCCCTTAAAATATTCTATAGGACAAAGCCTTGAATAATTACCTAGATCTACCCTGAACTGCCCTGAACTACCTAAAACAACACTATGAACCTTCTTTATATAGGCAATTTCCATCGCCCAAGAAAGTTCCAACAATTAAGCCCATAGGGCCAACCAAACTTAGAATTATTTTATTTTTCAATTTATTACATCAAATTTGGCTCACAATAACTTTTGAAACCCGAACAAAAATTTTGAAGGAAAATTATTTTTTTCCATTTCAGGTGGCCTGACTTTCAGAGACCATGAGTCATCACCAGTTGACCTGATTGACTATTATGACCCTATTTTGAAAAGGCCACAAAGCACTCTACAAGCCTGAATCATGAAAGTGACTATCACTCAAAGTTTTGGCCTCATCTGGGGCCTCTAAAGCCTTCAAAACTGAGTTCAAAGTTTTCGTACCCTGCTGCCAATACCAAAAATCTTCAATATCTTCAAAACTAGACCTGATCTAGCCATGAAACTTTACCGACATGCTGATATGACTGAGAATAACCTCCACATGTGAAATCAGAACATTCCAAGATTGTATGACCAACTTACTAAAAATAGAAAGTTTCCATAAATAGCAGCTCTGCATAAGATAGTCCTTATTGAATACAAAAATAGAAATATTTTCGGGTGATGCAAGATTGCTCTTACACCCAGGATGCTCCTACATCAATCAACATTTCAAAGCATTGAATAACATCAAATAATGGAGATAAAGCATGGGCTAGGGTATGACACCAGCAGATTAAAATTGAACCAATGACATGTTTACAACAAAGAAATAGAATGATAATAATATGCTGAAAATTCTATTCTTTTTAATACAAGCCAAAGGACCAGTCCCAACAATTCTTAAATATACAAGTTATTTGATACGATGAATTGTTAATAAAGGTCTAATTTTGTAGACTGGTAGCATAGAGGAAGATTTGACCTAGCCAAATCTTGTACCACACAAAAACTGTGTGATAACTATGTCTACTCCAACCTTAAATTTTTAAGAATTCATCATATCAGATAAAGTATGTTTAAGAATTATTGGGAGTAGTTTTCAAACATTCATATTCACTTATTAAATGCTTTGGAGACTAGTGGTTTGACTTCCCATGCATTACTAGTGACTGAGATTCATTAAATGACACAAAACCCTTCATTTTGGGTTATTGTGTGTGAATTCAAATGTAGGTTTGATTTGGTTAATGTTTAGAAGAGATCAATAAAGTATTTAAAGACAATCCTACATGTTTGGAGAGGTTTGAGAGGCACTTATCATGACTTTACCATCACAAACAATAGCATAGACTAGTTTTACTAAGTTTCTTTTCTCTATTTTGAGGTTCTCATTGCCAAAGTGGCCAAAGACTATGTTAGGCTGACAAAATATGGGGATTCTCTTTATTGTTGTAAATCTTTGAAGGTTGCTGCACTTGGATGGATGTGTACCATTTTTAAGAGAATTGGATTGAGTTTGGCTTACCTCAAATAGGTGAGGTAGAATATGGAAAGGTTGTCATCTATTTACGTAAATACCACGACTATTTTGATCTGTGGGTACCTTAATGTTGGCAAGAGCTCTTTTATTAATTATGATGAGTTGTATCATTCCCATCATGTCCCATGATTGCACCATGTATACCCTTAAATATAGGATGTAAATCATTGTTCTCTTCTTAACCAAAGGCTTCCATATCTTGAGGTAGTGGAGTTATGTCACTCTTATGAACTCAGAATTATGGTCATACCCTAGTGACAAATTTTAAATGGATACAAGCACATTTTTTTTGCAATGGTTAGGCCCAACCTTTATATCTTTTATGTCAATGCTAGATACCTCTTCTTTACTGATTAATCCATGTGACAAATCTGTAGATTTGTGAGAATGAGGAAAGGAGCCTCTACTATCCAAATTCAAAACTTGGGACTTTTCTTTCCTTCCATCTTCAGATTCACCACACACCACTAAATTTAGATTTTTCTCATAGTCTTATCAATTGAGAAGAGGAGGTGGTGTGTCAAATGAATCCCTTTCCATATCAACTTCATGCTCTTCACCAATTTCTAATTCAAAATCAATCTTTGAGCAATCTGAATACTCATCAAACCTCTCTTGAATGTCCTCACTACAAGGTACATATCATCTTTATTGCATCTTCTTTTTATTTCATGTTTTAATCTTTAAGAACTTGATCAAGAACATAGGTTTTAATTAAATATCAATTTGATTTGCAATGTTTGTGTTCTTTACAAATTTGAAAGGCTCTAATACTTACTAGGGCAGATGTGGATGTGTAACCTTATGCTTTTACTACTAGGTCTCTATTTTTTGGGCATACTAATTATAAGTCCTTGAAATATATCACAAATGTTGCTAATTAAGGTTGACAGGATGATTACGCCTATCCTAAAAAAGAACTATCAAATCACTATGCTTTCAAATCAATTACCTATTGGTGTATCCCTTGCAAGGGAGAGAAGCCAAACACATAAAGAACATGCACATAAACATGGAAACTAAAAAACTTAAATGGAATACACCAAGAAGTATCAAATGATGAATGCTCAATTGTTGTAATGGTAAAGCATCAGAACCGTCCATTTCTAGAACTTGATTTTCTAGTCTAAATGATTTTTCTATAGTTGTAATGATTTTTCTAGAACTTGATTTTCTAGTCTTAATGATTTTTCTATACTCCTAATGATTTTTCTATAGTCTTAATAATTTTTCTTTTGTCCTAATGTTTATTCCTCTTGATAAATTAGGCCTTGAATTTGAATTTTTGTTCACTATTTTATTTCAGCTTGATATTTCATTCATTTTTCATATACATAGAGACTGCACATGCTGATAAAAAGATGAGCTATTTGATTATTCACTATTCATGATTCTAAATGGTCAATATTTTTGATGGTACTCCTTGGTGTATTCCTTTTAAAAATAATCATATTTCTATGACTATGATAAATGTCCCTCTATGGGCCTATGAACTATGGGCTTAGTTCCATGTTTTCTTTCATTCTTGCATTTGAAATGTTAAATATGGGCTGCATATAGAGGTATTATGTGTATTATTGTAGGTGATTATTTAATTGCGGTATTTTATTTTTTATTTATTTTTCTTTTTTTTCTTGTTGTTTCTTTTCCATTTCAACAATATGGACATGTACATTTCTTTGAGCACTATGCTTTATGTTGTTGCCTACAAGGCAAAGCCATTAGGCCTTTATGATAGTCTAAAGCTATTTAGCCTATTGATACCCTTGGTATTTTGGACCACCCCTTGGAGGATAGGAACACCATAGAGATGCTCAATATTATTACCTTGGCTAATTTGAAGGTAGTTGTTTTATTTTTCCTTGATGTTTCAGGGTCTTGTGGTTATAGTATTGGGAAACATATAGCTTTGTTTCACAACATAAATCTTGTATTTTCCAATAGGCCTCTTATTGTAGTTTGTAATAAGATTAATTTGCAACCACTAGAGACTACTCTAAAAGCTTGAAGAAGTGATATATTTTGGCAAATGAAGAGTGGAAAGAAGATGATATTCATGAGATCATGGATGGACACAATGTTGTAGACTTTATTGATCCAGATATCTTGCAAAGGCTTGAAGAACTGGAGAGGGAAGAAGGGCTTAGGATGGAAGCTAAGGATGATGAGATGGGGGAGGTGGAGTTGAATCCTAATGAAAAGGAATCTCTAGCTACAATTAGGAGGAATAAGTAGATGCTTATCATCGAACACAGATTGAAGAAGAGTACTACAGAGAGCACACCTACCATACTATGGAAATTTGATAAGAACAAGGAATATGGATTAAATAGAATGGGAAGACATGTATTTCTAGCCTAGGCTTGGATCCTTCACAATTAGCTTGATAATAAATGAAGCATATGAGAGCTAACCAATTAGCTTCCAAGAAAAATCTCATAAATGAATATTGTGTACCCTAATTCATGTGCCCTCTACACATACCCAAAGGATATATTTGAAACAATAAGGGTAAGGCTTAAAGAAGTTAATTTTGTATCACTAGACAGATCTTTAAGCCTTATCCTTTTTGTTTCAAATATATCCTTTGGGTATGCACAGAGACCAGAGGAATTTGGGTATACATAGTTCATTTATGGCAATTTTATTGGGAAGCTAATTGCTCATATGTCATCTACTTCATTGTTATGAAGCTAATTGTGATAGGATCCAAGCCTAGGCTAGAAATATATCTTTCTAGACACAAAAAACATGCACATAAACATGACAGTGGAGAAACATAAATGTAGATATCACAACAGCTAAGAAACATAAATGTAGGCATCATGGTCACAATTTTTTGGAGACAACATAATTGAGTTGTATACCTAGACAATGCAAAGAAACTACTACTCCTCCAGTTCCAGAGGAGTAGTGGTTGCTTTGCATCATCTAGGTATACCACTCAATTATGTTGTCTCCAAAAACTTGTGACCATGATGCCTACATTTATGTTTCTTAGCTGTTGTGTCCAATGACCCCTTATGACCTTTTATGACCCTTTACGACCCCTAAGAATACACATATTAGAGGTCTTAAAATGTCATAAAGGGTCATAAGAGGCTCCTAGTAGGGGCCAAATGAGCTTCCACCTTCACGTGATTGGCCTTGTTAACTAGATAATGTTAAACTATTCTTGAAACAAAGAGAAACTCAATAATTTAAGGTCTCAGTCTACATAGATGGTGAAAAATGATGAGAATAAATGATGGAGAGTTTTTAGATACTGAGAAGACGTATATGCAGTGGAGGCCAGAATGGATTTTTGTGGAGATTTGCTAGATGTGGAGATTTGCTAGAGTGGGTTTCCAGATTGAGTACCAGTGCAGAGATGATGATTCAATACTACATCTATAAAACCTTCACAAATATCTCTTTTTTGGCCTCCAGTCATACCTCTTCTCAAAATCTAGAAACTTTGGATACTATTTGTCATCCATGCATGAAATGTGCTAATAATCATATAAAATTACTTTTGCAAGACTAGGATCAATTATGAGAAGGTAAACAACAAGATAATTTTATTGTATCTTTCATTTCTTTTATCCATTCATATTTTTTGCCTTCTCTTATATTGGATACTATGCAATGTACATAAAGGAAATGTGGTGATTATTCTCAATGATTGATAGGCATAAGTCTTCTAGCCCTTATCCAATAGCTAGGACTAAAGATAGCAGAGCTCAAGAGACCATCATAGTTGGTCTCCATCCATGGCCTATATACTGACAAAATATTTTACATTTCATTAGCTCATCAAATGCGGTGATTTGAAAGAATTTAATGGATGATATTTTTATGTATAACGTATATTATTTTAGTTTGACAGTGAACAAATTTGTCTACTTCACACACTTACATACATTATCAAGCATAGCCATAAAGAAGCATCCCCTCCCATGGCTTGAATAATGTAGGCTATGGGAGGAGATGCTTCTTTATGGCTGTGCTCATAGTATACAAGTGCATGGAGTCGATAAATTTGTGCAACGTCACCTTAAATAATATACGTTATCATGAAAATATTCAATTAAATTCTTTTAAATCCCCTCATTTGATGAGCTAATGAAATGTAAAATGTTTTATTAGTATATGGACCAAAGATGGAGACTGACTATGATGGTCTCTTGAGCTTTGTTATCTTTACTATGCTCATTCATCATTTTTTCGACAAGTAGTAAAGCTTTTTTGACAGAAGCGCTATATGTCTGACGGATTCTCGTATCGGTAGTTTATTATACATCATCAAATATCCAAAAGGTCAACCATCAGATAGAACCCCAATATGACAGATTTGTATGACGGGGCTGCTATACATCCGACGGGTTCTCCTATTGGACATCTATTGCATATCCATCACCTTTATGACTGAAGAAAAATCCTAAGAACCATTTTTTGACAAATTGGTCCCATAGTACAATTTCTATTTATGTGGCCAATTCCAATGGGTAATGATGTCCAAATACCGATAGTTATCACTTCCATCACCATTTCCAATGCAAAAATGTCAACGGACACATTTATTAAAGTTTTAATAAATAGTCATTGCAAATGTGACACATGGCTGTTAGAATTTGGCCTCAAATGTACTAGTGCTAGGGAAAGGTTGAGTTATCTGATACTTCAATGGGTACTTGATTATTTGGCACATTTATAAGATAATGTATTATATATCTAAGTAAGAGGAAAGACTGAAGAAGTAGGCAACCAAGAAGAAGTGAAGAAATCTAGTTTAAGCCAAGTGATATTAGTGTTGATCGAGTCCCAGTATATGTTGAGTAAATTTAGTGTTGACTGAGCATCAATTTATGTCAAGAGATAGGAAATTACGGAGTAAAATAGTGTTAGTCAAGGAAGACAGTTTGTAGAGATGACCGAGTTACACAAAGATGACCAAGGAGATGAACACAATATTGACTAAGCATTGGTAATTTACATTTGGAGAAAGAATTCAGATTCCTAGCCGACATAGTTTAATTCTTGGGTTATTTAAATTGTGTTGACTTTATTAATAGATTGTATGGAGAATTTACTATATGGTAAATCATTTTATTATGGATTCAATGAGAAGTTGGAAGATGTATCTAGAAGGAAGGATGAAGAACTTAAATATTGGAAGGATTCAATGAATCTAACCTAAACCTAAGATCTACGGAGAAGATTAAGTGGTAAAAGATGGACCTACCTAACTGAAAAAGTATAAAGGAAAACCTAAGTGTGAGGTTACAAAGTATGATGAAGTTGTTGATGGTATTGGTTGATAAGTCTAAGCAAAAGGTTAAAGGTGAAGGAGTTGATCAGAGTTATGATTTCTTGAAGTGATTCCAAGTAGATTAGTGATGGACATGGAAATGGAATGCATCAGTAAATCATCATATATGTGAAAATTGGATATGTTATTTGCAAATTGAGTTCAATTTTTTTTAAATCAGAAACTACTGCTACTTTCTAATTATTGTATTATTCTAAGTCTTGTTATCAAGGTTTACTGAATAATGATTAATTTAAATCCCTTAATCAAGTTGGCATTCTAATCGAATGTACTTAAATCCTTCAACTAGGTCACTTTTGATAGAATGTTTAAATCCTTTAACAGGGTCACACCTAGGAGTGTGTTTGTAAACCTTTAACAAGGTTGGCTTTGTTGGAGATTTTCTAGCAAGCCTATGCTAATTGTATGTTTTTCATTGATGAAAACATATGGTAAGTAGTGTGCCTTGTAGTTCTATGCAGAGAGCCTTGAGCATATATTGTATGGATATGTTATCAGCATGATATCATAGATGCAAAGGTTGATTCTAAGTACAGACAGTTGTGTAGTTGTTGATAACAATAGTGTTCCTGACAATGTTGTAAGTAGATTTCTATATGTAATTTATAGTATGGTTATGATGGAGCCTTGCACATTTATTTTTGTGTTGTAGACATAATAGTAAAACTATTTTCATAGACATGGATCTAGTTGTGCAGTTAAAGTTGAGTTATGATGTTTCTAATTGCTAGTTATAGTTTCACAAGATTATTTGGTAGAGCTGACAGTGTTTATATTATTTCTTTAGTTTCTCTTATCATTATGGTATGTGTGTTTGATTTTGTGTTTTGTTATGAGCTAAGATTGTTTAGTTCAGAATGCATAATGTATTTCATCTTGAGAGTAAAGTTTCAGTTAATTTGGTGGAGCTAACCGTGTGAAGCGATGCGTCTACTGATATTGGGTTGTGCGGTCCTATTTGTGTTGCATGCTTAGTATAGCCATTAAATATGTTGTTGGAAAGTGTATTAGTTTTATTAATATGATTTCAAGAAGGTTCTAATAGGCCTACATGATTATATCTTTTGTAGAAGGCTGCTTATAGCCGGTCAGTCGTGTTCGCTAAGAGGAGTTATTAGAAGTAGAGAAAGAAGGTGTGAATGTATTGTGCCAGTAAAGATACATCAAGCATCAGTTGAAGATCTATGTGAAGAAGTAGAGAGTTTATGCTATCCATTGGAACTAATCAAGATAGCAGGTCTAAATTGGAGTTCTTGCTAGGCTATTCGTAAAAGACTCCTAACATGGTTTTACCTTTGACCAAGTCACTATACTTTATGTATTGTAAATATCAACTCCTAATAGGGTTATATGATCTTCTTGTTAATATAATTTAGAACAACATAGAGGGGGGTGAATTAGTTGTTCTAAGGTCTTGATGTGTAAGAAAAACTTAAAAACTTTACTTTAAATCAGATCAAACAACCAAAACAAACTCGGTCATCACTGATTCAATAATAGAAACATATAAGTTTGTAGTCCACTACCCAGCTGTATCTAACTTGAAAAACACAGAAATTTTCAAACCAAAACATTCACACAAGTGTTGACATGAGGATTTATAGTGGAAACCCAATGTGGTAAAAACCACTTTGTAACATGCTACTATTATTTTCACTCTTCTAAAGTGAGCTCGATTAAAAGCCAACCCTATCAAAGGTTACAATACACACTATTAGGTGTGACCTAGTTAAAGGATTTCAATCACCCTATTAACAGTGAGCCTTGTTATAGGACTTACATACACTCCATTAGAATGCAACCTTGTTCAAAGGATTTAACATATGACTATTAGCTCAACCTCTGTTAAAAGGATTTTGACTATTACAATGGTTATAAAGTAGCAGTAGTATTGATATGAAAAATATACAACTCACTTTCCAAATATCAAATCCAATTCCATACACAAATGCTGGTTTACTGACTTTGAAACTTTTCCATCTCTGTCTCTGATCTGCTCGAAACTTTTCTTCAAGCAATCACCACACTTCTCCTTCAGCCTTTTCTGCTTATACAGTCAATAAAACTTATCTTCTAGCATTCCATTTTCACCCATGCATCAACCTTGCATATCTAATGCTCAGGTTCCCTTAATGCTTTCCTAATTAGGTTAACTCATCTTTTGCTACTCAATATTATTCGTAGATCTTAGGGTTAGGTTAGATTCATTGAATCTACCCACATTATGTTCTTTGACTCCTTTTCTAGAAACATCTCAAATCTCATAAAGATTTACAATAAAACATTTTACAATGCATTTAATGCTTTCAAACAATCAATAAATAAAGTCAACATGTTTTACATAATCTAAGAATTCAACAATGTCAGCTCCAAATTTGAATTCTCTTCAAATATAAAAATGCTGATGCTTAATCAATATTGTGATCATTCACTTGGTCTTCGTGTAGAACGCTCAGTTGTTACTAGAAAATTTTCCTTAGCTTACACTGTCTCCCTCGGCAATTTACTGATGTTCAAATTGACACTAGATTTTTGGTCAGCATACACTAACATGGTTGACACTAACATTACTCAGCTTAAACATGATTTATCCATTTTTTCTTGGTTAAGCCTACCATTTTAGTCTTCAATCTTACTAAGATAAACAATACATTGTCTCATCATTGTGTGACATAGTCAAGTACACCTTGTAGTATCAAGATAACTCAACCTTTCCTTAGGTTCTATTGTTACCAACCTTGCCCCAATCCTTCACAACAATATAATAGATATAGTACTTTCCTAAGTAGCAACAGTCTTACCAGTTAAGGTTTTGACATCAATGACAATACAACAATCATTTCAATTGTAGTTTCCACCAATCTCCCTCTTTGGCATTGATGGCAACACCATATGATATCACCTAAATAACACATGGATTACCAACCAATCCAAAACTTATCTATCCATCAAAGAAAATTTATAATATCCTTAGCTTCATTTTGATTCAGAATTCGTAAGCCATGCTTCTATGACCATCAGATGTAATCATATCTCCCTCTATCCTGATCTTTCATTTTAGTTCACCATCCTTACTCTTCATTTTCATGTGTTATTATATCATCTTAGTTCATCTCCCTCTTTGACAAAAATGCCAAAGCAACAGTGATGCAGGAGCATCCTGGGTGTAAGAGCAATCTTGCATCACCCAAAAATATTTCTATTTTTATATTCAATAAGGGCTATTTTGTGCAGAGCTGCTATTTATGGAAAGTTACTATTTTTGGTAATTTTTGTATGTGCTCAGAATGATCTGATTTCTTTCTTGGAGGTTCATTTTGATCATATAAGCCTACCAGTAAAGTTTCATTGCCAGATCAAGTGTATATTGGAAGATATTGAAGATTTTCGGTATTGGCAGCAGGGTACAAAAACATTGAACTCAGTTTTGAAGGCTTTAGAGGCCCCGAATGAGGTCAAAAATTTGGGTGACAAGTGATTGCACGGGTCAAGTCTATAGAGTGCTTCGTGGCATTTCTGAAATGGGGTTATAATAGCCGATCGGGTCAACTGGTGATGACTTATGGTCTTCGGAAGTTGGGCCACCTGAAATGGCGGGAAATAATTTTCTTTAAAATTTTTGTTCGGGTTTCAAAGGTTATCTTGAGCTGACTATGATGTAATAAAATGTAAAATAAAATAATTCTAATTTGGTCGGCCTTATTGGCTAAAATTCTGGAACCTTCCCAGGCGGTGGGGAATTGCCTATATAAGGAAGGTTGTATTATTGTCTTAAGTAGTTCAGAATAGTTCTGGGTAGTAGATCTGGGTATTGATTCGAGGCTTTGTCCTACAAAATATTGTAAGGGAATGCCCATGTGGCTTTGCATGTTGTAATTCTGAAAATTTGTAATTCCACATTTGTGGAGATAATAAGAAGCCAATTTTCTGTTCTTGCATATTATTGTTGTTGTTTCTCTATGTCTGTTATGTGTTTGTGGTATTAAGGGGAGCACCCTTCATCAAGTGGTATCAGAGCAGGAGTTCTTGAGTGTGTAAATAGATCACCGACTGTGAGGCAGTTTGCACCAGGACCGTGGCTAGGGTTTCAGCGCGCATCGCAAAAATGCCTCCATGAAGGGAACGTGGCGGAAGAGATGGTGTTGTAACACCTGAGGTTAGAGAGCTGCAGAGACAAGTGCGAGCATTGCAACAAGAGATTTGCAGAGGAATGAATCTTAATGTCAGAGATGTAATCGAGGATGAAGCCGAAGAAGAATATCAAGAAGGAGAAGTCAAAATTATGAACCAGGAGGAAGAAAGACTTTTTCGGGCTATTTCTAAGATTGGGAAAAGACCTAAGATTGAGGTTCATACATTTTCTAGAAATCTTAACCCAGAAGAATTGATCGACTGGATCAACGAATGCGAGAAATATTTTTAGTATGAAGATGTTGAGGATCCTGATAGGGTCAAATTTGCGAAGGCCAGACTGAAAGGTCATGCAAAGATATGGTGGCAAGAGCTTCAGTTGGAGTGAAATAGAAGGGGAAAGGAGAAAATCACGAGATGGGATCAGATGGTGGATAAATTGAAGCGACAGTTCATTCTTGTTGATTATGAGCTTGACCTACTGAAGAAAATGCAGAGTTTGAAGCAAGCAGGAAGATCTATTTAGGAGTATACAGAGGAGTTCTATCGACTTCTCATCAGAACAGGTCACGCAGAAGCTGATAAGGAGAAAGTTTCCCGATACCTTAATGTGTTAAGGCCAAGCATTCAGGAGGAGCTGAATCTGGTTTGAATGAATAGTATTGAAGAGGCATACCAGTTTGCCCTAAAAGTAGAGGAAAAGCTGAACAAGAAGTTTGAGAGCAGACAAAACGGAAGAGGTCACGGTGGACGATCTGGTGGACGGTCATATGGTAGCTGAAATGAGGATCTGAAAAAGAAGGATGAGTCCAGTAGTAGTCACAATCAGTGAGGAAATAATTCCAATCACTTCCAGGATCAGAATAATAGAGATCAGAGAGGAAGAAGAAGAGGACAAGGATCTGGAAGAGGTGGCTTCCGTGGAACATGTTTTCACTATGGAGAAGAAGGTCATAGGGCATTTGAATGTCCTCAACGCCAAGGTAGAATAGACAGGAGAAATGAAGGCCAGGCTAGAGTTGCACATGTAGATGAAGATGCCAAATCATCAAATTCTGAAGATGCTGAAAGAGGAGAAACATTGATTAACAGAAGAGTCCTATTGAGTTGTGAGAATGAACCTGAGCAAAGGAGGAGCCTGTTTCGCACTAGGTGCAAGTGTGAAGGTAAATGTTGTGATGTGATTATTGATAGTGGAAGCACTGACAATTTGGTGTCAGAAGAGATGGTGACAAAGTTGAAGCTCAAGAGACAGAAACACCCACATCCATATCGGATTGCTTGGGTACAGGATGACAACAAGGTCATGGTCAATAAACAATGCCTGGTGAAGTTCAAGATTGGCGGATACCAAGATGAGGTATTGTGTGATATCATATCTATGGATGCATGTCATATGTTGTTGGGTAGACCATGGCAGTTTGATAGATGTGTTGTACATGATGGTCGTGCGAATACCTATTCCTTGACAAAGGATGGAGTGCGACATAAGCTAAAACCATTGAAGGAGACTGAAGAAAAGGTATGTGGTAATGAAAGGATAACTATTGTTGATGGAAGAAATTTTCTAGATGGTATGAGGCATGAGCATGTATGTTTTGCTTTAATTCCAAAAGCTGGTAAAGAGGAAGTAGAAGATGTTCCTGTAGAAGTTGCAGATTTGTTGAATGAGTTTCAGGATATTGTATCCGATAACGTGCCTAATGGATTACCACCAGTCAGGAAGATCAGTCATCAGATGGACTTGATTCCAGGAGTGAGTTTTCCGAATAAGGCAGCACACACAATGACACCTGCAAAAAGTGAGGAGTTGAACAGACAAGTACATGAACTGTTACAGAAAGGATTGATCCATGAGAGTCTGAGTCCCTGTGCTGTACCAGCGGTATTAGCACCAAAGAAGAATGGAGAATGGAGGATGTGTATAGATTCTAGGGCAATAAACAAGATCACAATCAAGTACAGGTTTCCATTGCCACGAATGGATGATATTATGGACTGTTTGAGTGGAGCTGTGTATTTCTCAAAGATAGATCTGAAGAGTGGATATCACCAGATTCGGATCAGAGAAGGAGATGAATGGAAGACTGCCTTCAAGACAAAGGAAGGACTGTATGAGTGGTTAGTCATGCCTTTTGGGCTAACCAATGCACCGAGCACTTTCATGCGGCTCATGAACGAGGTTCTGAAAGAATTTCTGGGTAAGTTTGTCATTGTTTACCTAGATGATATTTTGATTTTTAGCAAGACATTGGAGGAACATATGATGCATATTCGTATGGTGTTTGAGAAGCTGAGAGAAGAGAAATTATTGATTAATTTGAAGAAGTGCAGTTTTGTGAAGAAAGAGTTAGTGTATTTGGGATTTTTAGTTTCAGCAAAAGGTCTAAAAATGGACTCAGAGAAGGTACAAGCTATCCTTGAATGGCCTACTCCAAGGAGTGCTACTGAGGTAAGATCTTTTCATGGTTTGGCTAGCTTTTACAAAAAGTTTATCAGAAATTTTAGCAGTATTTGTGGACCCTTGACTGAAATAATGAGAGGGGATAGAAAAGAGTTTAAGTGGACTAATGGGGCAGAAAAGAGTTTTCAATTGTTGAAACAAAAAGTTACAGAACAACCTGTTTTAGCACTTCCAGATTTTAATAAGGTGTTTCAAGTAGATTGTGATGCTAGTGGTACTGCAATAGGAGCTGTTATGAGCCAAGAAAGTAAACCTGTTGCTTATTTCAGTGAGAAGTTAAATGATGCCAAGAGGAAATATTCTGTTTATGATTAGGAATTTTATGCTATAGTTCAGGCATTAAAGAAGTGGAGACATTATCTACTTCCTAAGGAGTTTGTTTTGTATACTGATCATCAAGCTTTGCAATATTTGAATAGTCAAGGAAAATTGAATCAAAGGCATTTGAAATGGGTTGAGTTTTTGCAGAGTTATACATTTGTTTTGAAACACAGGAGTGGAAAGTCTAATAGGGTTGCAGATGCTCTTAGCAGAAGGCAACTATTGCTGACAAAAATGCAGATTGAAGTGGTTGGGTTCAAGGAACTCAAGAATTTGTATCCAGAGGATCCTGATTTTGGTGAAGCTTGGAAAGCTTGTACAAAACCTGTTACTCTAGACAGGACGAAATGGTTGGATTTCATCATCCAGGATGATATGCTATTCAGAGGGAGTCAGTTGTGCATTCCACGAAGTTCTATGAGGAAGAATCTCATCAAGGAGAAGCATAGTGGAGGATTGGCTGGACATTTTGGTCGTGATAAAACCCTTGGTTTGGTTAGTGAGAATTATTATTGGCCACAGTTGCAGCAAGATGTGAAGAAGTTTGTACAGAGTTGCCGAGTATGTCAGATGGTGAAAGGAGTGAAGTAGAATACAGGATTGTATTAGCCATTACCTGTACCAGAGAAGCCTTGGGAGGATATCAGCATAGACTTTGTTCTTGGTTTACCGAGGACTCAGCGGGGACATGATTCAATTTTTGTGGTGGTTGACAGATTTTTAAAGATGGCACATTTCATTCCCTGCAAGAAGACTAATGATGCTGTTCATGTAGCAGAATTATTTTTCAGAGAAGTAGTGAGACTTCATGGTTTGCCAAAGACCATAGTTTCAGATCGGGACACTAAGTTTGTTTGATATTTCTGGCATACATTGTGGAAGAAGTTGAAGATAGATTTGAAGTTTAGTTCATCACATCATCCACAGACTGATGGATAGACAGAGGTGGTGAATAGGAGTTTGGGAAATTTGCTGAGATGTTTGGTTGGAGATAAGTCAACAGGATGGGATTTGATTTTACCACAGGCAGAATTTGCATACAATAATTCTGTCAACAAGAGCACTGGTAAATCACCATTCCAGATTGTATATGGAAGTAGTCCAAGAAATGCATCTGAATTGAGGAAAATAGATAAAGGAGAAATAAGTAGTGCTGAAGCTGAGGATTTTGTAGAACACTTGAAGAACATCCATGAAGAGGTGAGGAAGCATATTACCAAGATGAATGCATAGTATAAGGCTAAGGCAGATGAGAAAAGGAGGTATAAGAAATTTCAGGTTGGTGATGAAGTCATGGTTCATTTGCAGAAGGAGCGGTTTCCAGTTGGTACATATAACAAGCTGAAAATGAAGAATTTTGGACCATGTAGGATACTGAAGAAACATGATTCAAGAAATGCATATGAGGTAGAATTGCCTACTGAGCTAAATATTTCACCAGTTTTTAACATTTCAGATCTGACAAAGTATCATGAAGGAGGTGTTGAAGATGAGATCATAGCAGCACAGTGGAGTATTCCAGCAACTAGTTCAGACACTAAGGAGATCAAAGATATACTGGACAGTCGTGTTGGTAGAAGCACAAGGAACAGGACATATGAAGAATATCTGGTCAAGTGGAAAGGATGACCTGTTGAAGATTCATCATGGCTGACAAAGGAGGAGGTTAGCCATCTTGGTTTTCCTCTGCACACCTGAGTTGTGACAGGGTCACTTCTCAAATTACCCTGGGTGTCTGATCCAGGAGCATCCTGGGTGTAAGAGCAATCTTGTATCACCCAAAAATATTTCTATTTTTATATTCAATAAGGGCTATTTTGTGCAGAGCTGCTATTTATGGAAAGTTACTATTTTTGGTAATTTTTGTATGTGCTCAGAATGATCTGATTTCTTTCTTGGAGGTTCATTTTGGTCATATAAGCCTGCCAGTAAAGTTTCATTGCCAGATCAAGTGTATATTGGAAGATATTGAAGATTTTCGGTATTGGCAGCAGGGTACAGAAACTTTGAACTCAATTTTGAAGGCTTTAGAGGCCCCGGATGAGGTTGAAAATTTGGGTGATGGGCGCTTGCATAGGTCAAGCCTGTAGAGTGCTTCGTGAGATTTCTGAAATGGGGTTATAATAGCCGATCGGGTCAACTGGTGATGACTTATGGTCTTCGAAAGTTGGGCCACCTGAAATGGCGGGAAATAATTTTCTTTAAAATTTCTGTTCGGGTTTCAAAGGTTATCTTGAGCCGACTATGATGTAATAAAATATAAAATAAAATAATTCTAAGTTTGGTCGGCCTTATTGGCTAAAATTCTGGAACCTTCCCAGGTGGTGGGGAATTGCCTATATAAGGAAGGCTGTATTATTGTCTTAAGTAGTTCAGAATAGTTCTGGGTAGTAGATCTGGGTATTGATTCGAGGCTTTTTCCTACAGAATATTGTAAGGGAATGCCCATGTGGCTTTTCATGTTGTAATTCTAAAAATTTGTAATTCCACATTTGTGGAGATAATAAGAAGCCAATTTTCTGTTCTTGCATATTATTGTTGTTGTTTCTCTATGTCTGTTATGTGTTTGTGGTATTAAGGGGAGCACCCTTCATCAAAAAACATAAAACATACATCCATCAGATGTAGATAATATATGTGCAATTCAATGTTTCTCCCTCTGTCATCTTGCTTATGACTGATTCATTGTCTTTTCTTCTTCTTCACAACTCTAGGCCAGTCCTAAAGTGTCACAATCTGCTGCATCAATTTGTCAAATATTTTTTTGTAGTATATTTGATGGAGTGCTTCCTAGCTTGACTAGGCAGCCTCAATTAGGGGAAGGACCCCTAATTTACTTCTTAGGTAGTCATGAGCTTCTCTGGGTAAAGCTTTAGTGAATATGTCTACTACTTGTTCTTTTGTATTCACATATTCCAGTCAGACTTCTTTGTCTTGTACTAATTCTCTCAAGTAGTGATACTTGATTTCTATGTGTTTGGTCTTAGTATGCATCACAGGATTCTTAGAAATATTGATAACAACAGGTTCAGTGATTTCTTCTTTCATTCCTACCAACAATTGTTTTATCCATACAATATTTGAATAGTTTACTGCAGCAGTAACATACTCAGCCTCAATAGTAGATTGGGAAATGCAATTTTATTTCTTTCTTGTCTAGGAAACTAATCTCTATCCAAGAAAGAAAGCTCCACCACTAGTACTCTTCTTGTCATCTACATTTCCTACCCAATCAACATCAGTATATACTCTTATTTCAAATTTGTCATCCTTCTTGTAATATAGTCCATAGTCAGCAGTACCTTTCAAATATCTCATAATTATTTTCACAGCCATGATGTGTGTTTCCTAAGGATTGGTAGAAAATCTTGCCACAATCCCAATAGCTAGTGCAATATCTAGTCTACTATGTACAACATACTACAATTTTCCAATCATGGATCTATACAGAGTCTGATTTACTTGGGCAGCATCATCATTCTTAGATAACTTTTTTCCAGTAACCATAGGAGTACTCACTAGTCTAGAATCTTCCATCCCAAAAAAATTTAGTAATTCATTAACATACTTAGACTGTGTAAAGAAAATTCCTTTCTTCATTTGATATACTTGTAAACCAACAAAGAATTTGATCTCACCAAACATGCTCATTTCAAATTTAGTTTGCATTTCATTTGAAAATATTTTACACAAATCTTCTTGTCCACCAAAAATAATGTCATCAACAAAATTTTTTGCTAAAAAGATACCTTTCCCTTCTTCATCTTTCATGTCCAGGTTGCTTGTGTCATTTGTTCTTGAAAATCCAATCTGCATCAAGTAGTTATGCAACCTCTCAGACCATACTCTGGGAGCTTGTTTCAATCCATATAATGCTTTGTTTAGTTTTCATACCATGTGTCTTCTGTTTGGATCAATAAAACCTTCTAGATGTTCTATGTAAACCTCTTCTTCTAGTATACCATTTAAAAATGTAGACTTGACATCCATTTGATATACCTTGAAATCTTTATAAGCAGCATATGCAAACAGAGTTCTTACTCCTTCCGGTCTAGCTACAGGGGCAAATGTCTCCTTATAATCTATTCCTTCTTCTTGTGAGTAGCCTTTGCATACCAGCCTAGCTTTGTTCCTAGTGATTTCACCATTTTCAATCATCTTATTTCAAAATACCCACTTTGTTCCTATAACATTCTTATTTTCAAGTCTCGGCACTAGAGTCCAAGTATCATTCTTCTCAATCTGGTCAATCTCTTCATTCATTGCTTGTATCCAATCTTCATTTTCCAATGCTTCTCTAGTTGACTTGGGTTCAAATTCACACAGTAGGCATGTTGGATCCTTAATCTTACATCTGGTATGAATTCTAGCATTTTTGTCTCCAATTATCTATTCAGGCTTGTGATGTCTTCTTACATATTTTGCCAAAATAGGTTCAGCTCTTTTCTCCTCTATTTCATCAGGTTCCCCAACAAGATTGTCAGATTCAACCTCTGAATGCTTGGCAACCTCTTCCTGATAGACGACAACAGTATCCTATCACTTAGCATGTTCTTGTTCTTTCTTGACATTGTTTTCCTAACACTCGGCAACATCTATCTGTCTCTTGACATTGCTTACCCGAGACTCAGCATCAGGTGCAAGTCTATTACTTGCCTCTTCCTCCTCCTCAATATACACAAAAGATCTGTAATCTTCTGGTTCTCTTTTGCTATCAACTTCATTTCTTTCTGCATACTCATCAATTTTTACATTCACACTTTCCACAATTTTGTTAGTGTTAGAGTTCAAACACTTATAAGCCTTACTTTTTGTGGAATACCCTAGGAATATTCCTTCTTAACTTTTAACATCAAACTTTCCATCCCTAGTGTCTTTTAATATATAGCACTTACTTCCAAAGATTCTAAAGTATTTAACACTTGGTGCATGTGCATGCCATAATTCATAGGGTGTCATATTTGTACCTTTTCTGATATGTACCCAGTTAAGAGTGTAGACAGCAGTGCTTATAGCTTCTTTCCAGTATTTTTGTACCACATCCTTTTCAATAAAAAATGTCCTTGCACAATCAAAGATAGATCTATTTCTTCTTTCTGCTATACCATTCTGTGGAGGTGTTCTAGGTGTAGACATCTGTCTTTTAATTCCTCTTTCGTTGCAAAATAGATTGAATTCATTTGATGTAAATTCTCCACCTCAGTCAAATCTAAGACATTTCAAGTTCCTACCTGTCTCCTTCTCAACTTTAGCCAAATACCACTTAAAGAATTGAAAAGCTTCAAATTTTTCTTTTAGAAACGTTACATGCATCATCCTGGTATGATCATCAACAAACAAGATAAAGTATCTAGCACCACAGTAACTTTTTACACCCATAGGTTGGCAAAGATCAATATGAACCAACTCTAAAATGTTTTCAGAAGTAAAGGATTTTCTCTTAAAACTTGACTTTGTCATTTTTCCTAACTGACATTCCTTGCACATCACATTCTCAAGTTTCTTCAGTCTAGGTAGACCTCTTACTTTCTTCTTCTTACTTATCTCTACTAAATTGTCAAAGTTAACATGACATAGCCTCTTATGCCATAACCAAATATCATCAAGTTGTGCAATCATACATGTTTCTTCAGATAGGTCAAGATAGAATAGATTACCTTTAGTTTGTTCTCCACTTCCAATCAGTTCTCCAGTAGCATCAAATATTTTAGCTTTCTTGTGATGAAATTCTACTTGGTAACTAGTTCTATTGAGCTGAGCAACACTTAACAAATTATAATTAAGACCTTCAACCCAATAAGCATTTTCACAAGATATCTTATCAGTCAGTTTAATCAAACTTTTTCCTCTAACAGGACATGGTGCATCATTACCAAATGTTACACTTTTACCTCTGTAATGATATAAAGTCTCAAACTTATCTTTGTCACCAGTCATATGATGTGAACAACCATTGTCAATAATCCATTTATCATTCTTGTTCACATAGGAGATCAATGCAATTTTCTCATCCTCATTAGATTCATCTTTCATTGCAACATAGACTACCTCAATTTCAAAATCATCACTATCAGTATCAGTTCCTTCTTCAGCAATGTAACAAGATTTCTTACCTTTTCCTTTGTAGTCTTTGTTCCTTCAGTAGCTTCTATCATCTCTTATGTCTTTGTGTTTTCTTTTTCCTTGATCATCTTTATCCTTCCTGTCAAGACATCTAGCAGCTATATGACTGACTTTGTTACATGCAAAACATATAATAGGGAGTTTACCTTTATACTTTCCTTTTCCTCTTCTTAGTCTTCTAGCCATAAGAGCTTCTAGATCTTCAAGTTCTTCATCAAAAGTGTCACTGTCACTTTCACTTTCACTTTCACTGGTGCATCTTTCTTTTTCTTTCTTAGGCTTGTTCAAAACTAATTGTGACTTGAAAGCAGATTCAACATTACCAATACTACCAATAGTGAAATTATCATAATTAGAGAGTTCAAAAGGAGTCAGCTTGCCAATCAAACCTTCCAAAGTAAGCACATTTGCAGAGTTACATCTAGATTCCTGAATAGTTGAGATCTTAATAGCATATATAGGACGTAGAGTTCTTAGCACTTTTCCAATTATAGTTTCATCATCAATAACATGATTTTCTCCTCTTATAGTCTTTACAACTTCTTTCATTCTACCACAATATTGTGCAATGTTTTCACCTTCTTCCATTCTCATCTCATCAAACTTACCTCTAAGACTCTTGGGCTTTGCTTTCAGTACAAATAAGTCACCACCATAGATCTTTGCAAGAGTGTCCCAAATCTCCTTTGTAGTTGTACAGTCCTTAATGTCCTAAAATTTTGGATAGCTTAGGGAAAATGCAATTTCCAGCATTGCCTAATTATGTTCTTGTTTAGCTCTCATTTCTATGGCAGTCAAAGGTACAATAGGTGAGACATAGTCATTCTCAATGTAGTACTTTGCAGAATCACCAATACCGGCCAGATGCAAATTCAGCAAGCTTCACAATGCAGAGAAGTTCTCCCTATTTAGCTTTGGTACCTCCTTCTTATACATCTTGATCATTTGCGTCAAGTACCTTTAAACTTGATTTCTGTAGACACCAATAAGTAACACAGCTCTAATACCAATTGTTAATATGATTTAGAACAACAAAGAGGGGGGTGAATCAGTTGTTCTCAAGTCCTGATGTATAAGACAGACTTAAAAACTTTACTTTAAATTAGATCAAACAACCAAACCAAACTCAATCATCACTGATTCAATAATAGAAACATATAACATTGCAGTCCACTACCCAGCTATATCTAACGTGCAAAACACAGAAATGTTCAAACCAAAACATTCACACAAGTGTTGACACCAGGATTTATAGTGGAAACCCAATGTGGGAAAAACCACTTTGTAACATGCTACTATTATTTTCACTCTTCTAAAGTGAGCTCCGTTAAAAGCCAATCCTATTAAAGGTTACAATACACACTATTAGGTGTGACCCAGTTAAAAGATTTCAATCACCCTGTTAAAAGTGAGACTTGTTATAGGACTTACATACACTCCATTAGAATGCAACCTTGTTCAAAGGATTTAACATATGGGTATGTGCAAGATCATGAGTGGCCAAAAAGTGGTGATGTCAGTTCAAAACTTTGACAATGTAGCTAACGACTTTTTTTTCACCCGAATTTGATAAAATGAAAAGGGTATCTTAAGGAGATTATCAACTTTCTATCGATATAATTGATGTCAAATTTTCAATTCGGTAAATAATTTTTAGTTATTTTCTAATTGAGCTACCTCTAAAGTGTTGATTTATATACTGATTGAAAAATAACTATAACTTTTAGATGGTCTAACATTTTTGAAATCTAAAAAATGCATCACATTCTATGCTTCACCTTCTATAAGGAAAAAAAAAAAAGAATTTTGTAAAGTTTTGAATGAGTTAAGGTGGTTAGACGCGGGATTTTTTTTATTCTGAAAATGTTGTAGCAAAAAATTCATAATTGATTATTTTTTTAGAATAAAATTACTAAAAAATATGTCTCGCATTCAGGCATGAGTTTACTACTTATATATAAAATCTTATAATAAAATATTATCATTTGACTATGATTAAGGTGGTCAGACATACACCTACTTATTTTTTTCCTAAAATTTTTGTACTGTTGCATTGAAATCTATATTTTTTACCAATTATACTAAATTTTTCTCAAAAAAGGCCTAGTAGTTTAGAAACTATATTAAATTTTCTATAGATTCTATTCTTACAACTTTTTGATATTAGGTTCATAGCTAGTTGAAATTTTCATGTCAAGTTGACTAACCCTAATTTGTTGATTTTTAATTGCCACTTAAGGGCATAGTTTGGCCCCTCATGATCTTTCACATACCCATATGACTATAAGGTCAACCTCTATTAAAAGGATTTTGATTGTTACAATGGTTAGAAAATAGTAGCAGTATTGATCTGAAAAACATACAACTCACTTTGCAAATATCAGATCCAATTCCGTACACAAATGTTCATTTACTGATTTTGAAACTTTTCCATCTCCATCTCTGATCTTCTCTGAACTTTTCATCAAGCAATCACCACACTTCACCTTCAACCTTTTTTACTTATACAGTCAATAAAACTTATCTTCCAGCATTCCATTTTCACCCGTGCATCAACCTTGCATATCCAATGCTCAAGTTCCCTTAATACTGTCCTCAATTAGGTTAACTCATCTTTTGCCACTCAATCTTATTCGTAGATCTTAGGGTTAGGTCAGACTCATTGAATTTTCCCACATTATGTCCTTTGGCTCCTTTTCTAGAAACATCTCAAATCTCATAAATATTTACAATAAAACATTTTACAGTGCATTTAATGCTTTCAAACAATCAATAAATAAAGTCAACACATTTTACATAATCCAAGAATTCAACAACATTGGCTCCAAATCTGAATTCTCTTCAAATATAAAAATGTTGATGCTTGGTCAATACTGTGATCATTCACTCGGTCTTCATGTAGAACGCTCGGTCATTACTAGAAAATTTTCCTTAGCTTACACTGTCTTCCTCGACAATTTACTGATGTTCGTTTGACACTAGATTTTTGCTTGGCATACACTAACTCAGTCAACACTAACATTACTCAGCTTAAACATGATTTATCCATTTTTGGTCGATTAAGCCTACTAGTTTAGTCTTCAATCTTACTAAGATAAACAATACATTGTCTCATCATTGTGCAACATAGTCAAGAACACCTTGTAGTATCAAGATAACTCAACCTTTCCCCAATCCTTCACAACAATACAATAGATATAGTACTTTCCTAAGTAGCAACAGTCTTACCAGTTAAGGTTTTGACATCAATGACAATACAACAATTGTTTTAATTGTAGTTTCCAACACTTCTAATAAAAATCATTATACTCTAGTGCAGTTTATAGTGGATACTAATTCCCACCAGGGTTTTTACCTATTTGGGTTTCCCTAGAACCAAAATTTTGGTGTTGTGTTAAGTGTTATCTTGTTGTGTATGTTCTTAATGTTCTTCTATACTAAATTGGATAAATAATTGAATCTTGTAGATAATTAATTCACCCCCCACTTAGTTATCTCTTAGGACTATTCCTAATAATTGGTATCAGAGCCAAGTGCCTCAAAGAGAAATTTTAACAACTTGAGGTTGATCAGATGGCCTTCTTGAGAAAAGAAAGTCTTGAGTTTGATGGAGAGAATTATCTAGAGTAGAAGAAGAAAATGATAACACATTTTCAATGCGTTGGTTTTGAGATCTTTGAAGCATCTACTCAAGATGTTCATGTTCCCTCTCTAACATACCTTGCCAAAGAAGATGCAACCACTAGACAAAAAGAAATATCCACTCAAAATACAATTACCAAAGAAGCCCTTATCAGTGCCTTATCTGACAGTGAGTTTTTAGAGATCAAGAAAGAAGGAGCATACATAATTTGGAAGTATCTAGAAGACATGTTTGAATGAGATATTGAAGCTAAGAATGCATGCAGAAAGACATGGAAGAAAATATACAACAATTTGGAGATGCTACCTGAAGAGAACATCAGAGCCTATAATCAAAGAAGTAATGAAGAAGTTGTAGGAATTAGAAATAATGGTGGAGAAATTTTGGAAGAAGACATAATGGTTAAATTGATGACTACTTTGATAGTAGAATATGAGAGCAAGATAAACATCCTAGATGAGACTCTGCAGTTTTCAAAGGAATTCAAGAGAGAGAGACCTTAATCAACAAGATTTCATCATTTGAGATATCAATATTAAAGACATAGCCTAAAGTGAAACAACATTCAAAGCCTTAGTCCATGGTAAGAAATCTTTGAACAATTCTGGTAATTTTGATGATGAATATGTTAATAAAAAACTAGAAGAATTCATTGATATGATTGCTAAGAAGGAAAGAAAAGGAAAAGGAAAATATGAAGTTCAGTTACCATTTAAATATTTTTCATGTAAAAAAGTTGGTCATTTTGCATCTAAGTGTCCTACTAGAGTCAACAAGTACAAAACTAATTTCAAGCCCAAGTATAAAAAAGAATGTTACTATGCCAAAGATGGAGTGATAGATGAAGATTCAACAGAAGATGAAATTGGATTTATAGTAATTGAAGATAGAGAAAATGTTTGATGACATGGATATTGAAGATGAAAAGAAAGAAGATAAAGCATTGATTTCACAAGCAAACATTAGGATAGAATGGATCATTGACATCGATTGTTCACATCACATGATAGGAGACAAAGATAGATTTGTACATCTAGATAAGTATAAAGGTGGCATGGTTAGATTTGGGGACAACACTTCTAAACCTATCATAGGTAGAGGAGCTATCACTTTGGATGGAAAGAATAACACTGATGATGTTCTATATGTTGAATTTTGTAGCATAACTTACCGAGTGTTGGATAGTTACTTGAAAAAGAATATAAGTTGGAATTCAAAGAAAATAAATGCATCATTAATAACAAATAAGGAGTAATGATTGCATCAGGCTCAAAGACAAAAGGGAATTTTTTTTAGCTTAATTCAGAAGAAAGTTGTTTTGTTGCAAAATTTGATGATAGTTGGTTATGGCACAAATGACCATGTCACATCAATTTTTACAATATAGTAAAAGTAAGAAATGCAAAAGCAGTAAGAGACATCCCTAGTATTCCAAGACCAGTTGATACAATATGCAGGGAATGTGTGATGGGAAAGCATGTAAAGAACTTATTCAAAAGGAAGTAGAATTTACTAGAGAACAAATTGGATCTAGTGGATACAGGCCTATGTGGACCAACTCAAAGAAGATCATACTATGGTGAAAGGTACTTTATTCTATTTGTTGATGATTATTCTAGAATGATGTGTGTTGCATTCTTGAAAGATAAATCTAAAGCATTTCAAAAGTTCAAAATATTCAAAGCTAAAGTTGAAAATGAGTATGGATTAAAGATAAAATTTCTTAGATCTGATAGAGGAGGATAATTCACCTCTGACAAACTCTATGAGCATTATAAAGAACATGGGATAAAGAGACAACTAAGTGCACCTAGAACCCCTCAGTAGAATAGAATTGTAGAAAGGAGAAATAGGATCATACTTGACATGACACACACTATCATGATTGAAGGAAAAGTTGCACACACCTATTGGAGAGGAGTGAATACTATAGTCTATACTATTAACAAAATTCAATTAAGGCCAGATGTAAACAAGACACCATATGAGCTATGGTTTGGGAATGTACCTATAGTAAAATACTTCATAATATTTGGAAGCAAGTGCTACATTAAGAGAGATGATGGTGTTGGTAAGTTTGATGCAAGAAGTGATGAAGGTATTTTTCTTGGTTACTCTACTAAAAGAAAAGCTTATAGATGTTTTAACTTGAGATTGAAGAAGATCGTTGAAAGTGCACATGTAAATATTGATGAAAAGTTTGTGATTCAAGAGAGATATCATGATTATGCACCTATGATCAAAGAAGAACCTAGACCTATCAGTAGAGAAGAAGATGTTGAAGAAATTTTTGACACCATTGATGTATTAATCAATGAACTTGAAATAAGTGAAGAAAAATCACAAAAGACATATGAGAGAGTCACACCTAATGTTCCAAAATTCACATCTAGATACCATTCAAAAGAAGATATCATTGGAGATCAGAATAGAAAATTCATGACAAGATCAAAAGAAAAAAATTTCTACAGTCAATGAAGCGGTATGTTTACTTTCACAAATTGAACATTTAAGTGTTGAAGATGCATGTAATGATTCAGATTGGCATGAAGCAATGAAAGAAGAGTTAGATCATATAGTTAAGAATGATACATGGGAGATGGTCCCTAAACACAGTCACAAAAATGCGATTGGAACCAAGTGGATATTCAGAAACAAGATGAATGAAGATGGTATAGTGGTAAGAAACAAAGCTAGACTAGTATGTAAAGGATATGCGCGGAAAGAAAGAATTGATTACTCTAATACATTTTCCCCTATAAGAAGATTATAAGCTATAAAGTTATTTCTAGCATATGAAACATTCAAAGACTTTAAAGTATATTAGATGGATGTCAAGTCAACATTCTTGAATGGAGAATTGAAGGAAGAAGTTTACATAGAGCGGCCTGAAGTATTTATTTTATCAGATAAGCCTGATATGGTTTATAGACTAAAGAAAGGCACTAAACCATGGTATGAAATATTTGATGTTTACTTGACAAAGAATGGATTTAGGAAACAAGTAGAAGATTGTAACTTATTTATAATAGAGACACCTGAAGGATTATTATTAGTTTCTACTTTTGTTGATGACATTATTTTTGGTGGTAATGACAAGCTTAGTACAGATTTTTATAAAGAGATGCAGAGAAAGTTTGAAATGAGTATGATTGGACCTATCAAGTACTTTTTGGGATTACATGTGAAGTAGACAGACAAAGATATATTTATTAATTAGTCTAAGTATGTGAAAGAAATATTAAAGAAGTTCAAGATGGATGATTTCAAGCCAGTAAGAACCCCTTTGATAATAGGAAGAAAAATTTCAAAAGATGATGATTCAACAATAGTTGACAAGACTCTATATAAATCTATGATTAGTAAACTCATATATTTTACTCAATCTAGACCAGATATTTCTAATGTACTTGGTATTGTTGGAAGATTTACAACATAACCTAAACAAAGTCATCTTATGTTAGTAAAGAGGATATTAAAATATTTGAAAGGAACTATAGACTATGGTTTATGGTATCCTAGCTCGGAGAATGTAGAACTTCATGTGTATACATATGGAGATTGGGCAGGTTGCGTTGATCATAGAAAGAACACCTTAGGAGGAGTAGTATTTCTTGGAGACAGACTAGTTACTTGGACAAGCAAGAAGAAGAATTTTATTTCTCATTTAAGAGTAGAAGTAGAGTATGTAGTAGCAGTATTAAATTATTCTACAATTTTTTTGATCAAGCAGATGATAAAGGATTTTTTAATCTAGATCGATTATCCTATTATTATTCATTGCGACAACACTAGCACTATCAACATGTCAAAGAAGCATGTGATGCATGCAAAGACAAAACATATTGAGATAAAATATCATTTTATAAGGGAAAAATTTGCAGGAAAAGAAGTAAAGTTGGATTATGTGAGTACTAAAGAACAATTAGCAAACATATTCACAAAGCCATTGCCAAAGGATATATTTTAGTATCTCAGGGAGAAGTTGGGAGTAATTCCATTCCTTGGATCTGATTAGAATTTGTAGTAGTACATCAATCTTTAGTGACTGATGAATGGTGGACTACTCTACTTCAGGAGTAGTACCTGTGCTTTTTTTTTTTTTCGGTATCATTTTCCATTGATGTCAAAGGGGGAGTATATAGTCATGAAAAAAAAAATATTTCTAGTAAAGGGGGAGTATACAATAATAATATATAGCATTAGATGGAGAAATCATTTTTGGTGGAGTATGTTGTTGAGGAAATGGAAAATGTTATTGTACTTGTGGATTGATGGTGTTTTTCATTTCATATGTTGCCATCAATGCCAAAGGGGGAGATTGTTGGAGATATTCCAGCAAGCCTATGTTGATTGTATGTTTGTCATTGATGACAACATATGGCAAGTAGCATGCATATTAGTTCTATGTAGAGAGCCTTGAGGATATGTTGTATGGATATGTTATCAGCATGATATCATAGACACAAAGGTTGATTTTGAGTATAGACAGTTGTGAAGTTGTTTGTAATAGCCGTGTTCATGTATGTAATTTAAAGTATGGTTATGATGGAGCCTTCCTTGTTTATTTTAGTGTTGTAGAAATAATAGTAAAGCTATGTTCATAGACACAGAGTTAGTTGTGTAGTTAAAGTTAAGTTATGATGTTTCTATTTGAGTTACAGTTTCAAAAGATTCTTTGGTGGAGCCGATAGTGTTTGTATTATTTTTGTAGTTGCGCTTATCATTATGGTATGTGTGTTTGGTTAAGAGTGCATAATGTATTTCAACTTGAGAGTGAAGTTTTAGTTAATTTGGTAGAGCCGACCATGTGAAGTGATGTGTCTAATCATATTGGATTGTGCGGTCCTATTTGTGTTGTGTGCTTAGTATAGCAGTTAAAGATGTTGTTGGAGAGTGTATTTTTTTTTATTAATATGATTCCAAGAAGGTCCTAATAGGCCAACTTGATTATATCTTTTGTAGAGGATACTTATAGCCAGTCAATTGTGTTCTCTAAGAGGAGTTGTTAGAAGTAGAGAAAGAAGGTACAAATATATTAAGCCAGTAAAGATACATCAATCATCAGTTGAAGATCTATGTGAAGAAGTAGAGAGTGTATGCTATCTATTGGAACTGATCAAGATAGTAGGTCTAATTCACAGTTCACCAAGATTTTAGATATAATGTGTATCTATTGTGCAGAAGGTTGCAACCTTCACCATTTAAGAAATGTGCTCCCGGATAGTGTGTCATCACCTTTAACAAGTTTATTTATAAAAGACTTCTAACAGGGTCTGACCTTTAACTAGGTCATTATACTTCATGTATTGTAAATATCAACTCCTAATAGGCTTGTAAGATCTTCTAATGGGGATCATTATACTCTAGTGTAGTTTATAGCGGGTGCTAAATCCCACCAATCTTTTTACCTATTTGGGTTTCCCCGTAACCAAAATTTTGGTGTTGTATTAAGCATTATCTTTCTATGTATAGGGTATGTGCAAGATCATGAGGGGCCAAAAAGTGGTGATGTCAGTTCAAAACTTTGACAATGTAGCTGATGACTTTGTTTTCACCCGAATTTGATAAAACAAAAAGGGTATCTTAAGGAGATTATCAGCTTTTTATTGATATAATTGCTATCAAATTTTGAATTTAGTAAGTAATTATTAGTTATTTTCTAATAGAGCTACCTCTAAAGTGCTGATTTATATACTGATTGAAAAATGACTATAACTTTCAGACGGTATAACATTTTTGAAATCTGAAAAATGTGTCACATTCTATGCTTCACCTACTATAAGGAAAAAAAATAAAAATTGAATTTGTAAAGTTTTGAATGAGTTAAGGTGGTCAGACACGGGAGTTTTTTATTCTGAAAATGTTGTAGCAAAAAATTCATTATTAATTATTTTTTTGGAATAAAATTACAAAAAAATATGCGTCACATCTGGGCATGAGTCTACTACTTATATATAAAATCTTATAATAAAATATTATCATTTGATTATGATTAAGGTGGTTAGACATACACCTACTTATTTTTTTCCTAAAATTTTTGTACCGATGCATTGAAATCTATACTTTTCACCAATCATACAAACTTTTTCTCAAAAAAGGTCTAGTAGTTTAGAAACTACATTCAATTTTTTATAGATTCTATGCTTACAAATTTTTGATATTAGGCTCATAGCTAGTTGAAAATTTCACGTCAAGTTGACTAACCCTGATTTGCTGATTTTTCATTGCCACTTAAGGGCATAGTTTGGCCCCTCATGATCTTGCACATACCCTAAATTGTTAATGTTTTTTTGTACTAAATTAGATAAAGAATTGAATGTTGTAGATAACTGATGCACTCCCCCCTCTCAGTTATCTCTTGGGACTATTCCTAACAGGCTTTTCACAGAGCTCACTTTACAAGAGTGAAAATATCAGTAACATGTTACAAACTAGTTTTTCTCAAATTGCGTTTCCACTATAAATCCTGGTGTTATACTTGTGTGAATGTTTTGTTGTGAATGTTTCTATATTATGCAATTTAATTAATTTTGGATGGTGGATTACATGTTATATGTTTCTGGTATATATACTTTAGAGACCGAGTTGTGTTGGTGATTAGATCTGAGATTGTTGAAGCATTTAAAATTTAAATTGGTACATTTGGACCTGAGAACAACTAATTCAACACCCCCCGCCCCCCCCCGCTCTCTATTGTTCTAAATAATATTAATAATTGGTATCATAGAATTTGGTGCTTATAGAGAAAAAAAAAAGTTTGAAGCTACTTGAAGCTAATGATCATGATTTATAAAAAGGAGGTACCAAAGTTGAACAAGGAGAACTTCCCTACATCAAAGAGTCTGATGAAATTGCATCTATCTGGTATTGGTGATTTGGAAAAATACTATGTTGAACATGACTATGTTATACCTATTGCACCTTTGACTATCGAGGAGATGAAAGTAAAATAGGAACATAATCAAGAAATGTTGGAGATTTAATCTACCTTAAGTTATCCTAAATTTAAAGATATCAAATATTGTACTACTGAAAAGAAAATGTGGTATACTCTTGAAACCATCTATGGTGGTGATACAAATGTACTAAGAGCAAAATTTGAAAGCTTGAGAGGTAAGTTTGATTAAATGAAAATGCAAGAAGGTGAAAATGTTTCTCATTACTGTGCTAGAATTAAGGAGACAGTGAATGCTATTAGAGGAGCTAATGGAATCATTGATGATGAGACTATTATTGGTAAGGTATTAAGAACTTTTCTTCTTATCTATGCTCTCAAAATTTCAGCAATTCAAGAATCAAGATGTAACCCTGGTAATATTCTAACTCTAGAAAGTCTTGTTGGTAATCTTGTTGCTTTTGAGCTATCTAACTATGATAACTACATTGTTCCTAATGTTAAATCTACATTCAAGTCATAAATGGTTTTACATAAATCTAAGAGAGAAAAAGAAAAATGTGTGAAAAGTGAAAGTGACAATGTCACTTTTGATGAGGAACTAGATGATCTTGAGTTAATCATGGCTAGAAGATTGAAAAGAGGAAAAGTAAAATATAAATGTAAACTTCCAATAATTTGTTTTTCATGTAACAACGTTGGCCATATTGCTACAATATGTCCTGACGGGAATGACAAGAATGAGGAAAGAGAAAGCAAGTACCAAGATAAGAGAGATAATAGAGATGACTGAAGGTACAAAGGCTACAAGGATAAAGATAAGAAATCCTGTTATATTGTTGAAAAGGAAATTTACAGTGATAGTGATGATTTTGATATTGAAGCAGTTTATCTTCATGCTATTAAAGATGATTCTAATGAAGATGAGAAAATTGCACTTATTTCTTATGTGAGTAAAGGTGATAAATGGATTATTCATATTAGTTTCTCCCATCACATGATTGGTGATAAAAGTAAATTTGAAATCCTAGATCATTACAAAGGTATAAATGTCAAGTTTGGTAAAGATGCACCATGTCCTATGAGGGGTAAAGGATCAATTAAGCTAACTGATAAGATCACATGTGAAAATGAATATTGGGTTAAAGGTCTTAACTATCATTTTTTGAGTGTTGCACAACTTAATAGAACTGGTTATCAATTGGAGTTTCATCATAGAAAGGATAAAATTTTTGATGCTACTGGTGAACTAATTGGAAGTGGAGACCAAACTGGAGGTAATTTTTTCTATCTAGATCTTGTTAGCAATGGGACAACATCCCTCGCAAGGTTTGTAGCATGGCTTAACTACCTCTTGTGTCTTCTATAAGTCTAGTGGTTGTATCAGGCTTTAATAGGTTGATCTTTTGGTGCAACGACAACTACTACTTGTAACAAGTGGTATCAAAGCTTGGTCACATGTTTGAATCCATGCAAGTCATAGCGAGTAACGCTAGGAGGGGGATTTTTGATAGTGGTATAACATCCCTCGCAAGGTTCATGACATGGCTTATCTGCCTCTTGTGTCTTCTATAAGTCTAGAGGTTGTATCAGGCATTAATAGCTTGATCTTTTGGTGCAACAACAAATGCTACTTGTAATAGATCTATTTGAAGAGACATGTTTGATTTCATAATTTGATGATGTATATGTTACAAGTATTAGTTTTTGTTGCACTAAAAGATCAACTTGTTAATGCCCGATACAAGCACTAGACTTATAGAGCATAGGAGGCTGTTAAACCATGTCATGAATCCCGAAGGGAGACATTGGTGGTTAGTCCAACAATCCCCCCCTCAGCATCACTTGAGGGGATTTGAACCCATGACCAAGCTCTAATACCACTTATTACAAGTAGTAGTTGTTGTTGCGCTAAAAGATTGACCTGTTAATGCTTGATACAACCACTAGACTTATAGAACACAAGAGGTTGTTAAACCATGTCACGAATCTCGAAGGGAGATGTTGGCAGTTAGTCCAATAGTAAATTTATAGCATAAGAGGCTATGTCATGTAAACTTTGATAATCTGGTAAATATTAGGAAAAAGAAGAAAGTTAGAGGTTTGCTGAGATAGAAGAAACCTAATAATGTGATGTGTAAATAGTGTTAGTTGGGTAAAATGACAAAGTCTAGTTTGAAGACAAAGACATTTCTGAAATATTTTGGGGTTTTTTTCATACAAACCTTTGTGGACCTATGGGTGTAAAAATTTATTGTGGTTCGAAATACTTTTTTCTATTTGTTGATGACTACACTAGGATGATTGTTAGAAATAGGTAATACTGAGAGGGGGGGTGAATCAGTATTCTATAGACTTTTACTTTTGCCCAATTATGGATATAAAAAATCAACTTGATGCTTGAAAAATAGAGTAAACCAAATAACATGCAAAGCAATAAAGAAAATGAATTCATAACACCATATTTATTTTCGAGGAAACCCTGGCCAAGGGAAAACCTCAATGGGGATGATAACCATAACTGATCCACTAATCAAAAGTATCCTATAAAGGATGTTGACCCTGTTAGGAGTCTATTACATACATATAGTGTCTTTGTCTTGATTAAAGGACTTTGGACTTGTTAGAAGCCTCAACCCTACTAAGAGTTGGTATAAAAAATGGAATGATTAGAAGATGAGCTCAATACCCAAACATGTAATGTACAATGATCTTTGATTACAAAAGGTAAGGTACATAATCTTTCACTGCTGTCGAATATATTTCCTATTCTAATTTATCTTTCTAGCTTCTTCACTTTCATATACAAAGTCTTCTTGATTTCCTCTTTTAAAACATATATCTTCACATCATATTATTACATTATCTTATTACATCAAGCATATGTCTTCGCTTCACATGCTTCTTACATATATACAAGCTATGAAGAAAAATAACTTTACTGTCATCTTTACAAAGCATAAACTCAAAACTAACTTCTTCTTCCCAAGAGTTAACATCTAGGATGTCATCCCTTGTATGGTTAAGTCATTATTCTGATAGAGAAAATAATCCCTTAACTATTTTACTTGTTTTGTCTTCTTACTCTGCTCAGTCAGCTTTAACTATGTTTCGGTAACCTTGCAATAACTTCTTTCATACATGTCGTATAGACTTGTGCTTCCAGATGAGTCTTTTTCATACATAGAATTATCCATGTTCAAGTGTGCATGCACTGAACTTGATTCTATCAACATAGCAATCCAAAACCATCTCTGGTTAGATTGAAAAATACTGCTTATACTTAGACAATTTTACTTGTGCTCTGACATAAATGCTTTCCTTTATAGTGTCATCTTGATACTAATTAGATTATATATTTCTATAATGACAAGAACTTGATATTTTACTTACCCAAATTTCCAACAATCTCCCCCATCTTCATTGGTGGCAACATATGAGAAAATTGGCTAAGTCATACAAAACTACAAAATTGTGGCCATACCAAAATTCTTTGGTATACTTATATCTCCAAAAATATATAGAATATTTATACTCCCCCTAGGAATATGCCTCTATACATTATACAATATATCATATTTTCTATACAATTTACAATTTTCTGCTATCACTCCCCATTTGACAACAATGACAAAAAGGGTGCCAAAACTATTCAACAAAAATGTTTTTATCTTTGGATTCAAGATTGCATAGCCGATAGCCTTACAACACAATTTGCAAAATTTATCTTTATGCTCTCTAACTCTTTCTCCCATGATTTCTTAATGGCATCTGAGACACTAAGAAGTGCACATAGGCCATAACATGCTATTTCACATGCCTTAAGGTTTGCATAGTGAAATTTCTCATAAGATGTCTTAGAGCTAAGACATTCTTCCAATTGAATCTCAACAATACTTATTTTGATTGAAACATGCTCTCCTAATAGAGGAAATATTCTCAGTTTCTTTTCCTTTTCATCGCTTAGAATCCTTATGTCATCATACAATTTACTTATTCTTTTCTCAATATCAGAAATTTTCACATTCAGACTTGCTCAGAGATTTTTTGCTGTCTAAATTTCTGTCTCTTTTGCTTTCATCTTCTTTGCTATTTTTGATACAAGATCTATTGATTTTGTACATTGTTTATATAGAGATTTTCCTTTCTCTAACCTTCTTCTTAGTTCTTTTATGTAAATATCTAGGTTATCAATATCATTTCCAATATTCAAACATATATCCTAAAATATTTTTGCTTCATAGGCTGCTTGTGCTTTTACTGTAGCCATGTCTGATAGGTTTGTGAATTCATTGTCAAATTCTTTCACAACTTCTTTTTCTTTGACCTATGGATCTACTTCATTGATTTGATTGGATATAACATTCTACAATTTCTCTATTACTTCAATCAATGATCCTTCAAGGCTTTTTACTTTCTTGTTCTTCCCAATGATTTTTTTAAGAGATGAGATCAACTCTATTTGATCATCATCATCAACTTCCTTTCCAAGACTAGCAAAGATGGACTTAGTCTGTGGCTTCTCTTCTACTACCTTGGGTGTGGGACTAATTTCTACTTGTTCTTGTATTTTTCCTTGTCTTGTTTCCTTTGTGTTAGCTTATATTTCTATTTAATTTTTTTCTGCATCTTCTTCTTGTCTCGTTTCCTTTACTTCTACATTCAGTGTCATGCCTTGTTTTTCCATAGCCGAATTGTCAACAATGTCCTCAAGATTACTGAATGGGTTGTCCTCACTTTCTAAAGTGATGTTCATTCCTTCCACATTCATTATTTCATCTTTAATGTTGATTGATGGTGGCAGTGAAGGACTTTTGTGTTCCTCAGCTTCCAATGATTGATCTGATGCACTTGTGTGCTCACTAGGGCATGAGGTCATTACCTTTATAACTGCCTATTCAATTTCTTTGTTAACTTCCTCATAGTTTCCTCCCACTATCAAGATTGTCCTCTTCATTCTTAAATGAGTATTAAGGGTTTTCAAAATTTCTTTCAAATGATCTTCATCTTTAATGTCACAGAGATTTCTTTCATAGTTCTCTCTTATATTTTATCTTCTTCTGCTACTCTTTTCTTTGTATTCACTAACTTTTTAAATAATTCATCAGGAATCTTTCCTTGAATACTGTCAAAAAATTTATCAGCCAAAATCATATGCTTGACAACTACATTTTCTAAGTTCAATTTCTTAGAATAATTGTACATCTCATAGTATTTGTTCATTTTAGAGAAATCTCCTTCATTAATGATTAGGGCATTTACTTTTTCTATCTTTGGCTTCCATTTCTTCTTACTACCTCCAGTATCTTCATCATCTTTTACTTTAGATACTTTTATTTGCACTAGGGTAACTATTGTTTTTTGTCTCTTTCCTAGTCCACTTGCCATTTCTTTTACTCTTTTAGCTAGTGGAGTGGTGGAGGTTCTAGTTGATTTCTTTATTTCTTGTACCTCTTCAAATTTTACCACTTTCTCTAAATCCTGAATATCCTCAGCAACTGGTGATAGGGGTGGAACAGACAAAACTTGTTTTTGTCCAATGTCTCTAATTGTTGCTGTAGTCTGCTTCGCAACTAAAAATTCTTGTTTTGTCATTCTAGTATCCTTAAGAATCTTCTTAATAGATGAAAAAACATGTATGTTATCAGAGATGAGAATCTAAACTGTGAGTTCTTGGTTTTCTTTATCTTCTCAAGGTTCTCAAACAACTAAATTCTTAAGATTTCACACATATCTATTTGAACTTTATCAACTCACATCAAATATGCTACATGAACCATTCCAAATGCCATGTCATCTTCTCTAGAGTTTGCACAAAACTTAGATGTTAAGATCTTGCAAATAAATCTAACATCATATTGTAATGTCTTGTTGATTACTATCTCTCTACCATTAAAGGATGACTTGGTTGTCCAGTATAGTCTTCTTTACATTTTTCTCATTAAATGCAATGACTCCAATTTTAGACAAATCGGTTACCTCATGAATTAGGTCTACAATGATATCTATCACTCTGTCATCTAGCCAAAACTTCCCATTGTGAATTCTACTTAAAATGATTTTAGTGCATTCATCATCATCATCATCATCAAATTCATAGTCCAATGAATACTTCACAATTTCATTATCCTTCAGATGTTAAAACCCTACTTTCAATGGCATATCTTGATTATATAACTTCTCATATTCCTTAGTCATAGTACTCTCACTAAGGGTTTCAAATTTGCATCTTATTTAACTTCTTACATCCTCTAAATGTAAAACTTTGTCTAGTACGAATGACAATGCAAGACTAGGGTCTTCTTCCAAGCGTTCTACTAGTTTCGATTTAATTCTAGGTCTAATAGTATCCCTTACATGGTGAATAAGTGATACATCCATGATTTTTGTAAAAGCTTTCACTACTTGATATATTTTCTCAATAAAATAGCTCAAATTTGTGATTCAGGGATTTGCATAGATCTGGCATGAAATTCTTTACCAAATCCTACAAATTGATCTCAATCTCCACTGTATTGATCTCCTTATCACTTCTAGTCACTTGAATGATCAAATAATACCGATCATAAGCTTTTAATCTTACAATCTTTCAAGATTCTAACATCGCATTCAATTCTTTTGCTGCTTCTTTCGAAATGATGTTCCTGCTTTCCTGTAAATCTTCACACTTCTCATGAACTCGCATACATTCATATTAGCTCATGCACTCTTAACCATAGCATCATTATATCACATACTACCTTACATTAACTGTACAAGACTCAATTCATTCTATACTAATTTCTACATTATCCTAAGTTCCTAGATTCCAATACATTCTTTATGAATTAAGTGCTTTGAGATTGGTTAGGAAGTGATTCACACTTACTATCAGATACTTCACGCATGTGATTACCTTGTGTACTCCATGTGTTCGCTTGATCTGTCATTTGAAAAAATTTCATTTCTTCTAAATTACTACAATATCCTTTCCAACTATTGCTTGTATTCTCATTTCTTCTTGTATAGCTTCTAGGATTAGGGTTTCTTATGTTGTTCATTCTAGAAAATCTTGTTGTATGACCAATTTTTTTTACATATCTGGAAAACTACTGCATTGTTTCCATATCTCAATCCTATCTAACTAATTTGTGATGTAAAATTCTTTGAAATGTGTCCAATCTTGTTGCATCTATAACACACAACTCCATTTCTTCTATTCATATCTTTAGTAGGTCTCTTATCTGCATGGTTAGTATCTCTAAACATTCTACTACTATTATTATCATTAGATCTAGGTTTCTTACATTCAATAGCTCTATGTCCAAAATCATGAAAATTATAACAATAACCATTAGGAGATTTGAATTGCTTACCTATGCAATCTTTCTTCATATGACCAAAATTATTACATGCAAAACATCTACCTTTGAATTCTCTTTGTGTATCTTTAGGTAGTTCATATTCTTTAGGTGGATTAGGTATGTCTTCAGATTTGTTAGCTTCATTAGATTTGTTTTCATCTTTGTTCTCAAAGACTTTCAGATCTAGTTCCTTGCTTTCTTCACTTATCTTAGATGAGTTAAATCCAGGACTGATTTTATCATAAAATGGCTTTTGATAAGATATTTATTCATCAATATTCTCACTAGTGGAATACAATTTCCCAAGATGTTGTTTAGACTGTGTCAATTCATCTTTCACAATTGTATTATAATTTTCAAGTTCAACATAATATAATTTGGTTTTCTCAAGTTTAGATGTCACTTTACAAAGTTTAGACTTGAGATCTTCATTTTCAGATTTCAGATTTGATTCACTCTTGTTGTTTTCATTTTTCAAACTTAGCTTTAGATCTACAATCTTTAATTCATGTTTAAGGATCTCATTTTCTTTCTTCAGATTTGAATTTTCGTCACAATCTTTAATTTGAATTTTAGGTTCTTTCTTTGATTTCAGTTCTTCCAACTTTTCTTTTAGCTTTTTAATGAAGTTCTTTGCATCATCATATTTCCCTTTCAGAGTATCTCTTTCCTTAGTAAGAATATCAATATTTTCAAGAGCTTCTTCAAGATTCTTCTGTAATTGATCCATATCCATAGACATCTTACTCAAGTTGCTAGGTTTTTTCTGAATAACTTTCTTTCGTGTAACTAAGATCTTATACCAATTGTTAGAAATAGGGAATACTAAGAGGGGAGGTGAACTAGCATTCTATAAACTTTTACTTTTTCCCAATTATGGATATAACAAATCAACTTGATGCTTGCAAAATAGAGTAAACTAAATAACATGCAAAGTAATAAAGAAAATGAACTCATAACACCATATTTTTTTTCGAAGAAATCCTGGCCAAGGGAAAACCCTATTGGGGATGATGCCCACAATTGATCCACTAATCAAAAGTATCATGTTAAGGATGTTGACCTTGTTAGGAGTCTATGACATACATATATTGTCTTTGTCCTAATTAAAGGACTCTAGGTCTTGTTAAAAGCCTCAACCCTGCTAAGAGTTGGTATACAAAATAGAATGATTACAAGATGAGCTCACTACCCAAACATGTAATGTACAATGATATCTGATTACAAAAGGTAAGGTACATAACCTTTCATTGCTGCTGAATAGCTTTCCTATTCTGATTTAGCTTTCTAGCTTCTTCGGTTTCATATAAAAAGTCTTCTTGCTTTATTCTTTTACGACATATATCTTCACATCATATTATTACATTATCTTATTACATCAAGAATATGTCTTCACTTCACATGCTTCTTACATATATACAAGTTATTAAGAAAAATAACTTTGCAATTGGCTTTACAAAGCATAAACTCAAAACTAACTTCTTCTTCCTAAGAGTTAACATCTAGGATGTCATCTCTTGTATGGTTAATTCATTATTTTGATAAATAAAATAATCCCTTCACTATTTTACTTGTTCTATCTTCTTACTTTACTCAGTTAGCTTTAACACTACTTCAGTAACCTTGCAATAACTTATGAACCGTACATGTCGTACAAACTTGCACTTCCAGATGAGTCTTTTTTAGACATAGAATTATCCATGTTCAAGTGTGCATTGACTGAGCCTACTTCTATCAACATCACAATCCAAAACTATCTCTGGTTAGATTGGAAATATTTCTTATACTTAGACAATTTTACTTGTGCTCTAACATAAATGCTTTCTATCATAGTGCAATCTTCATACTAATTATATGTTGTCATAATGACAACAACTTGATATTTAACTCAGCGAAATTACCAATTGACTGTAGTGTTTTTGAAAGAAAAATATGATAAATTTTAGTTGTTTAAGTGGTACTTGGAAAAATTTGAAAAAGAGACAGGTAAAAGCCTGAAATGTTTGAGATCTGACCTAGGTTGAGATTTTATATCAAATGAGTTCAATTTGTTCTACAATGATAGAGGAATAAAGAGACAAATGTCTTCACCTAGAACACCTCCACAGAATGGTATAGCTGAGAGGAGAAACAAATAAATTATGGATTGTGCAAGGACACTAATGATTGAGAAGAATGTTGCACAAAAATACTAGATAGAACCTGTGAGTACAGTTGTTTATACCTTAAACTGAGTACAAATCAAGAAATGTTCAAATGCTACACCTTATTAATTATGGTATGGATATGCACCTAATGTGAAATACTTTAGAATCTTTGGGAGTAAATGCTATATATTGAACAATGATAGGAATGGAAAGTTTGATACAAAAAGTGATGAAGGCATATTCCTAGGTTATTCCACTAAGAGAAAAGCTTATAAGTGTTTGAATTATAACACTAAAAAAGTTGTGGAAAGTGCAAATATGAGAGTTGATGAATATGCAGAAAAGAAGGAACAAGAAGGTAAACAAGAACCTGAAGATTATAGTTCTTTTGTCTATATGGAAAAAGGAGAGGCAAGTAACACACTTACACCAAATATAGAGTCATGGGTAAGCAATGAAAAACATTAAGAGGATGTTGCCAAGCATCACAGGGATGTTACTGAGCTTTAGGAGGATGCTACTAAGCAACATGTCGATGCTACTAAGAAATCAAGAGGATGTTGTCAAGCTATTAGAAGCTGATGTTACAAGTCATGGTTGTCATTGCACCAAAATATCAACTTGTTAATGCCTGATACAAGCACTAGACTTATAGAAGACACAAGAGACAATTAAGCCATGTCACAAATCCCAAGGGGAGCACTAACCATTTTTCCAACAATCTCCACCTTAGCATTACCTGAGGGGATTTGAACCCATGACCAAGCTCTGATACCACTTGTTACAAGTAGCGGTTGTCATTGCACCAAAAGATCGACCTGTTAATGCCCAATACAACCACTAGACTTATAGAAGACATAGGAGGTAGTTAAGCCATGTTGCAAATCCTGAGGGGAGCGCTGACCATTTTGCCAATAGTTGAAACTGAAGATTTTCATGATGAACCTAAAGATAAAGAAGAAAAGAAATATGAACCTACATTAGCATAGTATGTGAGAAGACATCATAAGCTTGAGAAAATCATTGCAGATAAGGAATCTGGAGTCTCGACCAAAAGTAAGTTGAAATACCCTACATGTTTATTATGTGAGTTTGAGCCTAAGACAGTAAAAGATTATATAGAGAATGAAGATTGGATTCAAGCTATGAATGAATAAATAGATCAAATAGGAAAGAATGATACCTTGACTCTAGTGCTGATACCATAGAACAACAATTTTATTGGAACAAAATGGGTATTCAGAAACAAGCTTAATGAACATGGACAAGTCACAAGGAATAAGGCAAGATTGGTATGCAAGGGTTATGCACAAGAAGAAGGAATAGACTATGGGGAAACATTTACCCCTGTAGGAAAATTAGGAGTGATAACTCTACTTCCATATGCTTCTTATAGAGACTTCAAAGTATAGCAGATGGATGTCAAGTCTACATTTCTGAATGGTATATTAGAAGAATAAGTATACATTGAACAACCTGAAGGATTTGCTGATCCAAACAAGAAAAATATGGTTTGAAAATTAAACAAGGCATTTTATGGATTGAAGCAAGGGTGAACCCACAATAGTGGGTTACACTTTTTTGCTTGAATGGACACTAGACTTTACATTTTGAAAAAAACTTTCAGATTCAAATGCACATTATCATTAAACCATTTTAAATAAGAACATGAAGTAAATTAGAATCTTTTAGGATTTTTTGCCTAGATTCTAAAGATATTTTTTATTTTTATTTTTAAATTAATTTGAATGGCTTTTTCTTTCTCCCACAAAAATTGGTATGTTGCTGAAAATGTCATTTTCAAAGAGTTACATTATTTTCATACAGCATAATTTTTTTAAAAATAGATATCAATGTGATTATTTCAAATTTAAATTTTTAACATCTATACAGAGGGCATGCAATTGGTTTGATGACATTATCATGATTATTGCATATTTTATTAACGTTTGAAGTTGACTAAACCATAATTTTAACATTCATTGACTATATAGCTTATCACTTGTCGTGTATGTGTCTAATTTGAATTTTATTTTTCTTGATAGAAAGAGAAATTCAATACCTAGGGCATAGATATGTTTTAGAAATTTTTTTTGTCCCATTTACTATTTTTCCATAAGCATCAAGCATAGAGGTAGACATACGGTGAAATATTTATGTTTAGTAAAACTAAAAATACAAATTCGTCATAGAATTAATATATATTAAAATTATAATCATTGGAAATATTTTTCTCTATAGTACCTTACTACATAGATAGGTTTGTCAAATGGATTCATTTGATTTTCCAAAAGATAAATTCGAAGTGATTTTTTGTCAGCACTTTACTATGTGTGAAGGAGACTCCATTATAGGTATGAATGAGGAGTATAGATGTTAAATATCAATTTTTTTTTTTATCTAAGAGGCTTTGAGCTAACCATTTGTAATTAATTCCTTAAAATGGAACCTCTCAAGGCTTAAATCATCATATTTTATTAAAAATGTGTTATTTTAGTAAAAATCAACATGTCTAAAAAAGTGTAACCCACTATTGTGGGGTCACCTGCAAGCCCTCAGGACATGGTAGGAGAGGCTGGAAAATTATTTGATAAAGATTGAATTTATTGTTACCCTAATTTCCTATTCTACAAATTTGGCTAAATCCTTCCCTGGGTCTTTGTTTTTACCCTGCCAACCGTCTCTAAAATTTTCATGGCTTCTTGTTTTATTTCCTAGCCTCTGCAATTTGTTTTATCCCCTGATCTGCAGTCAGAAAATTCAAAAATATAGCCATTGTAGGCATAAAACCCTAAGTGACCCTAGCCTTCATTCTATTTTTGAGTTACTTTATCGGCCACTTAAAATCCTCAAATACCCATGTGCGCTTTAATCTGATCGGCTGGTCGCAGGTTCTCTAAGTCTTCTGGCGGTTACCTTTTCTATTTAGTGACTTAGTGAATACAACGATTCTCATAATCACTAAATGTTTCATGATCACTGCAAAGTATCTCGCGACTCAGTGAGTAGTCACTTTCTTTAGTTGGGCAATCACTCAATATAACTCTGGGTTAGACCTTTATTCAGTGACCTCGCAAATTCGTCTATTCGCGTAATATCTAAAGTTAACTGAGGTTAAATATTTCATTCTGCGAATGGGCGACTTTCCTTTAGTCATGTATTCGCTAGGTCTTTTGGTGGTCTCAGCTTGTGAGGGTCCCAGCAGAGAAGATCAATAGTTGTCGTATGTACACAAAGTGTTTTTCTGACACATGCGATCATGTGATAGCCATCAATCTTCCCTTTTACTCAGTGTTGCAAAGCTTTTGTGGGTCCATTGCCACATTGTCCTACATGGAAGCTTCTCATTGGCCTAAGGTTTGTGATGTGTAAGCTTGTCAGAGCGGGCCTGGTAGACTAGCTTCCTTTTGATTCGATGGCTGGCGCATGATCTCATGCATTGTGTTAGAGCCATGAGATTATGCACCGACTGTCAATCTTGCTTTGTTGTCAAAGCCTTGCGAGTGGTTCCTTTTTTGTTGATGTGCTTGAATGTGATTGGTCCACATAGCGATGATTGGGATATGTAGTGGGGCTATGTCAGAGTATCGACTGAGAGTTAAAGATCAATGGCTAGCACATGTTCTAAAGGAATCTTTTGAGGCCATGCAATCATGTGCCGACTGTCATATTTGCCAAGTGTTCAAGTTCTGTCAAGTGGGTCTGATGCCAGGTCAGGGTGACATGTCATCTTTTGATTGGCCGAAGTAAGGGAAAATCTGTGGGACCGTGTTGCTAGGTGTGCTGATGTGCTCGAATATGATTAGTTGCCGAGTGCTGATGAAGATTTACAGTTGGACCAATATGTCAGTGGGGTCCCATTTCAAAAGGATCAATGGCTGGTGCATGATCAGAAGGAATATTTGAAAGCTATGAGATCATGCACCCACCATTGGATTGGAATATTGTCTTTAGTGGGTCTGTTGTCAGAGGGCTGCTAAGGTGTCCGCTGATGGGGTGGTTAGAATGAATGGGAGATTGACAAGTGGTGAGTCTGGGCCCAAGGTTGGTAAAAGTATTCTGCGAATCAGTGACTAAGGGATTTCTCTTGTTCACTGAGTTTAACCAGGGTCAGCTAAAGGATTAAGATATTCAATGACTATAGTGTTTGCATAGTTGCTAAACCAGACCGGAGTTAAGAAAAGTATTTCGCGACTTAGAAGTCTTCAGTCGTGTAGTCGCTAAGTGACTAAAAGGAAAGAAAGCTCAAGGTGGGTCCAAAATGACAAGTGTGTCAATGTGCTAAAGTTTCATTGGATGTAGTATGCCAAGGTGGATTTTGACTTTTCAAGAGGGTTCATGACTATTGTTTGAGATGATCCAAGTTGTTCATTTGCTGGGAAACAAAGGACATCAACAGCTATGTTTTAAAGTGACCAACTAGTTATTGTAATTTAAATTCAAATATGTCTGAGAAGGTTTTTGCCAGTATTTGATCTACAGGCTGCAAAGCGGTGAGGTAGCTCAAAAAATTTATGTTGTCAGGACATTTGCAACTGAAGGAGGATGATGAGTAGGTCTAGTAGCCGTCACAGGTGATTTCTTGTTCCTGAGAAGTACCAATTTGAGCATTCATGGTGAGATAATTGCAAGAAGGTTGGTAAATCCAGGTTTCTTGTCTAGAGGTTGATTTTAGTACAGAGATGGGCACTCAAAGATATATCTAATCGATTGAGATATTTGCAAAGTTACATTTATGATCAGACTTGATAGGATTAGGGTTTGATTATTTTATGAAAATATTTTGTAACCCTAGTTAGGTTTTGATTCCTGCCTAAATGCAATAGGAGATGTATATATTGTTTTTGGAGTTTTTAGAGCTCAGAGTTAGACAATTGTAAAAGAAATACACCTTTCTTGAGAGTTATCTGTGGCATTTTATCTACCCTCTAGCTTCTATAGTTGTATTCTTTCATTGATAATTCAAACATTACAAAGGTATTTTGTGACAATTTTTCATGTCTCTATGCTTCCTTGCTGGAATTATCTCTTATTGAATCAAAGTATATGTATGTTTTGAGTGATGAGTCAAGGTTTCTGATCCCTCTCTCTTTCTGCAATTATTGCATGTTATTGTGGATGATTTGATGTGAATACTTTTGTGGGTATACCTCAACCCCTTAATAATCTTGTCTCATTTTTATGCCAAGTTGCAGAGCTGAATGTTTGTCTGTAGGTTGTAGATTGTGTCTAAACTTTTAGGAATACTATTGTTTATGAAAGCTCTCTCTTTCCCTGAATAGTCTCTTTTCTATTGCAGACCCTTTTATGAAATATTTATGCAGGCCTATTTAGTGAGTTGTGATCTCCTAGACTTGAGTTGTTCATTATTTTCATCCTCTATACTGAGATTCAAACCCTTCATTTCGGTGTATCACCTAGTAGGTAGTTTTCTTTCAAGTTATTTCCCTTTCAAGCATTCCATCTATCCCTTTTCCCCCCAAGTTTTACTTTTCATGTCAAGAAGAAAATTAATGTGATTATCCAAGAGGAACCAGCCTAGAACCTGGAGGTCTCATCTTAGTTAGCATAGGTCCCACAACCTGGAGATGATTCCCATGTTATACTAAGTTATCAAGACCAAGAGAGCTTGAAACAAGGGTGAAAACTTAGTGTATAACATTTACAAGGACAAATGAAAACAATAATCTATATGTGAAAGATGAAGAAGGTAAAGGTATTTTGTTAGCTAAATTTTTTTTGGATGATATCATATTTGGAGGAAAAACTGCCTTATGTTAGAAATTTTCAAATGAGATGCAAACTAAGTTTCAGATGTCTATGTTTGGTGAGATTAAATTCTTTATTGGTTTTCAAGTCTATCAGATCAAGAAAGGTATATTTATCACACAATCTAAATATGTCAAAGAGATATTGAAAACTTTTGGTATGGAGGATTCTAGACTAGTAAGTACTCCTATGGCTACTGGATATAAACTATCTAAAACTGATGCTATTGTTGAAGTGAATCAAACCCTATATAGATCCATGATTGGAAAGCTACAATATATTGTCCATAGTAGACTAGATATTTCCCTAGAAGTTGGGATTGTGGCAAGATTCTCTGCCAATCCTAAGGAAAATCATATGATGGTTATGAAGAGAATACTAAGATATTTGAAAGGGACAAAAGATTATGAATTGTACTACCAGAAGAATGAGAAATTTGAACTAAGAGTCTACACTAATGCATATTGGGTAGGAAATATTGATGATAGGAAAAGTACAAGCTGTGGAGAATTCTTTCTAGGAAGAGATTAGTCTCCTGGACAAGCAAGAAACAAAACTATATTTCCCAACCTATAACAAAAGTTGAGTATGTAGCAACTGCAATTAACTATTCAAATTTGGTATGGATCAAGCCATTATTGAAAGGAATGAAAGAGAAAATCACTGAGTCATTTTTTATTTTCTGTAATAACACAAGTGCTATTAACATATCAAAGAATCCAGTGATGCACACAATGACTAAACATATTGCTATCAAGTATGATTACTTGAGGGAATTGGTAGAGGATAAAGAAGTGAGAATAGAATATGTGAATACAAAGGAGAAACTAGAATACATATTCACAAAAGCTTTACCTAAGGATGATCATGAATATCTTAGAGGTAAATTAGGTCTGCTTCCCCTAAATGAGGCTGCCTAGTCAACTAGGAGAACTGCATCAAATGTGTTACATAGAATATCTGAAAAATTGATGCAGGAAAGGTCACACTTTGGGAGCTTCCTAGAGTTGTGAAAATAACAACAAAACTAATAATCAGTCATAAGAAAGATGATAGAGGGAGAAATATTGATACTGAACTAACAAGATGACATCAACATATGAAAGATGTAAGTGCTAGATACTTCTTTAGCATTATTGTCAAAGATGGAGAGATTCAAATGAAAACACAAATATAAAGAACACTGAGGTATATGTTCCAAGATTCAGAGAATCAGAGGGAGAGAGATACAAAAAAAATTCAGAGGGAGTAACTGTGTGAATGGTCAAGCAAGGCTAATTTGTTGTGAGTCAGAATGATGCTAAGGATATCATAAATATTTTGATGCATTGACATTTTGGATTGGTTGGTAAATCATGTGTTATTCATGTGGTGCTATCATCAATACCAAAGAGGCAAATTGTTGGAAACTGCAATTGAAATAATTATAGTATTGTCATTGATGTCAAACCTTAATTGGTAAGACAATTTCTATCTAAGAAAGTACTATATCTATTGATTGATGAAAAGCATTAGGGCAAGGGAGATAACAAGAGAACCTAGGGAAAGGTTGATTTATTTGATACTTTAATGGGTACTTGATTATTTAGCACATTGATAAGAGAATGTATTATTTATCTAAGTAAGAAGAAAGACTAAAGAAGTAGGCTTAACCAAGAAAAAGTGAAGAAATCTACTTTAAGCCAAGTGATGTTAGTGTCAACCAAGCGCCAGTATATACTGAGTAAATTTAGTATTCAACAAACATCAGTTTATGATGAGTGATAAGAAATTAATGAGAAAGACAGTGTTAGCTAAAGAAGACAATTTGTAGAGATGATTGAGTTATGCAAAGCTGATCGAGGAGATGAACACAATATTGATAGAGTGTCAGTAATTTATATTTGGAGAAAGAATTCAGATTCCCAGTTGACATAGTTGAATTATTGGGTTATGTAAATCATGTTGACTTTACTAATTGATTCTATGGAGAATTTAATGCATGGTGAATTATTTTATTATGGATGTGATGAGAAGTTTTAAGATGTATCTAGAAGGAAGGATGAAGAACTTAAATGTTGGAAGGATTCGATGAATCTAACCTAAACCTAAGATTTGCATAGGAGATGAAGTGATAAAAGATGGATCTACCTAACTAAAGAGGTATAAATGAAAACCTAAGTGTGAGGTTACAGAGTATGCTAATGTTATTGATGTTATTGGTTGATAAGTCTAAGCAGAAGGCTAAAGGTGAAGGAGTTAATCAAAGTTGTGATTTTTTGAAGAGAATTCCAAGAAGGGAGATATAAATAGAACTTAGTTAGTAAATCAACATATACATGTGAATTAGATCTGTTATTTGCAAAGTGAGTTTTATATTTTCTAGATCGGAAACTACTGCTACTTTCTAATCATTGTATTAGTCTAAATCCTTTCATCAAGGTTGACCTAATAGTCATTGTTTAAATCCTTTAATCAAGGTGGTATTCTAATGGAATGTACTTAAATCCTTTGACTAGGTCTCTTTTGGTAGAGTGTTTAAATCCTTTACTAGGGTCACACCTAGTAATGTGTTTGTGAACCTTTAACAAGGTTTTCTTTTAACAGATCTCACTTCAGAAGAGTCAAAATATCAGTAAAATGTTACAAAGTGTTTTTTCCCAAATTGGGTTTCCACTACAAATTCTGGTGTTATACTTGTGTGAATGTTTTTTTTGTGAATGTTTCTATATTCTACAAGTTAATTACTTTTGGATAGTGGGCTGCATGTTATATGTTTCTGGTATATATACTTTAGAGACCAGGTTGTGTTGGTCATTAGATCTGAGATTGTTGAAGTGTTTAAAAGTTCAATTGGTACATATGGACCTGATAACAATTGATTCACCCCCTCTCTATTGTTCTAAATAATATTAACACCATCTACTACTCTTTGTTGAGTCCCCAAACCAGCTACTAATTCATCAATAAAGTATATATAATCAGAATGTGCTAATTCATCAACAAAATATATCCAAATTATATTGGAGCACTTTGCCACACTTAAAGCATAAGTCATAATAATCCCAGAATCAAAACTAAGATAACACAAGATAGTCACATTCAACCGTGTATATAAATACTTGTAATATGGTCATCAAGGTAAAATGAATCTAGATGGAGGGAAATTAAATCATCTCCCTTAGAGAAATGCTTACTCTTGGAATCCTAGAAAATAATAGGGATCTATACCTTCCTCATCCTCATTGCATCCTTCCAAGTGGTTGAAGTCTCATCATTAGGATCGAGTTGGACCGTTATCTGGTTAACAACCCAATCCTTTAGGGATAGTCTGTGTTTCTCCATAATGTGTATAGGCTCCAAAGCTAGTTGCTTGTCCTCGACCTGTAATGCATTCAAATCAATAACATGAGTCATATTAGGGATATATTGCGTAAGTTAAAAAAAAAAAAAAAAACATCATGTATGTGACATAACCTAGCCAGTAAGGCAAGACAATAGGCAATTGGTCCTATCCTCTCTAGAATCTCAAATGGTCCCACAGAATGAGGTGCCAACTTAGAGCCCTTTTCTTAATGGATTGTACTCTTTCAAGGATGCACTCTAATGAAGACCATATCACCAATAGAAAACTAATGATCTACTTGATGAGCACCAATATACTTATTTTGACATTCTTATGCTACTACTATGTGCTCTTGGATCCAATCCACCTATTGTTCCATGTCTCTAAGTGTCTCTAGAACTAAGAGAACGTGATCTTCCAATTTATCTGAGCTTAATGGTGTGTGGCATGGATGACCATATAATGCTTGAAAGGGAGACATTCCAATTAAACCATGGTAACCATTATTATATGTCAACTCCCCTAGATATATATAATCCTTCCATTTTGTCTATTGGTCCATCGCATACATATGTAGCATATCCTTCATCTTCCCATCAGTCTTAGGGTGATATGCTAAATTGAAGTTCACTATGTTGCCAATGGGAACTGCAATCGGGTCCAAAAGTTTGAAGTGAACACATGACCCTTATCTTAAATGATCCTCCATGGAATATTGTGGCTTCTATGTAGGATGACTATATAGGTGAGAAATGTATGATGCCTATCAACTGATCGATGATTACCATAATGGTGTCACACCTTTGTGAAGTAATTGGAAACCCAACAATAAATTCCATAGAAATTATATATCATTTCTATTCTAGATTGAGATTTCATTGTAAATATATTGTGGGATGCTGGTGTTTAGCCTTCACTATTTGGCACTCTAAACATCTAGCCACAAAATTGGAAATGCCCATTTTCATCCCAGACCAATGATATGTCTACCAAAGTTGTGCAAGCATCTTCTTAACTCTAGGATGCATGAAGTAAAGTGCATGGTAAACCTTAGCCATAATTGTGGTTTAAAGTTTATCCAATAAATGAACATAAATCATCCTACTGTAATGAACCCTTCCTTACCACTTGACCTAAATTTCATAAATTAGTACAAGTTAGGCATAAATTAGGGAATCATTAAAAAATAATTAGCAAATTATTCAAAGTTAACCATCACTATTCATAAATGTTTAACATTTAGAAGATCTCTTCATATAGAGCACATGGATCTTTCTCCTTTCCTTACTAAGGTCATCATAACGTGAAAGACTTGCAGTGCCAAGGGCGCATGAAACAGACTACAAATAGCTTCCCTCAAGGAATAACCCCAATGTTGGGATAACCATCATGTGCCCAAAATTAGTCCGCCTCTCCCTTCCACAAACTCCCTACCCTAAGAGAACATAGTAAGAGATGAGAGATAGACACCTAGGATCTATAATTAGAGTGACTAAAGCATGATATATATATATATATATATATATATATATATATATATATATATATATATATATATATATATATATATATATATATATATATATATATATATATATATATATATATATATATATATATATATATATATATATATATATATATATATATATATATATATATATATATATATATAAACACACACACACACACACACACATATATATATACAAGGAGACATGATATCCCCCCCATAATGAGTAATCTCCTCCAAGGATGGTAAGTGCTTGAAGACAAAACATAGTCCAATGCCAACAAACAACATTTCTCCTCTTAGGAAGAAGATATACCAAGTATAGATGTAAGAAGGCTTCCCATTGTGGATAGGAAGTAGGAAGGGGAATCCAAATGAAGTATGATTTCTCTGAAGTATACCCAAGTGTCTCCATGTCCTTGGTTGATGAAGATGCTATGAACCAATTAGGAATAAGCTCAATAGAAGAAGGTGACATACAAGGAACCAATGATAATTGATCCATGTAAGAATTTGGATCAAAATCCAAAGACAAAGATGCCTCCTCAAATGAAGTAGGAAGAGAAGCAAGAAAGCCCCCCCTTAATGTAGAATTTACACCCATGATAGATGTACCTAGATCAATGTAGAAACTATACCAAGAAAACTGAATAATTTTCCTCCCCTTAGGAATAAATAAGTCCATAGGTGTATCAATGAATCCTCCCCAATCTATAGGAAGAATCCTCAAAATGTATGATGTCTTAGGAAATTGAATAGGAGTCTCCAACATGTGAGTATGATCAACCTTAACCATGCAATGTGACATCTCAAGTGAAGTTTGAGACTTGTGAAAACCAATCTCCAAAAACTCAAATGTCTTAAGTGAAGTTAAAGAGGCCTCCTCCAAATTTTGTATCAAAGGATCCACAATCATGTCAATCTCGAAAGAAGGATCAAGTGGAGAATGAAGCTAACCATCAACATGCTCTCTCAGAACATCTGAAGAAGGATCATCCTCAAAAAAGAGAAGATGAATGTCATCAATGAAGTCTCCCAAATCTAAAATGTAGGAGTCCACAAACAAACCTGCAATGTCTATCAAGTAGTCATCCCATGGAACAAAGTCTGGAAGACAAGGAATATCTTGTTGCACTGAATCAAAAGAGTCAATGGCTATAGGAAGACATGCATCATCAAGAGATGTGATATCAGAAGGAGGAGAAGGAGCTGCAACTGGAGGTTCTGGATGTTTTGGAAGTGGAGGAATATGTGGATCTCCATAGAATTCCCAAAGAATGGTCCAAAGACCAAGAATATTTTATGTCTCATCATCATAGTCATCAAGGGAATCCATAACATCCATATCCATATTCAAATAGATAGCCTTAACAACTTCTAAGTACGAGTCACAATTTAAAGAAAGATTTTTAGGTCTATCCTCATACAAATAGGGCAATAGGTTATGCTCACTAAGATGAGCAAGAACGACTTCAGTCCATTGCTTATAGTTCCATCTTGTTAACTTAATGAAACCATTCATGATGTACTTCTCACATAAAACAATGAGATCAAAAAAACAATGCACCCCCCAAAATGCAATGAGCCAAAGAACCCCCCCAAAATAGATGATTTTGACACTTTATATATAGTGCATGTACAGTTGCCACTTGCCAAAATGAATCAAAGTGGACTTCTAATTTTGATGATTACAATAGAAAATATGAAGCTATAGTAGACTCAAAAAAATAAGATACAAGATCTCTCAAGGATCTAACAAATTACAAGTGCCAAAAATAGGCCAAAATAGACCAAATTCTGAAAGTATTGTCTACTCAAAATTTTTCCAAACTGATACCAGATCTGGAAAGTAGACAAAAAAATAATGAACTTTTAAAAAAATAGCACTTGAAAATGTGTCCATATGAACCCAAACGAAGCCTCTAAAGTTGTCAAAATCAAAATTTGCAATTTTTAGAAAATATCAAAAACAAAGATCAAAAATCACCTACACCATTGTGTAGATTGTGAAATTGTACCCCAAAACAAAAAAAATTGCTCTGAAAAGGGATTCCGGATGACTGAGATATTGCTGTTTGAAAATCGCCTCTAAAATTATTTTTTCTGAATCACCGCCACCGAACCTTGAAAATTCAAATGGCTCTATATTTTGCTTCAGATATCCAATTTGGATGAAACAAAACTCAATTTAGGGGTTTTTCGACCTCCTCAATATGGTGCCAACCTCTGATTTGCACTAGCAAGCTCCAATTTTGACCTACAATAAAAATTTCTCAAAATAGGCTATGCAATGAAACTCATATGGCTCTGATACCATGTAAGAATTTTGATATCACTCTGATACTATGTAAGAATCTTGATATCACTCTGATACCATGTAAGAATTTACCTAAGGAAAAGAATAGACGCCAAGATCTAGAAGCTCAAGAGATAGCACAAGAGAGACAAAATATGATATGATCAAATGATCAAATAATGAATAATTAATTGAATGATTACTGATGAAGGGTTCTCCCCTTAATACCACAAACACATAATAGAAATAGAGAAACAACAACAATATGCAAGAACAAAAAATTGGCTTCTTATTATCTCCACAAATGTGGAATTACAAACTTTCAGAATTACAATATGCAAAGCCACATGGGCATTCCCTTACAATATTATGTAGGACAAAGCCTCGAACTATTACCCAGATCTACTACCCTGAACTATTCTGAACTGCCTAAGACAATAATACAGCCTTCTTTATATAGGCAATTTTCCACCGCCTGGGAAGGTTCTAGAATTTTAGCCAATAAGGCCGACCAAACTTAGAATTATTTTATTTTACATTTTATTACATCATAGTCGGCTCAAGATAACCTTTGAAACCCAAACAAAATTTTTGAAGAAAATTATTTTCTGCCATTTCAGGTGGCCCAACTTCTGAAGACCATAAGTCATCACCAGTTGACCCGATCGGCTATTATAACCCCATTTCAGAAACACCACAAAGTGCTCTACAGGCTTGACCCATGCAAGCGCCTGTCACCCAAATTTTTGACCTCATCCAGGGCCTCTAAAGCCTTCAAAATTGAGTTCAAAGTTTCTGTACCCTGCTGCCAATACCGAAAATCTTCAATATCTTCCAATATACACTTGATCTGGCAATGAAACTTTACTGGCAGACTTATATGACCAAAATGAACCTCCAAGAAAGAAATTAGATCATTCTGAGCACATATAAAAATTACCAAAAATAGTAACTTTCCATAAATAGAAGCTCTACACAAAATAGCCCTTACTGAATATAAAAATAGAAATATTTTTTTTTTGGGGTGATGCAAGATTGCTCTTACACCCAGGATGCTCCTGCATCAGACACCCAGGGTAATTTGAGAAGTGACCCTGTCACGACTCAGGTGTGCAAATGAAAACTAAGATGGCTAACCTCCTCCTTTGTCAGCCATGATGAATCTTCAACAGGTCATCCTTTCCACTTGAACAGATATTCTTCATATGTCCCGTTCCTTGTGCTTCTGCCAACACGACTGTCTAGTATATCTTCGATCTCCTTAGTGTTTGAACTAGTTGCTGGAATACTCCACTGTGCTGCTGTGATCTCATCTTCAACACCTCCTTCATGATACTCTATCAGATTTGAAATGTTAAACACTGGTGAAATATTTAGCTCAGAAGGCAATTCTACCTAATATGCATTTCCTGAATCATGTTTTTTTAGTATCCTACATGGTCCAAACTTCTTTATTTTTAGCTTGTTATATGTACCAACTAGAAACCGCTCCTTCCACAAATAAACCATGACTTCATCACCAACCTGAAATTCCTTATACCTCTTTTTCTCATCTGCCTTAGCCTTATACTGTGCGTTCATCTTGGTAATATGCTTCCTCACCTCCTCATGGATGTTCTTCAAGTGTTCTGCAAAATCCTCAGCTTCAGCACTACTTATTTCTCTTTTATCTATCTTCCTCAATTCAGATGTATTTCTTGGACTACTTCCATATACAATCTGGAATGGTGATTTACCACTGCTCCTATTGATAGAATTATTGTATGCAAATTCTGCCTATGGTAAAATCAAATCCCGTTCTGTTGGCTTATCTCCAACCAAACATCTCAGCAAATTTCCCAAACTTCTATTCACCACCTCTATCTGTCCATCAGTCAGTGAATGATGTGATGAACTGAACTTCAAATCTTTCTTCAACTTCTTCCACAATTTACGCTAGAAATATCCAACAAACTTAGTGTCCCAATCTGAAACTATGGTCTTTGGCAAACCATGAAGTCTCACTACTTCTCTGAAAAATAATTCTACTACATGAACAACATCATTAGTCTTCTTGCAGGGAATGAAATGTGCCATCTTTGAAAATCTGTCAACCACCAAAAAAATTGAATCATGTCCCCACTGAGTCCTCGGTAAACCCAGAATAAAGTCCATACTGATATCCTCCCAAGGCTTCTCTGGTATAGGTAATGGCTGATACAACCCTGTATTCTGCTTCACTCCTTTCACCATCTGACATACTCTACAACTCTGTACAAACTTCTTCACATCTTGCTACAATTTTGGCCAATAATAATTCTCACCAACCAAAGCAAGGGTTTTATCACGACCAAAATGTCCAGCCAATCCTCCACTATGCTTCTCCTTGATGAGATTCTCCCTCATAGAACTTCATGGAATGCACAACTGACTCCTTCTGAATAACATATCATCTTGGATGATGAAATCCAACCATTTCATCTTGTTTAGAGTAACAGGTTCTGTACAAGCTTTCCAAGCTTCACCAAAATCAGGATCCTCTGGATACAAATTCTTGAGTTCCTTGAACCCAACCACTTCAATCTGTATCTCTGTCAGCAATAGTTGCCTTCTGCTAAGAGCATCCGCAACCCTATTAGACTTTCCACTCCTGTGTTTCAAAACAAATGTATAACTCTACAAAAACTCAACCCATTTCAAATTCCTTTGATTCAATTTTCCTTGACTATTTAAAAATTCAAAAATAGGTTGTTCTGTAACTTTTTGTTTCAACAATTGAAAACTCTTTTCTGCCCCATTAGTCCACTTAAACTCTTTTCTATCCCCTCTCATTGTTTCAGTCAAGGGTCCACAAATACTGCTAAAATTTCTAATAAACTTTCTGTAAAAGCTAGCTAGACCATGAAAAGATCTTACCTCAGTAGCACTCCTTGGAGTAGGCCATTCAAGGATAGCCTGTACCTTCTCTGGGTCCATTTTTAGACCTTCTACTGAAACTACAAATCCCAAATACACTAACTCTTTCTTCACAAAACTGCACTTCTTCAAATTAATCAACAATTTCTCATCTCTCAACTTCTCAAACACCATACGAATATGCATCATATGTTCCTCCAATGTCTTGCTAAAAATCAAAATATCATCTAGGAAAACAATGACAAACTTACCCAGAAATTCTTTCAGGACCTCGTTCATGAGCTGCATGAAAGTGCTCGGTGCATTGGTTAGCCCAAAAGACATGACTAACCACTCATATAGTCCTTCCTTTGTCTTGAAGGTAGTCTTCCATTCATCTCCTTCTCTGATCTGAATCTGATGATATCCACTCTTTAGATCTATCTTTGAGAAATACATAGCTCCACTCAAACAGTCCATACTATCATCCATTCATGGAAATGGAAACCTGTACTTGATTGTGATCTTATTTATTGCCCTAGAATCTGTACACATCCTCCATTCTCCATTCTTCTTTGGTGCTAATACCGCTGGTACAGCACAGGGACTCAAAATCTCACGGATCAAGCTTTTCTGTAACAGTTCATGTACTTGTCTGTTCAACTCCTCACTTTCTACAGGTGTCATTCTATGTGCTTCCTTATTCAGAAAACTCACTCCTGGGATCAAGTCCATCTGATGACTAATCTTCCTGACTGGTGGTAATCCATCAGGCACATTATTGGATACAATATCCTGAAACTCATTCAATAAATCTGTAACTTCTACAGGAACATCTTCTACTTCCTCTTTACCAGCTTTTGAAATTAAAGCAAAACATACATGCTCATGCCTCATACCATCTAGGAAATTTCTTCCATCAACAAAATTTATCCTTGCATTACCACATACCCTTTTCTTCAGTCTCCTTCAATGGTTTTAGCTTATGTCACACTCCATCCTTTGTCAGGGAATAGGTATTCGCACGACCATCATGTACAGCACATCTTATCAAACTGCCATGGTCTACCCAACAACATATGACATGCATCCAATAGATATGATATCACACAATACCTCATCTTGTATCTGCCAATCTTGAACTTCACCAGGCATTGTTCATTGACCATGACCTTGTGGTCATCCTGTACCCAGGACAATCCGATATGGATGTGGGTGTTTCTGTCTCTTGAGCTTCAACTTTGTCACCATCTCTTCTGACACCAAATTTTTAGTGCTTCCACTATCAATAATCACATCAAAACATTTACCTTCACACTTGCACCTGTGTGAAACAAGCTCCTTCTTTGCTCAGGTTCATTCTCACCACTCAACAGGACTCTTCTATTAATCAATGTTTCTCCTCTTTCAGCATCTTCAAAATTTGATGATCTGGCTTCTTCATCTACATGTGCAACTCTGGCCTGGCCTTCATTTCTTCTATTTGTTCTGCATTGGTGCTGAGGACATTCAAATGCCCTATGACCTTCTTCTCCACAGTGAAAACATGTTCCACGGAAGCCACCTCTTCCAGATCCTTGTCCTCTTCCTCTTCCTCTCTGATCTCTATTATTCTGATCCTGGAAGTGATTGGAATTATTTCCTCACTGATTTTGACTGCTACTGGCCTCATCCTTCTTTCTCGGATCTTCATTTCGGCCACCATATGACCATCCACTAGGATCATCCACTACGACCTCTTCCATTTTTTCTGTTCTCAAACTTCTTGTTCAGCTTTTCCTCTACTTTTAGGGCAAACTGGTATGCCTTTTCAATACTGTTCATTCAAACCAGATTCAACTCCTCCTGAATGCTTGGCCTTAACCCATTAAGGTATCGGGCAACTTTCTCCTTATCAGCTTCTGCATGGCCTGTTCTGATGAGAAGTCGATAGAACTCCTCTATATACTCCTGAACAGATCTTCCTGCTTGCTTCAAACTCTGCATTTTCTTCAGTAGGTCAAACTCATAATCAACAGGAATGAACTATTGCTTCAATTTATCCACCATCTGATCCCATCTCATGATTTTCTCCTTCCCCTTTTATTTCGGTCCAACTGAATCTCTTGCCACCATATCTTCACATGACCTTTTAGTCTGGCCTTCGTAAATTTGACCCTATCAGGATCCTCAACATCTTCATACTCAAAATATTCCTCACATTCATTAATCCAGTCGATCAATTCTTCTAGATTAAGATTTCTAGAAAATGTAGGCAACCTCAATCTTAGGTCTTTTCCCAATCTTAGAAATGGCCTGAAAAAGTCTTTCTTCCTCCTAGTTCACAATTTTGACTTCTCCTTCTTGATATTCTTCTTCAGCTTCATCCTCGCTTTCATTTCTGACATTAAGATTCATTCCTCTATGAATCTCTTCTTGTAATGCTCGCACTTGTCTCAGCAGTGCCCTAACCCCAGGTGTTACAACACCAGCTCTTCGTCACGTTCCCTTCATGGAGGCATTTTTGCGATGCATACTGAAACCCTAACCACAGTCCTGTATCAAAATGCCTCATAGTCGGTGATTTGTTTACACACTCAAGAACTCCTGCTCTGATACCGCTTGATGAAGGGGTGCTCCCCTTAATACCCACAACACATAACAGAAATAGAGAAATAACAACAATATGCAAGAACAGAAAATTGGCTTCTTATTATCTCCACAAATGTGGAATTACAAACTTTTAGAATTACAATATGCAAAGCCACATGGGCATTCCCATTACAATATTCTGTAGGACAAAGCCTCAAACTATACCCAGATCTACTACCCAGAACTATTCTGAACTACCTAAGACAATAATACAGCCTTCCTTATATAGGCAATTTTCCACCGCCTGGGAAGGTTCCAAAAATTTTAGCCAATAAGGCCGACCAAACTTAGAATTATTTTATTTTACCTTTTATTACATTATAGTCGGCTCAAGATAACCTTTGAAACCTGAACAAAATTTTGAAGAAAATTATTTTCTGCCATTTCAGGTTGGCCCAACTTTCGAAGACCATAAGTCATCACCAGTTGACCCGATCAGCTATTATAACCCCATTTCAAAAATGCCATGAAGCACTCTACAGGCTTGACCTGTGCAAGTGCCTATCACCCCCAAATTTTTAACCTCATTCGGGGCCTCTAAAGCCTTCAAAACTAAGTTCAAAGTTTCTGTACCCTACTGCCAATACCGAAAATCTTCAATATCTTTCAATATACACTTGATCTGGCAATGAAACTTTACTGGCAGACTTCTATGACCAAAATGAACCTCCAAGAAAGAAATCAAGTCATTCTGAGCACATACAAAAATTACCAAAAATAGTAACTTTCCTTAAATAGAAGCTTTGCACAAAATAGCCCTTATTGAATATAAAAATAGAAATATTTTTTTTTGGGTGATGCGAGATTGCTCTTACACCCAGGATGCTCCTGCATTAATTACAAAGTAGGAGTGCCTAAATATATAGGCAATGTATGATATCTAGAATATATGCAAGTGATAAGATCACAACTAGACATGGTGGAATCACATGTCCACCAAAGGTGGATCATCCTCCATTGTACATGAAAGTATGTGCAACATGTGCAACAGTGAGAGGATGATAATGTGATAAGATCACTAAAGGTGGATCTCACACACAAAGAGGTATGAGAAGACAACTATGACCACCTAAAATGGAGATTCTCCTAACCATGTGCTAAAAAGAATACAAACTCCTAGGTGTCACAATGGCAACTAATATGCAAATGCATTATCCTAAGTAAACTTAAGTAAAGTGTAATTAGTAAATACTTAATTACACCAACAGTATGAAGTAGTACACTCAAATACACACCAGACATATAATGCATGGAGTAGTGCTCATACACATCAGACACATAAAACATACATACATGTTATGTATATAAGACATGAAGCAAGCATTGAGCATACATGAGGGGTGTCCTCTTGGAGCAACATGCATGAAGTGAAGCAAACACAAGCACAAATATGAATAATATGCATTAAATACACATAGAGTAAGCATATAGCTCAAACCACTAAACATTTACTCATAAATTCATATCTTCTCAAACTATTCTCTTATTTCTAGATCAACCAAAAATACACTTCAAAAAATGAAGTATATGTAAGAATGTATGAAGACATAATGCATAAACCAAGTACACACATTAATACATCAATACATAGACAGTACACAAAGTATACAAATAGTAACTATTTTTATTTTTACCCTATGGGGTGGCAGGATCAAAGCTCTAATACCATTTGTAATGAACCCTTCCTTATCACTTGACCTGAATTTTCATAAATTAGTACAAGTTATGCATAAATTAGGGAATCATTCAAAAATAATTAGCAAATTATTCCAAGTTT
>BSBK01003280.1:1337500-1505899 GCA_027943335.1 Chamaecyparis obtusa
TCACCAAGCTACAAAGGTATATATGTGACACATTAAATCATCTATTATATTGTCATTGATGTCAACTAGTTTTGATTGTACTTATCATGATAGTTGCAAACATCTAAAGAAGGTAATAATGGTGAAGGAATGAGATATTAACATGAAAATGAGAAGTATGAGCAAGATATGAGTATGGTATTCATTGGGTAACCTATTGATGAGTCTATGACATTATGTTAGTGATTTGATTGTATTACATTATTCTATTAAGAATTGAAGATCAAGAATGAACAAATTTATGTGGTTGGTAAATGAAGAACTTAGTATACATCGAGTAGATAGAGTGTACACTAAAAAAGTGTAGTGTATACCAAGTATAGTATTAACTGGGTAGGAAGTCACTGACACATCACGATATTGACTGAGTGAAAGAAATAATGCAGAACATGTGATTATCGATTAAAGATGATGAGATGGACAAATTGGGATGATTCTGAGGTTAAAGATAAAAAAAATTATGAAGATCTATGGATGAAAAAATTCAAGAAGGATCAAATGATGAAGATTGAAATGTGTTTAAGGTACAATTCCCGAGGAAGGTTCAAGCGGCAAAATCAATGATGGAGATTAAGTGGAAAAATCTATGGTTGAGAAGAAAATGGTTTATCATGTCTATTTAAGGAGACAAGAGGTTCAATGAGTTAATGGGTGTGAGAAGAAGATTGCATTCATGTGAAGCTGGTCAGACAGGTTGCAGTGAGAATCGAGTAATTCTACAAACTACACCAAGCATCAGAGAAAGGAGATAACCGAGCATAACAGAGTTGGAGGATCAAAGGAAATTGAAGAGATTATGATGGCTAGAGGTATTATGAGCTTAGCATAGATCTAAAAATATGTAAAGGAAGTTATATTTGAATTAGATCATTTACTATTGCATTCTAACAATTTCTACAGACAAATCTCTTAACCGAGTGGGACTTAATAGTCTTTATTTACTTCATTATGGCATTCAATGAATGTTGATTATTTTCTTGTTGACCCCAAGTGGATGTATGGTAATGGAGAACTGTTAGTGATAAATCCTATAACAAGGTCACACCTTACAATGTGTTTTGTAACCTTTAACAGGGTTGGCTCTTAATCGAGCTCACTTCAGAAGAGTGCAATTATTTCGAGTATCGGTCCCAGGTGGTTTTTTCCCTAATAGGGTTTCCATGTTAAAAATCAAGTGTTATATGTGTATGTATGTGATGATTTGTTATTTTACTTTACACACTACAATTACTGGTTTGATTAGTATATGCTAGTTAATTTTATTGTCAATCAGTTAATGAACAGAAAGGCGCAGACAAGCTTTTACTGAGATATTAAGTTTTTATGTTGGATTTGTTTTATACATCTGAGAGTATTTGGGACTGTAGGATAACTTGACTTAATTGATTCACCACCCCCCCCCCCCCCCTTCTCAGTTATCTAACAATATCATCCATTTCTCTCAACCGTAAACAATAAAGGAATCAAAATCCCTCAAGCATGAATAGTGCATTGGCATCCTCCAAGGGGTGTTAATCATACTTGTCTTGGCATGATTTTCGCATTCCAATGTGTAATATGAATTGGGGAGAATATCACTTTTACATGATCCCCATTTTTATATTATATAATACTTACATTTGGGAGCTTCATTGCCCTCCTTTTGGCATGTTTTTCCCTTCCAATTTAGTTTCTCAACTTCATCATTGTCAGGTTGACACGTTATCAAGTGGGTATTTATAAAATTACCACCATAATTTTGAATGTCTCCTAAGCTTCCTAACCATGTAATTATTTTTAGATTTAAATAATATTAACATATTAATCTTTAATTTATTTTAACGTCTCTAGAGTTCTCAAAGAATACGTGTACCATTATATTAGTAACTTTTTACCTACTTGTCCAAAATTGTAATAAACTATATGTTGTCCTACACTTCATTTTTAAAATTTCAAAAAAATAAATTAATTTTCAATTAGCTTGGTACAAGTTATATGTGACATAGGAACATGAATCTAATTCTTAGGATGTGTCCACCTTGAAAATTCATTTTTTAAAAATGCTTAGCTAAAGATTACAAAAAATACACAACTTCTAGTACTCACTCTTTACTATCTTTCCACCAAAGTTTTTTTCAAAATTCTAAATCCAACTAAAATTTTCTTATGCAACATGTAAGACACTATGTTATGTTTTGCTCAAAAAAATAGGAATATTTTTTGGTGTCCAAAGGATTTGACCCCCTTAATATTATCCATTTTTTAAAAACTTTTGTATTTTATAAACTAGTTTTAGTGTACTACAATTTATCTTATTTTGGTATTTTAGGAAATTTGAGTGGATGAAGTTCAAGTTTAGCTGATTTCAGGAAAAAAGTAGCAACTCATACCCCCTTTTTTCTTCACCATCTTGGTTCACATGCTTGTGTGTGTGTGTGTGTGTGTGTGTGTGTGTGTGAGAGAGAGAGAGAGAGAGAGAGAGAGAGAGAGAATTGCGTTGTCATATTTCCTATCGATAGTTATATTTTCTATTTGTATGGGATGCCACGTTGCCACATTTTTGTCTATGCTAAAGAGCTAGTCAAATGGCCTAAAAGACCTCTATCACACACACTTTCTATTCTTGAAGTCCTCACAATTTAATTATTTTCCATTTTCATGACATAAATAAGAACATAATATTCTCCTTAACTAAACTTTAATTTTATAATCAATAGGATAAACCTAAAGGTTGTGATTATATTCGGTACTTTCAAGTGTATTGTAGGAATTTTATATTTAAAGGGATCATTATCCTTCATAGTAGTTCACTTTTCCTACTCTACAATTATATGATTCAACATACATTTAGGCTATTTATGGGTGCACTAATAGTTTTCATGTCATATGGTGTAGTTGACAAACTTTTGGATAACTTATGCGAGTAATTGGCCAAGGTTCTCTAACTTTCACTCACATAAGTAATATCAACATAAGTTGAACAACCTTCTTATGAAAAATCATCCTAAAAATGGTGATAAAAAGTTTGACAAATAACAATTGGTATTATCTCAAAATGAGATATAACATTATAAAAATCAAGCTCAACTTGAAGAAACAAATTCAAGTCTTTATAACTGTACCATCATAAATTGTAAGCACCTTACTGGTGTGTACAATTTCATGATCATTCAGCACCTACCTTAGTGTGTTTTTAGTTTAACATGCATGATAGGACTTCATGTTGCACTTAATGAACAATTAAATTCAAATATGAGAATCATGTTAATTCAATTTCATCAAAAATCAATGTGATCCCTTATTTCTAGGTGTGCTCCTTTATTATTTATCTCCTTCAATTATTTGTTTCCCAACATGGGCCCTATGTTACCATTTGTGACCTTTTTTCTTCTTCTCAATCTTGAAATCAGCTATACCTCATAATCTAGCATCCCCTTGTTATGAGGGATCTGTAGTTTTGATTTCATGCTTGATTGGTGTGTGTGTGAAAATTGTACCTAATCTGTAGACACAACACTTCAGTAAAACATTAGAGGTTAGCAAAAATCAAAATCGTGCAAAATTGAAATCTAATCTAACCAAGCGATTTACTGCCTTCTAGTAGGTGCGAGATTGATATTCTCAGATTGTTATAGAGATCAATGACCTAGACGACACCTAAATGAAGGATTTGAATGCAATTGATCTAGATATGAATCGAATGCAATTAAGCTTTTTTTTTTTTGGAGATATTTTCTATGCAATAATATGAAAAATGATATGAAATCTATGATATGTAAAAACTGATATGCTATGAATTGATCTAACAATAATATGAAAACAAAAGTGATCTCACAACAATGTTGATTCGCAATAAGCTTTGATTCTTCCAATTGCAATTCTCTAGCGTGATTGTGCAAAAATATGAGATTCTGTGGATGCCAATTTGAGAGAGATCAATTATGAAGAGCTAAGCCTTGATTTTATAGAAATCCAGGGCTTTGGAGGTGCATGGAAGAAAGCCATAAATCACTCAAATTAACTCAGCTTGATTTTTGAGTTATCTGATAATAAAGATAATTTAATTCACAAAAACATGCAAAAATAGCTTTTTAACTCAAATTAGAGTTTAGATCAGCTTTTTGAACTCCAAAAGGATGTTGAGTTCTAAAAAGTCAACACTTTGCATTGATTTTCTAATTTGGAGTTTAACTGTTTCTTTTGAATGTGCATAATAATTATGAATTAATTAATTAAATAAAGTGATTTATGCTCAACTTAACTGATTTTTGAAAATAAATAATTGATTTATGGGTTAATCAATTATTTAATCAAACTTTTATTAAAAACTATATTATTAAATAATGACAACTTGCTTTAATTAATTAAATAAGAATTTAATCAATTATTCATAAGATATTAGATTTATTGTCAAAATTAAATAATACAATTAATAATAGATAGAATTAAATTTAATTACACAATTAAGTGGCAAGATATTAAATCTAATTAATTAAATATGAAAATATTCAATTAATCAAACTTAGGATAAATGTGATTTATTGCCAAATAATCATTAAATTAAAGATAATTAAGATAATTAGGAATATTGCTTGGAATATTCCCCGATGCAGAATTTAAGATAATCAATTATGATTCGATGATGTTTAGATGTGCCTTAGATTAGGACTTCGATGTTGATTTCGTTTGAATTGTTGATATAGGAGATTAATGAACATATAGCCCATTTTTTGGGTATTACAATTGGTAGTCTTTTTGGGAAGAGGACACCCAAGCCATCCTCTTCCTTGATGTTTGGCCCCAAATTTGAATCTGGGTCCTGCCTAGTGTGTATTAGTGGGATTTTTCTATCTATATTTGCCTCTAAATTTTGAACCCCAAAATATTGTGAGAGGTATATATGTCACCTAGATCTCCTCATTTCAGTAACCATGATAAATATTTCAACAGATCTCCTCCAATTTCATATCCAAGCTTTCCTAAAGCAATATCTTGAGCATTCTACGGTATTTTCAAGGCAATGTTATCCATAGACCAAGATTATTTCCCTCATAAAAGGCTAAGAAAAGGAGTATACCATCAAGGAAGAAGATCATAGTGCAAGCATCCATATTCATTTAATTATTCAAGTCCTCGTTCTTCTCTATCAAGAATTGTGGTGCACTACAACATTCATTACATAAGGTTTTGTCTTTCATGATTTTGTTTGGATTTTTGTGTGAAGTCAAAGTCATTGCATCATCATACTTGATCATATTTAAAAAAGAATTTGCATTGCCAAGGTATGGTATACTTCATTTTTCAATCCTCTACTATATGATAGTACACTTTCATTTACTTTATTTCATTTTAAGGTTGATTCTAAATTGGATTTTGATCGAGGCAAACCCCTCTACACAACCTTTTTGTCATTTTTCTATGTGTAGGTACATGTGGAGAACACATTAGGACTAAATATGGAAAGTGAAAGATTTGACAGATAGTCTAAAATTCAAATTGTTGAAAAGTTATGGAAACAAGATAACTCAGGTGACCTCTTCTTAGGAACAAGACTCCCTATGTGATCTCTTCCTTTCAAATCAGCCTCAAACTGAAATCACAAGTCAATACTTCTATTTGGTTATTGTTTTTGGTAACTATAGGTTACTATCTATTTTTCATCAATCTTTATATTTTAAATCTTGTCATTTTGCCTTCTATCTTGCATCATCCCATCATATTCCTCTAAATCAACTCATTTTATCATTATAGCAAAGGATCATTACACTCATTTGGTGTTTAAGTCCCCTTGAACCTAGTTGGTCATATTCCTTCCTAATGTGTTGTAGGAAATAGGATCAATCCCCCTTGATTGTTATTTCTTACTATACAATAACATTCAAATTATGTCTCTCTTTGTGCTCCTAGCTCTTTCCTGCCCATGAATTTTTCAAAAAAATGTACCTTCACCCTCATGGGTGAGCCAAGAGGGAGGTACCAACAGGCCCCCTTTCAAGATATGTATCCTTTGTGCTCCCATAGGCTGCTTCCACCTCAAATGTGGAGCCTATCTTGGTTGACCTTGTTGCTTTTGGGTCACAACTTTAAGTTTGGACTCTTTTTTTCTAATGAGGTGCCAACTACATATGCTGACAAGCTTGTAGGAAATAACACTATAGGGAAGAAGGATCTTTTTCTTGAATTGGGAAAAATCTTAGCTCTTTGTTCAAATGAAGGATTATAAGTGATTGTTTCAGATGAAATAATGGATAACATTGCTCAAGCCATGTAGCTTTGTTTCATAGGAAAAATGTGGATTATGTTAGAAGATAGGAAAATGAGATTTGGAAACTAGAAGGAAGTGTCAACATAACTAATATGGATAACAACCTCTTTTTATTTAGTTTTTTTAACAATGAAGACCTAATCAAAGTTTAGATGGGGGATCCCTGGGATTTTGATAAAATATTGAAAAACTTTCTTTCTCTCTACAAATGGAAACTTGGGCTTGATCCCTCAACTAATCTGGGGGTTATTTCTCCTACCTAGATTTGTCTCCCAGGTCTTCCTTTGGATTTTTGGTACTATAATATCTTTAGAGGTATTTTTGACTCTTTTGATACCCTCTTGGTTGTTGATAATGTCTCCATGTAGAGGTCAAGGATAATTTTTGCTAGGATTTGTGTCTATGCGGTTGTTAACATTGTTCTTCCCACCTTGATAACCCGAAGATCTAAGTTTGTATATGGAATAAAATCTTAGAATATGAAAATGATTCCTTGTACTATCTAAACTAAAATAATTTTGTTCACTTAAGTGTAAATTGTTAAAAACCTAAACAGGGTATTAGCTCAATGGTTGTGGGAAAACATATTCAACAACAGTCCCAAAATATTGAACACAAGGGTGTCTAAATGGGATTAGAGAAAGATAAAAGTTTAAAGATGTGTGCAAATATGTTGGGGAGGAACAAATGCAACAACCTTCCACTAGTCATATTCAAGGTTTGTCTATTGATCCTTCATTCTTGGTCCATTTAATTAGTGGCACAAATCAAGCTTTATCTCCATTGAGAAAGGATAATAAGTCAATGTCTAAAGAATCAAACCTTAGTAAGAATGATAGGGCTAATGGGAAAATAGATTTGGAATATAATAAGTTGGAAGAAAATGATTCAATTATAAATATAAATCGGGTTTTCAAACCACAAAGAAAGGAGAATAGGCTAATGTCTAAATATTCAAACCCTAGCAAGAATGAAAAGTCTAATGGTTAAACTGATGTGGAGTCTAACAAGATGGAGGAGAATATTTTTTTAAACAAGGATTATATTACTAAAGAGAATGAGTTTTTTTTTGCTTTGTCATTACCTCTCCATACTACTTTACCTCTTTTCCCCTTAATTAAGTCTCAAAAAATATGGAGGGAGAATATATTTTCCCAATAGTGGATAGGGAAAAACAAGTAGATAGCTTTTCTTTGTATGATATGGAGGAAGGTGAAATTTTTCTCTCACCCAAGATGGAGAAAAAAGTTCTAAAGATATTGGATAAGTCAACTAATAGTAAGAGTTTAAAATAATGTCTTGCTTTGTTTGGCTTTGCTTCTCCAAATAAGGATGGAGAAAAGGAAAATGAATGGACTCGAGTTACTAACAAACAAAAGAAATAAAGAAAATTGACGTGGGCTTAGAAAATAAAGTTGGGAGGCCTTCTCAAAAAGACTCAAGAATCAAAGAAGTTGCTAGAGATGTGGCTAGTAGAAAGTAGAAAACCCTTGATAACTTGTTAGGGGTTAAAAATAGGAATAAATAAATGGTTTTTTTTTAGTCTGTTGCTTCAAGTTTCTATTTTTGAAATGAAACTTCTTTCTTGTAAATGAAGAGGGCCTAAACAACATTTTCTTAATTTTTTCTTAATTGAAAATAGAATTGACACCCTTATTATTCAAGAAACTAAGATAACAAAATAATTTTTTGAGAAAATTATAAAAAACATTTGGAATATTGCTCAGTTTGTGTTTTTTTATGCTAATGGGGCTTCTGGGGGATTCTCCATCCTATAAAATCTCATGAAATTTAAGGTTACACTAATGTTCGATAATAGAAATAGTATAACAATTCAAATGAAAGAGATTACCTCGGTGGATAAATAGAATTTGCTTCATGTCTATGCTCCAAACACTAGAAGCGGTAAAGTTTCTTTGTGGAAATATTTAACTAACATTATTAAAAATCATAATATGGACTATTGGATTATTGGTGGAAATTTTAACTATCCCCTCTTTCCCTCAAAGAAGCTATCTAGCCAAGAGGACTATTCATATAGTATGATGGATTTAGCTGATTTCTTCCCTATTATTGGGCTGATAGATATAGAGTTAAAAGGTGCCAAGTTTACCTAGAGCAATAGGAGATAAGGTAACAATTTGGTAAAAACTCAAATTTAATAGACTTATAATTAGAAATATCTATAATATCCTCCCACAAATATCTCTTAATGCTCTCCCCAAAACTGGTTGAAACCACCATGTTATTCTCCAATATTGGGAACATAAGATGAAGCTAGGTCCTTTCCCATTTAGATATGAAATCATGTGGTCTTTCCATATTGAGTTTAAAAAGTTGATTCTATATTTGTGGAACACTCCTCTTAGTAGTACCTGATTGTTCATTGTCCCTAAAAAAAACAAAAAACTTAAAGACATGGTGAAAAGTTGGAATAAAATTTCATTTGGGAATATTTTCCAAAATAAAAAGTCTCTATCTCTTGAGCTTAATAAAATCCAAGATCAGATGGAGTTGGGAAAAATGGATGTGGTTATTTGTGCCAAGGAGAGGAAGCTAAAATCTCATTAGTTTAAAACCTTTGAAGAATAAGAATTCTTTTGGAAGCAAAAGTCTAGGATTTAATGGCTTAAGGAAGGAGACATGAACACATTTTTTTTCACCAATCTACTATGAGCCATAGATCAAGAAACATGATAAGGAAACTAATAAGATATGATGGCACTTTTCTTACTAGGGAGAATTTATATCAACTAAGGTTGTTTCTTTCTCCCAACTTCAGTAACAAATAAAATTTGGATAGAGAAAGGATGGACAAGGTTTTGGAAGTGATCCCCAACTTAAGTTTTAAAGATGAATTGAAAGAGATGCTCAAACCTTTTACTGTGGAGGAAGTAAAAAAGGAAGTTCTTTTTTTGGGTGCCTTCAAATCCCTGGGTCCTGATGAATTACCTCCACCCTCATTTCATGATAAGTTGGATATTGTGGTGGATGATATCTCAAACATGGCTAATAACTTCTTCAGATCTAGAAGACTTCTTAATTGGATAAATGCAACTCTCATTTCTTTTATCCCAAAAAAATATTATGCTTCATCCATGCAATACTTCAACCCTATTAGTTTCTATATCACCATATATAAAATTTTATCCAAGTTGGCGGTCTTTAGACGTAAACTAGTCCTTCATAAGATGGTTTCTCACAATCAAAAGAGATTTTTTCAAAGAAGGTACATAATGGATGTTGTTTATTACTCATGATTTTATCCACTCTATGTAATACAACAAGAAGCCGAGTATGGTCTTTAAAGTTGATATCTCCAAGGCCTACAAAAGAGTCTCATGGCCTTTTATGACAGAGGTTCTTTAAAAGTTTGGGTTTAAAGGTAGATTTATAAACATCTTAGAGACTTTTTTTACAACTCCTACTTATTCAATACTAGTGAATAGCTCTCCTAAATTATATTTATCCTATGGTATAGGTCTAAGACAAGGTGATCCCTTGTCTCCTTATTTTTTCATTCTTGTGGTTAAAGTTCATGAATAAATTAAAAAACAATGTGTGATCTAGATCTTATAAAAGGATTTAAGGTTGCTTCCTCTTTTCCTATTGAAACTCGTCAAAAATTTGTGGATGATACCATTTTTTTCTTGGTTTTTCCCATTATTGAAGCTAAATGTTGGAAAACATTCTCAATGATTATGCTACGACTTTGTGTTAGTTTATAAACTACAATAAAAGAAATATTTACTTTTTTAATATTGAATCCATATTGGCCCAAAAATTTACGGATATTATATGTTTTTAAATGGACATTCTCACAACTTCCTATCACTATCTCCCTTTAATCTTCAAATCTCCCAAAAACACCTTTTGGAATGGTATAATAGAAAGTTCCATTAAAAAACTTGCTGGTTAGAAGGGTAAAATGCTTAGTCAAGAAAGTCAAGTTCAACTCTTGAAGGCTTCTCTCCAAAATAGTCATGTTTACTATATTAACTTGTTCAAAATTTATGCGTCACTTGTTGATCAAAATGAAATACTTCAAATGAAATTTATTTAGACTAGAGTAGAAGATAAGGCAAAAATTTCTCTTGTTAGCTGAGATAATATCTTCTTACCCAAAAAATAAAGGTGGTCCTCATATAAAAAGACTTAAAAACTTTAATAAGGCCCTCCTATCCAAAATGGGTTAACAGTTCCTCTAGGGGTCTAAGGATTGGGTGGCCATTTTGAGGGCCAAATATCTTAATGGCGATTGTCCTCATGCTTTCATTTATAATGAGGGTCTACCCAATGGATATATCATTTCGATCAACTTATTGAAATGTAAGGATTTGTTAAGAAGATGAGTGGGTAAGATTGTTGGTAATGGAAATAATACACTTTTTTGGAATGAGGTTTGGAGGGGAGAAGTCTTTATCTTTAATCAGTAATATAGAGGGCCTCAAGAACTGGTGCATTAGGGTGCTAGGAGGAAAATTCCAAGACTATTATCTGGAATAGAGGAATTCCTTCATGGATTAATATCAAAGATAAGATCTTTACTAATAGACTGATTGGTAGAAGATGAAAAAATTATTGAGACAATAGGATCAAGGACATCATTACTAACTTTGGTGATATCTCCCTACTTGATCGAGATAAGAAAGATGAATGGGTGTAGAGACCTAATTGCTTGGGAGAATATTTTTTTAGATTAGCCTATACCCTATTGGACCAAGCTCTTCACCATCCCTCTCAATTTCGCTGGAAGAAGGTTTAGATTCATAAAATCATCCCCAAAATCAATTACTTCTAGTGGTTTGTTTCTCACAATAAAATTCTCATAGTGGACAATCTGGATTAAAAAAAAGGCTTTCAATTTATAAATATACGCTCTCTATGTTATCAATATTGTGAGAGTATAGACCACTTATTATTTCACTATCCCTTTGTGTTGGAGGTTCGGTCTCTGGTTATGCCCCTAGCCTTGGTAGATTGGGTCTTTCCTACTTCCCTTCCTTAACTCATTGATTCATGGAAATTTTTACCCTTTAAACATGTTGTTATAAGATAACTTTGGAGAAAAATCTTTCCTATGATCACTTGGGGCCTCTAGAAGGAGCGTAACAACAAAATATTAAAAGATATTTCCAAACCAAGCAAAGAGGTCTTTATGACTATTAAATATCAAATTATAGAGAATCTTAATGCTACATCCTTTGGGGTGTTCAAAGATATGCCTAATCTATAATAAATGAGACTTAAATAAATCTAAGGTCTTACCCAAAACATGAAAAATATCAATTGGTCAATAAATTTTAGCATACTGGATATGCAACGGAGACATCTTGATCAAGGATGGATAAAATGAAAATGTGATGGCTATTCTAAGTGTAACCTTGGATAGACTAGTGTTGTTTCTCTTCTCAAGGACATAAGAGGAGGCTTGTTAAATGTACTGCTATAAATTTAAGAATCAAATCTAATAATTTTGTTGAGGCCATTGTTACTTGGAAGAGTATAAAGCTTGCTAAGGAGTTAGGTTTTCATGTGGTTGTTGTCGAATGAGTCTCTAATTTAAGAGTTGATATCATAAAAGAATAAATCATAGGTCCATGAGAGATTAGGCCTCTAATGAGAGAGTTCCTGATAATCCTTAAGAGTTTTATGCAATTAAAAGTACAACATATCTACTAGGAAGGGAATCAAGTTGTCTACTTCATTGCTAATGAGGGGCTTAGTATTCAAATTTGGATTTGTTGGAGGAAAGACTATATACTGCCAAACATAAACAAAATTATTTCAAATGAAGTCATATCAACATAATATTACCATTACAAATATATTTTTACAAGATGATCTTGATGAGGTGGACTATTAAACAACATATGTTTGCATTGAGGTGGATCTATAAGATTATTTTAATGCCCTGCCAGGGAACCCAGGAGAATTTAACGTAATACAAGTCACTATGTTTATAGAATAATTTTTTTCTTAAGAGTTTACAAACAATGATGATAATAATGTGGAAGAAATACAACCATGAGATACAACCAAGTACATAAGCATAACTCAATTACAGTTAACAATCCTTGAAGGTCCCATGACATAGAATTATGTATAACAAAATAAATATTTAGATTAAGATTAATTACAACTAACTCATATGAATAAAAAGTACATCCAATACCATAAGGTATACACAATGATAAAACATCCTCTACACAAGTTTTAGGGTATGTCACAATAATAAAATACAAATTATAATACAATATCTACAACCCCGATGCACTGATACAAGATATAATCATGAACATCAAAAGATAGGAACGAACAAGCCTCCAATGAAGAATAATAAGAAGGTAACAACAAGGAGAATCCTCCAACACCACTGCAAGAATGTCAGAATCTCAAATGGTAAAAGATAACACTACCACCCGACCTCGTGGAACCAAAGGTCCACTACCACCATATTGAGGAGATAACAACAAACCCCACTCGGATAACAAACTCAATCAAAGATAACTAAGAAAAGGTCCTAAAGGATTTCTAACTCAAAGCTACCACCAACTAAAGATAAACAAACATCAAATAACCAACACGTACCAAAACACCAAATACCATAATATCAAACACATATTCAATCACCAAATAAAACAAAATAAACCACCAGGTAATAATGAAACAACAAAGACACACCACCACAGACAAATGCAAAAATCATGGAGGAGACTTAGGCTACATACTATGGGAGTGTCATCACATGGACAACTACTTGAGTTACCCTGGACTGGTCTCTCTAGACCCCAGACCCTCAAGCATTTATCAGGTTGAGTTACCCTAGACTGTCCACTCAGGACCCCGGACCCTCAACATCACCCGTGTCGAACTAGAATACCCTCTCATGAAGATGAGGAATTTGAATCATACCTACTCTATATGTATCATCCCATTCCCATCCTTAACCTATACAAGCACTCAAGGCATGGGAGAGGCATCAATGATTAATCTTGTATTTAATGTTGTCCCTAAGTTTTATTATTAGGTTATCACTTATTAAACAACTTACGATAGGTTACCCTGGTACTGGCCTCTTTGGGCCCTAGACCCCTATTGTAAGTCACCCTCCTAAAATGCACCTATTTAACCTCCCCTAGGCTTGCAATCAATAACCACATAGGATCCAAAAAAGTATGTTGATCAAATTTTGATTCCCACAAAACATAAGGAACATGCATCGGTTCTCAAAACCATGACATCATAAATGCACTCTCAAAGTTCTCACATAATCACAAGCTTCGACACAAAACTAGGTTGGGTAGAATAATCAAGACCAAAACCACAACATCATAATACAAACATAAATGATCGACGTGATATAATGTCATAATGCCTAACAAAGAAAACATATAAACAACCATAGAAAAAGACCCCCAAGCCTCTGGTCAACCAATTTCCCAAAGTCAACTCAAATCTCCCAACAAATAAAATTGTCCAATAATGATTAAAAATCTCATCAACAATTCATGTCCATACATTAGAGCATCTTAACCAACATCTGAAAACACGAAGCCAAGAAAGACCAAATTCAACCTTCAAAATCCAAGCTTTCAAACAATCATGAAACAATGTCCACCAAAACAAGCTTTCCCAAAATTCTTCCAACTCTTCCAGAGCTCCTCCAAAACTTGATAGACGTAATTAGAATAATACCCAAAATCCCTACATAAAGGAAACCTATCCCTCTTAGGGTTTCCAAAATATGCAAACTCAAAAGCAGAACTCAACTCTCTCTCTAGTTGCATGATAAAAAAACTCAATAAATAAAGCACTTTTTAAAATAAAACTCGAACTAAGCTTTTAACTTTAATTATAATTTCAATTTCACTTAACCAAAAGTGCAACTTAAATTGCATATAATTATTTAATTAAACATAAATACTTTAGCACAAGTCAACTATGCAAACTAATAAATCAAATATTAAATAAATCAACTATGCCCTTTAATTTATAATATGATTTAATAATTAATTAAACCCTTTAATCCAAATTTAAATCTTTTAATTTAATCATTTAATTAACAAAGGTATTTAATTACCCTTAATAATTAAATATACTCTATATCTAATATTACCACATTCATAAAATATAAATATTCAAATTTCAAAAATACTTCCTAAATTAATTAAATAAAATAATTCACACAAGCAAATCCACTCGACTCCCAAAATCCAAAAAATGACTAACTCTATATCAAACAAACACCAAGGAAGGGCTCACGAATTCATGTCACTTCGAGGAATTCAGATGGGTAGAAATAAATACTCGCCCAATATTTAGGACAATCAATGGCTAGGGTTGGGATTTGGATTTGTATGTTATCTCCCCTCTCTTATCATTGAGATTTTGTGATAGGGTGCGCTCATCCTGATAATTCAAGGAAGTCGATGCCTGGTACCTACAAACCTACATAAAAGACAAGCATGTACATACATGTATAAATATAAACAAGCAATGGCAGGGATCGACCGATCGTGTGGATCTCGTAAGCAAGTAACTACGACTCTATCCCTCAACCACATCAAGCATGTCAAACAGAAATACAAAACATACACATCAACTATACACATGCAAGTATGGGATCAGTAAAACCATAAGCATTAATGATATCCTAACATATAATTCATCATCCTAAAATAACCATAACATATAGAAAATCAGACTACGGGAGGGGAATTACAATTATATGGTTTGAGTGGATTCTTAATGTCATTAATGGTAAAGTAAGGTGTAGTAATTATAATAAAGACAAGGATTGTACTCTCATTTATGTTGATTTGACTGATGCCCTCTTCCTGATTCCATCAATATCTAGTGATCCTTATAAGGAGCTTCCTTCACTCTTTATTAATTATTTTATATATGTGACACCTATGCGAATAATGAAATCAATATTATTGATTATAAAATTGGCACATGTATTATTTATTTTCTAGACCTTCACAATATAGAGATATTTGCTTTCTCTAGGAAAGTAATTACTACCCAAAATAATAAGACAACAATCCTTTCCTTCCTACATAAGTCTTTTTTATCTTGTGAGATTTCTATTCAAGGTGTGCTTTATGTCACTTTCACCAAAGGCTTACATTGTAGGGATACTAGCATCTGAAGCAATAAAAGAATAATTATAGTTATGGGGGGGCCTTGTAAATGCTCAAAACCAATAAATTATGAGGATTTAAGGAAGAATGTTGAACTCTGGGACTTGTTTGTTGTTGCCTACTAATCCCCTTTTTATATGGAAATGTATGGGTATAATGACACCCTTACTTCCAAATTTATTGATTCCTGGTCTTTTGGTAGGGTTAAGATTGCAAGTCTGGAGTTTACTATCTCTACACAAATGATAGTGGAAGCCATAAGTTTGGGGTATTCAAGGATGAGAGTTTCAAAGAAAATCTTGGGCAATTACTAGAAATTTATTAACAAATTTATCAAGAACAAAAAATAGTTAAAAGGTTTCAACTATTTTGCTCCCCTGCATTCCCTTCTCATCCTTCATATCATGCATTACTTTACTTTGGAGGGTATATTAATGGTTGTGATTGGTTACCACTTTCCATTTTTGAATCATGTTCAACACTATGAGAAGATTAATATCCTCTTTTTTATGTTCTCTTCCTTGAAACAAAGCATTGAGGGCGGTGCTTCACCTCTTCTCCACCAAAGCCTCATTATGGAACTTTATAAATATTCCTTGGATATGGACCCCCATGGCAACCCTATAGCCCCTAAAAATTATGTGTGTCCTCCTTCCCCACCCCAAAAACCTCCTATTGTGGCTCCCAAGTGACTTACCATGGGTGACACCCTGATCAATCAACCTGTTGTTAATGACAAGAAAAAGAAGAAATATGCAAACTTCCCCCCATAAACTTTTAATGAACTATTGGTGGTCATCGTAGAGAAAAGAAAAAACCTTGTTAACCTCCTTGGTCCCTCTAAGAAGAAGTTCAACAAATCCGCTACCAATAAGGGGGTTACTATTACTATTCTAGAGGACAATGAGGAAAACAAAGATGACATGGCTAAAAATGTCATATTTGAGAAGGCCTTTGGGTTGGGAAGTAGAAGGTCAACTAGATTGGCCAAAACATGGCAAAGCCTCCCTCAAAATGGAAAAATATTATTTTTGATGAGGAGGATATCTCTTTTCAAGGGAATTTTGATGATGCGGATGATCGTGGAGATAACTATTATGAGGGGGAAAAAGATTAGGAGGAGAAAGAGATGACTTACCTTAATATTTTAGATGATAAGGATGGGCTTAATATTTCAATAGATTAAGATTCAAATAATATGAGCCTTCTTTTGAAGAGAAATCATAAGTGTTGCAACAAAAAGACAAGCATAATAAGTTAGATAAAATAAAGGTTGTTAAGAGAGAGAAAGGGTATGGGTTTCAATAGAAATAAGTAGCTTATCAAGCCAATCCTAATGAGAAGGATGCGAAGATTCAAAAGAGATAATATGTGGAGGATCTTATAGATTAGTTGGCTAAAAAAGAGAAACAAATGAGGCTTATAATTGACCAAGTACAAAATATAGAGGCCCAATCTACTCCTTGCATTTTGGAGCAACCTATGAAAGAGAAGGTTCTCAAATTCAAAATTCCAAGATTTAAACGAGGTTATCCATCCAAGTCCTCTAAATTTAACATTCCAAGTTTTAGAAAGCCTTTTTAAGAATTTTAAGCTACACAAGCAAAGCCTCTTATTTTCCAAGAGCAACCCTCTCAAGAGATGAGGTGCCTCAATGAAGCCCCACAAGCCTGCCAAATCTCCCCATCTTTAGAGCCATATTTTCCTAGTTCCATTTCATTGCTCCCAGAGAAACCTAATATTTGGCCAAAGTTTTGGTTTGATAACCATGAAAGGGTGGATTTTTAGGTAAGAGAGGAACAATTTATAACTAATGCACCTTCATATAATGAGCTATTTAAAAAGAAAGGCCCAATGCAAGAAGAAATGAACAAGATCAGTTGGGGCAAAAAAATTACTTGGTAAAGTAGGAGGTGTGGAATATTAAGATTTGACTGATTTATTTAATGAAATTCCATCTTTGTTGAATTTGATCAAGGAATGTCTATACATATGCCAGAAAAATCAGTCAGAACAATAGGTAGTATTAAATGATAATGAAATTTTCACATTTTTTTATGAGCTCCCTTCTTTTGTTAAGAAGGATGAAGAAAATATGATAGGTTTGCAACAATAAGAGGATGTTAAACAATGTGAGGGATTGTTGGTTCATGAGAATCAATATGAGAATGAATCTTTGACTCATGAAGAAGACCTCAAAGATGATTCTCTATTAGATTTCAAAGGGCTTGAGGAAGGTTGTGATGAAATTAAAAATAGTCCTTTCATGTAAAAAACCAAGGAAGGATTTGAAGAGGACATGTTTTGGGATGGTTTAGAGGCTTTTTTCTCTTATTTAGATGTTAAAGAAACACTTTTTGAAGAAAAGTATCATGAGCAGCTAGAAAAAAATGTGGAAGCAACTTTATCTTGTTTTGAAATGTCTTAGTTTGAACCACCTGAGTTAACTCTTTCTAATTAACATGGCATTATCAAAGAAGCAACACATAAGATAGAAGCCAAAAATGAAGGTTTGAATTTTGTTCTATCAAGAGAGTTCCCAATCAAGAACTTATCATATTTAGTGGCCAACAAAATGAAAAACCATCTCTCGCACTTGATTCTAAGGAAAAGATAGATCATTAGGAAGAGCAGTGGCAACCCATACATTCATTTCTATATAGTCATTTATGTAGCTATCTCATATGGGTAAGAGACTTTGCCTACATTCTTCTACAATTTTTTCAATAGTTTTTTCAGTGCCCACCCTTTATCTACTCCTTGTTCACAAACTTGTTAGGAATTGCAAATTGAAGAGAAAAGAGAGTTATTTTGTAAAGCTAGTTAATGGTAATGTTTGAGCTAATGTCACTGCTGGTCAATATAGGTTAGGATAAGTTTCCTTTTAATTAAGTATTATTTTTCATAGGTAGTTTTCTCTAAGTTTTGGTAGGTGGAATAAGAAATGTCTTTTTGTTGTTTTCATGCTTATAATTGTTGGATTCGGTATGGAAAGGTGAGTACTGAGAGGGGAGGGGTGAATTAGTACTATAAAACACTTTTAAACTATTTGAGATTTATTCCTTAACCATTTACTGATTACATAACTTTTGTATGCATCACATAAAACATAACACATAACTCATAACACATTCATTTTGGTATCGCATAAATCCTTGTTAGAGGATAAAAAAATGCAGTGGGGATGACACCCACAAAAATTACTACTACAGTAAAAATTTTACTCGATTAGAGATACATTGTTAGCTATTTCTGATAGCTTAGCATGTTAAGAGTATTAACCTAGTTAAGATTCTTAAGACCTGTTAAGTCTACCTGCTAAACGATTTCACAATTCTAATCTAAGAATTGTACCTAGTTAAAGGATTTACAATATAAAATCTATTAGGATCTGCTTCGTTAAGAGACTTTACAATTCTAATTACTCTTTAATCAGTAACACAAAATTTTCTATTAAACTTGCATCAATCATATGCATATCAGACTCTTTATGGTCACAACTTATTACTTCATACTATGTACCTCTCACAATAACAATTCAGTACTGGGTAGATTCAATTCTGACTCAAAATTACTCTATGCTCTTTAGTTCTCTATACTCGGTAGCTTCTATGCTCATCACCTTCTATCTACAATCTCTACTTCGCACATGCAATCTCCTTCTCACATGCAAATCTTCTTCTCACATGCGTAGTAATCTTCACACTCTAATCCATTTATATAATTCTAGAAGCGATGCTAGATGTTCTAGAGTCATCTCTTCAAGTGGTGCTAGAATTAGTTACTCCTCCAATGCATATGAAATACTTAAATCTCATTCATAGATCTCACCTTGTAATCATGCATAATCATCATGTTTCAATCTCCAATGCTCTGTCCTACAATCTCCTCAAGATTTGTAAATTGTTTTTTGTTTGGTGTCCAGGTTTAATGTATCTAAAGATTCTCCTTGTGTCACCTTGTCTTGCTCGATAACATGTTTTCCTCTTACCTTCTAACTATCTTATCTCTTGGTTTTGTTGATGTAGTAGCTTGGTATAACTCGATGCTTGGTGCTCGATTCTACCTTTACCAAAATTACCTATTCCCTTATTTCCTTTTACCGAATAGCTTTTTTACTTTACCAACTTGTCTTTCCTTCTTTACCAAATGAATTTGACAATAAATGTGACTTCCTCATAACTAATGACAATAAAATAACTCTTAGGATGGCATTAGTTTGGTATCTTTGTTAAAAACCTTCAAAGTCATAAAAAAAATCAAAATTTTGTCCTTAGCAAAATTGTCCATGTATCCATTCCTTGGTAAACTTATTACTCCCCCTAAAATATTACTTCTTGAATCATATCTATCCATACATTATTTAATCCTCTTTATTCATATATTATATGAATTTTATACATATTTCCCCCTTTTTTTAACAAAAATACCAAAATAGTAACTTACTCCTTATTTGATGGAGGGATCTTGTCAAAAATAGTTTTATACCTATCATGAGAATCCTTTAGTGATGGCTTCCATGTATCCTTTAGTATCTGCAACACTATGATTTGTTCACTTAAGTCAGCAATCAACTCATCATGGTATCCATAGCACTAACATTTGGTGTGTTAACTAAGTCTTTGGACTTATGTACCTATTTTTGCAATGATTCAATGTGTGGAATCAAAAATGTTTGGAGTTCCAATAGATCCATTCTGATCTAATTCTCCTCTTTTCCCAACTCATATTTCACTCCCACTAACTTCTTCATCCTTTCATAATATTCTTTGAAAGAGTTAGGCTCGGTGGAAACTTTTGATAAATGCTCGGTGAGCTCTTTTTCCACATTATCATCATTTTCTTTGATATCCTTGGTAAAATGTCAAATTAAACAAATTTGTTGAAATAATAAAAGAATATTTTGTAGTTCATTCCCCAATTCCTTAACTAACTCAAAAAGTGTTAACTTATCCAATGCAATTGATTGAAGTTCTTCAATCACTCTAGTCTCCATTTTCTTCTTTTGCACATACATCACATATTTTGATGTCTCAATACTAGGGTAGTTTATTTGATTTACCAGTTATCTCAATTGACTATAAATGTCTCCTTTTTCATTTATATTAGCCTCTGGTACAATTTCATTCAATATGTCTTTGACATTGTCTAAAACATCAGTCTTCATCTTCTTTGCAATCAGCTTGTCCTATGCAGCTTTCCTCTTCAATAGATCTCTAAACTCTGAGAGTTCCTTTGGAATCATGGTTGAAATATCAACCTTGGGAATAATAATAGGTTGTCTTACATCAACCTCTTTTTCATGCTTTCTCTTTTTGGATGTTCCCTTAAGAGTAGATGCATTCTTTGCATCAAGTTGTGTCATGGTGGTGTCATTTGTTTTCTCTTATTTTTCTTTATCTTTCTCTTCTTTCTTCTCCTATTTCTCTTATTTTTTCCCTTCATCTATGTCATTTTCTTTCTCTTTTTCTCATCCCTTATTTTGTTATGTGGTCTCAGTATGAGTTACCGATTCTTGATTTTGACCTTGTGTTATCTCGGTCTCTGTGGTTACCTCAGTATCCTTTGTTGCAGTATCTTGTGTTGGCTCGATGGGGGCATCAACATCAATTGGTACATTTCTTCAATCTCAATAAAAATCAATACCTTCTCAATAATAGGATCTTCTACCATCAATATTGCCTTAGCAGAATCGTCAATGTCCATTTCCTCTATTTCTTTGGCCTCGGTTGCTATGATGTCTTCATCAACTTTTATTATCTCATTAGGGTCTTGATCTATTATATCTTCAATTATAACTTCTTCATTATTTGTTGGAAAATCAATTGTATCTGACTTACCTATTTATTCTTTGACCTCTTCAGAAGTTGGTTGATCAATAGAGAAGATCTTTCTCCAAAGATCATCAGTATCATTCTACACTTCCTCTAACTTACCAACCATGATACTTAGTGCTTTTCTTTTTACACATAATCTTTTTGAATATTCTAGAAATGTGTCTTTGATTCCTTTCTTAGTTAGGTCTGGGACTGTAATAGCTAGGGACCTCTCCCTCATTTCCTTCTTGACTACTAGAGCATACTTCCATCTAGCATCAATTTTCTGGTAAAGCTCATCTTCAATGTTTGGTGATACCTCTACAAGTGTGGTTCTGAATTTGTGCAAAGTGGATATGATAGACTCTTTATCTTTATCTTCATCACTTCTCTTCTCATATTTTAGTTGTTTCAATATTGGATAACCTCCATATTTCTCTCAAGTGTCTTGAGTAATTCATCAAGATTTTTCACTTTTGGTACTTTACTTTGTACAACCTTAAATTGTGAAATGTCCTTAGACTCAATGTCACCCTCTTTTTGTAGCTTCAATTTCCTTCTAGGCCTTCCAGTAGCCTTTCTCTCTCTAATGTAAGTTTTAGTCTTTGTTGGTTCTACCTCTGCTTTCTTATTTTCTCTCGATGTGGAGGGAGATCTTGTTAATAGTCTAACACCGATTGGACTGGGGGTCTCTTTCTTTATTCTTTTCTTCTTCCCCTTAGCCTCTGATGGTTCAACAACTTCTTCATCAACAACAATACCTAGATTCTTGGACAAAGTATTAATCATTCTACTAGTTTTTCTAATAGCCTTAGGTATCAATATACCTATTATAGTTTTCTCTTTAACTTCTTCAAAAGTACCATACCGAGTTGCACTTCTATCAATAGGTTTCTCTAAAAGTCCTTTTATCTATATTGATGCAGCATCAATATCCAACTCATAATCCATAGGTGGAAGCCACATGGTTCTTAGCTCCATGTCTCTTACTATACATATGTCGGTGTTAACTTCAAAACATAAATCATCTTTATATTGTTCCACTAACTAGGGTGGAATTCTGAATGTCTTATGCATCTTACTTTGAAACTTACCAAAATAGTCATTCATGACCATATCAAAATTATCTCCTATGCTTTGAATATAATCATTAATCTGATAGATAATTGGTTTGTCTATTTTCCAGACTACTTCACCAATTGTAGGAAAGAAGTTCTGAAAAAAAAAATACCAGTAGTAGTCTGAACTTCAATGTATTGGACTTTTCTTTCCTAATAGTATTCATATTGTCATCCAGTTGCTTCAACAATACCTCACATAAGTCTATCTTCATATCCTTCTTAACAATCTTGTATGCAATATCAACTGCTTTATAGGGTACACTATCTACCTGAGATGACTAAAAGATTCGGTAAGATATTATATTGCATGTGAATCTTAACTCAAGGTCATAAATAGTGGATAAATTCAAACCTCTACCATCTCATTTTTCTTGTGTAATCTCACATAGCTTATTCTTATCAGTTTTCTTATATGCCCTTGGTCTATCACCGACTGAAAATCTTGTGACTATGTGCAATACATCCTTGGTGATCTTAACTGGTGCATCAAGCCACATGAATTGTTCATGTACCCACCTAAGTACCATCCTCATATATTCATGCTTAAAAACTATTGGGGCATGCATAGCATGGACCGAACCCTTGGTTTCCAAATGTGTGTGGTCATCTTTCAGTTTTCCATTAATACACAATTCATGTATGATTTGTCAATTTTAGCTTGGCATATGTCTTCAATTTTATAATGAATGAAGGTGCAAATGTCTTCAATGAGTATAACCCTCAGTGGAATCAATGACAGGGCTCCAGACTTATTGTTTCCATAACAACGACGGGAGGCAACTTGTATTTAGGATTAACAGGGTCAATCTTCTCAACAATGACTAGTTTTTGAACTTTTGGTGCCATTTTGATCTCATAAATATTCTTCAAACAAGTAGGGTTTCACTTAAATAGTAATTAGAATTCATGAACACAAAACACTAGAAATACCTTGAATGCACTTAATACTATTTGGAATACTATAATGATCTCTTGAATTTTCTCGGTGATCTCTTCTTTGACAAATGCTTGCAAAAGTGTAAGGTAAAAATGAAATAGCATGACCTCTATTTATAGTTTTTCCTGGGTTAGGGCTTTCAATGACTATATTATTTGCATTAAATGCTCCTTACCAACTCCATTTCACTGATAATCAAAATACAATTTTGTATCGTTGGAAAATGGAAGCACTTCCATTTAGGAATGGTTCAACACTCCGAGTAAGTGGTTTGGGGTCATGTCAAATGCCTTGAATGGGTCTTTGACTTGGATCTAGATTTTTCCCTTGTTCTGCCCCATTTTCCACTTCTTTTCTGCATACTTTTGGCATCCTGAATTGAGATTCTAAGATTCTTGACCTCAGGGTCAAGGTTGACCTTTTAGGTCAAGGTCAACCTCAACCCTGACCTAGGTCAAGGATGACCTCGACCCTAACCTAGGTCAAGGTCAAGGTCGACCTTGACCCAAGGTTTAAATTTTGAAGTCTCAGAGTTTCTGGATGTCGAGTTTCAGAAAGATTTCTTTTCCCTCTTCGGGGCCACTATTTCTTGAGTTAAGTGTCGAATTCTCAAATTAATATTTGAGGTAGACCTTTCTCAAGCTCTATGTAGGATTCCTAATTTATTATTTGAGATTAGTCTTTCTCAAGTTTTGTGCCTAATGCTCAAATTAACTTTGGGGTTGACCTTACCTCAAATTTTATGACAAGGCTCTTAAATAATTATTTTTATCTCTATCTTAAGGGTGGACCCCTTCTAGATTTTTGTGTCAAGGCCATAATTTAATTTCCTCTCCATGTACACCTCTCTATAGTTTTGTGTCATGGACCCTTAATTATTATTTTCTATGTGGCCTCTCTAGAAGTTTGTGCCCTAGATCACTATAAAAGGAGGCCTTCTCCTCTCATTTTCTCCATTAAGTATCAAATCACATCTACACATTCAATCACAACACAAGATCAAGCAATCAAGAAGAAATAAAGAAGGAGAAGGAAAGCATTCAAGCATTCATTCATCTTCAAATATTCAAGAATTCAAGATCCAATTCATCAAGAAGATCCATTGGTAGTCATTGAAGGATTCAATCTCCATGGAGCCCTCTTGTTGAAGATTTCTCCATCCACATCCATTCAAGCCTCTTGCTATTCCAAGATCCATTCAAGATTGGTGTTGAAAATCTAAATGCAAATGATTTGAGACATCCTACATACAATTCTACATTCATTTGGAGCATCCATACTTGTGGATTCAAGGATTTGAATCCTCCACAAGGGTTTTCAACATAAGCAAGGTGAATTGTTTCATTTACTTTGTTCACTACAACAATTTCAATTCACTTTCAAGGTTAATTCCATAATTGGGGTTTGACTAAGGCAAACCCCTCCCCCCCAACAAACAAAACCATTTTTCTCGTAGGTACAGGTACGGGACAGTGAATTATAGTGCAAATCTGGATACCCTTTTCGACAAACTTTTGGGAGCTACGAACAGAATTTTCGTCGGAGTAGTGCAGGTTAAGGTTGACACAAAGGGGTAAGATTGTGCCCCGGGGTAAGATCTTACCCCTATTTTGGGTCAAGGTCGACCTTTCTCAAAAAAGAAAAATATTTATGGGTTTTGTAGATCTCACAATTTTGGCCGAAGGTAGCAAAAACCAACAGTTTATGAGACCGTCTGACAGGGTTTTTAGCAGATTCTTTTTCGGAGGTAAGTACCTTTTATTTCTTCATTTCAATATTAATCTTCTAGATTTACTTTCCATATCATTAGAATTTCATGTATGTGTTAAATATTGGTTTAGGGTCTCTTTTATGTACAAACCCCCATTGTTCTAGACCCCATCTATATTTTTTACATCATACATTTTGGTGAACCCGACAAGCTTACCCCCTATCTTTTGTGGAATTAGATGCCCTATTGTGTTTGTGGTGTTCAATTTCCTTTTCATGCTTATACATTTTATTTGAATGCATTTGGATATATCTAGATCTATTTTCTATGCATTTCTTTATTCGTTATCATGTTGCACAAGTTGTTTCAAGTGTTTTCCAAACATCCTTCTATAACTTTTGGGATTACACATCTTCCTCTTACCTTATCATTGCATGATGTTACACCTAGAAAGACTTTATCTAGTGCATGTGATGTTGCTTTTTCCTCTCTTGTATTACCTTGTAAGGATATATTAGAGCAAGAAGATGACTTTAATCTATCTCTTCATCATATTTCTCTTTATGGAGATGAGTTGGGGATTGATGTTAATTATTATCTTAATGAGCCTACTTTAGAATATAATTTACCTTCTTTCCCCTCTAGGGATCAAGCTTTAGTGACTTATGGCGCTCCTATAATGTGCTTTATTGATAGGGATGATAATCCTCCTATTTGGGATGAACCTTTGGATTTGGATGTTGATTACTCTCTTCCTCGTGAAACCATTGTGGATGATTCTACTTTTTGGGATGAACCCTTGGATAAAGACATTGGTTTATCCCCTCCTCGTGAAGAAACTTTGATATAAGAGGGTGATTTATTAATGGATGACATATTAATACATGATGGTGACTCTTTTTCTAAAACACACTCCCCTTATGCAGACATTTTAGCGAAAGAAGACATTATAGATGCTTTACTTCCATTTGGGATTCCTTCTAGTGATGAGGCATTAGCGGAGAGTGATACGAATTCCCTTAATGCTCTCCCTCTTAGTGATGATCTTATGGATAATTAAGATCCTACCTCATCTCCTCCTAGGATGTCTTATTTGCTTCCTTCTTGTGAATCTGTTTGTAGTGTTGAGACAACTAACATGGTTTATCCAGAACCCTTGTTGACTATCAAAGGTTGTCCTTTCATTACTATCAAAGGTAAACCTATGGACTCTTTAGAGTCTTTCAATGATCAAGATTTGATAGCTCACACCTATAATACAAGGAATAACCCTCAACCTAATCCAGTGGTTTCTACTACTTTGCCACCTTCTCAACCCATTCTTCCTCCTCCACCCCGTCTTCCTAGCAAGGAGTATGATTTGATAAACCAATTGCAAAATACTCCTACCAAGATTTATTTATGGGGGCTTCTTTAAAATTCACCTACCTACTATTAAGCCTTGAAAAAATCTCTAGCAACTCTTCCCACTCCACCTCCTAATCAAGAGAACATCAATACCTTCTTACAGTGCATGCATGGTACCCTGGGTCCTCCTGACATTGTATTTACTCAAAAGGATTTACCTTCTAAAGAAGTTCAGAATCAATATGATGCTCTTATGGTTGTTGTTACTATCAATAAAAGTATCATTCGTAGGACCTTGATTGATAATGGATATGGGCTTAATGTTTGTAGCATGGACATGCTCAAAGCGATTAAAGCTGATCTTTCAACTATTCAACCTGAAAATGTTCCTATACGTGGCTTTGATAACATTGCTAAGAACACTTTGGGAATCATTACCTTACCTATTAAAGTAGGTCTAGTCATCCTGAATACTCCTATTCATGTTATGCCTAGACCTCTTAATTATAACATTCTTTTGGGTAGACCTTGGTTGCATGAGATGCATGTTGTTCCTTCCACCCTTCACCGTAAAGTCACGTTTATTCATAACAACATGATGTATATCCTTCATGCTGATGATGTGCCTAATCCTTGTTTGAATATTCAAACCTATAATACTCCTATTCCTAATAGTAATCCTTCTTCCTCTAATGCTCTTCCTGGCGATGATTGGGGAACCTTGGATTTTAATCCTACCTTTATGGGAGAGTATAAGGTTTCTAATCTTGATTTTATGAAGCAACAAAGAGAATTTGAACAACGAGTTTTTGCTTTTACTTCTAATACCCTTCATAATAACTTTGTCGCTGCTTCTACCCATTATGAATCTATCAAACCTACTAATGATGACATAGTGATTACTGAAGTTCCATTGACTCCTTCTGATATGGCTTCTCGTTATGGTTCCGGTTATCATTTCCTAATTAAACAAGGATTCAATGGTCAAGGATGTGGTAAGCATAAACAAGGAATTCAAATGCCCTTACAAAATTGGGGGCATGAGCATTTTTATGGATTGGGATTTAATCCTCAACAACAAATCAATGTTAACAACAACTGAAATAACACTTCAAAACATGATGAACCTATGAAGGAATTTGACCAAGAAGTTCTTTTGCCTAAACTCCTTTGTGCTAAGATGATTACTAGACCTAAACGCAAAAAGAAACGTAGCCCACACTTGAATGCTCTTCCTTTTTGTTTGTATCGTAGATTTCATGATAACTCTACTAATGAATGTCAAGCTTTACATTATAAGATTAGGCAGCTCATTGATAGTAAGGTTATTTATATATCATGTGGTAATAAGTTGTATTTGAATCCTGTTTTCTCTAAATAATATTTATGTTCCTATTATGGAGCTCCACATTATGTAAACAATGTTAGCCTAATCCTTGAGGGCTCATTGTCTTGTTTAGTATTGTGAGAAATATAATAGGCCCCCTTCCATCCTTGTTCCTATGCTTGGGGGGCAAGGATACCATCCCTGTGTGTGTGAAAATTGTACCTGATCTGTAGACACAACACTTCAGTAAAACATTAGAGGTTAGCAAAAATTGAAATCATGCAATAACTGAAACTAAACTAACCAAGTGATTTACTGCCTTCTAATAGGTGCAAGTATGATGTTCTCAGATTGTATCGAGATCAGTGACCTTGATGACACCTAAATGAAGGATTCGAATGCAAAACTGATATGAAATATGAATGCAATTAATCTATTTTTTAATTTATTTTAGATGCAATAAGAATGATAAAAACTTGATATGAAATCTATGCTAATATGGAAATTGATATGCTAAAATGATCTAACAATAAAATGAAAACAAAAGTGATCTCACAAAATGTGGTTGATTCGCAAAGAAGCTCTGATTCTCCAGATAGCAATTTACCAGCCTAAGTTTGCAAATTATGAGATCCTTGTGGATTTGAGAGATGATTTATGAAGAGCTGAAGCCTTAATTTATAGAAATCCAGGGTTTTGGAGGTGCATGAAAAAAAGCCATAAATCACTCAAATAACTCAGCTTGATTTTGAGTTATTTTTAAATAAAGATAATTTAATTCACAAAAACATGCAAATCATGCAAAAATAGCTTTTTAACTCAAATTAGAAGTTTAGATCAACTTTAAAACTCAAAAATCATGTTGAGTTCCAAAAAGTCAATAACTTGCATTGATTTTCTGATTTGGAGTTTAACTGCTCTTTGATTGTGCACATGGATAATTATGAATTAATAAATAAATAAAGTGATTTATTATCAACTTAACTGATTTTGGAAAATAAAACAATTGATTTATGGGTTAATCAATCATTTAATCAAACTTTTATTCAAAAATAATATCATCAAATATGACAACTTGCTTTAATTAATTAAATAAGAATTTAATCAATTAATGATAGAAATTTTGATTTATTGTCAAATTTAAATAATAATACTTAGGAATACATACAATTAAATTCAATTAAATAATTAAGTGGTAGAATTAAATCTAATTAATTAAATATTCAGAATATTCAATTAATCAAACTTTAGGATAAAAAGGATTTATCACCAAATAATCATTAAATCAAAGATAATTATGATGATTAGGAATATTACTAGGAATATTCCCCGATGCAGAATTTAGGATAATCAATTATGATTCGATGATGTTCAGATGTGCCTTTGGTTAGGACTTCGATGTCAATTTTGTTCGATGTGTCGATATAGGAGGTTAATGAACTTATAGCCCATTTTTGGGGTATTACATTTTGCCCCTCTTTGAATTACTGTGCGAAGTGCAGTGGTTCAAAGACAGTCTGTGTTTGATAAAGATATGAAACTAATGTTTGATAATTGATATGAGATAGAAGCTGATTGAAAGATTTGATATGAAGATAATAGGTCCTAAATGACCAAAGATAATGTTAACTATAACAGCAAATGAACCAATGATTGTGAAAAAGTGTCAAAACACTTGATTCCAAACCTTAGGATTGTGAAGAAGTGAGTGACTGATTCCAGACTTGATTGTCTTAGAAGAACCATGTAGTTATCACATCTAAACCTTTCAGTTATCGAAGAACCAAGGAAATAACACTAATGAACCAATAGTTGCAAAAACTAATACAATTTACAATATTAAGAGAATACCATATTGATATGGATCGATGATGAATCTAATATGCCCCGAGCGATGATTGATTTGCCCCAAGTGATGAGGAATTTTTGATGAATCAACAACTAGACATGGTTGTTGTCTTGATTGCTGAGGAAAGATATGATTTCAAATTTGATTATAGACTTTGAATGATATGCAATACCATGCCCCCTTCGGGATTAAAATTGAAATCTGACAAGAAAAGTCAATGTTGATAGTTCAGAAGCATGTTAATTGATTTGAGAAATGGTTATATACGTTCAAGAATGCATGCTACATCATTTGGAGGTCCAGAAGACCAAGTTTGACTAGGTTTGACTATGAGTGAACCATGGTTGACCAAGTTGAAATTTTGATAGTTTGATGTAAGATAATCAATTAAGTTGAATTTTGAATTTCTGCAATGATTGAAGGTTGATTATGCAAGTAGTTAACAATATAAATGATCTCAAATTTTGATTTTGATCCCGAAAAAGGATTCTACTTGTTGTTTCGTTGGAGGAACCTTCATGTGAGATTCAGCTCTTGTTAGATGTGAAGAATTGATATGAAGAATTGTTTAAGCTTTGAAGTGTTTCCAAACATTTGTGAGATCATGCAGACATGCAAAATGCAAAGAAACATGCAGAATGAAATGCAACCTAAGACCTAGGACCTAGTCACTAATCATGTGTTGATTTGTTATCATCATTGAACTTTTAGGTAACCAGATAAATCAATACAATGCCCACTAGCTATGAAACCATAGACATATGAATATCGATTTGTATGCACAGGAATCAATACAACACCCACTGGTCAACAACCATGGATATATGAATATTGATTTTATTTTTGGAATGTCAGATTAGATATAAGCACCAAGGCACAAGCGCCGGGATGACTTGAATATCATGTCCATTTTGATATAGCAATTTTTATAAGCATCAAAACATAAATATCATGATGACCTGAATATGCCTTGTGTTCAAACATATCAAGCAGTCAAGAGATCATTCTAAATCCAATGTGAATTATCCTTAGTGACCTTTTATCGTTCACATCCTTAGGTAAGATCGCATTTCACAATAGGAGAAAGAACTCACTCAAAAAGACAATAGTTAGATCAAACTTCCTTGAATTTTTTAGGTATCAATGGTCGAGGTACGCATGGCCATCCAATTTGAGATAGAGGCTCTTACAGTCGGACACCATTTCAATCCAGAATTTCCAAAGTTGTTAGATTTTCACATACAAGCAGAAGACAAAGAAAAGATTATGCCCCCAGTCATCACTCTCTAAATCCTATAAAGGACATCATCGAAGAGCTCGAAGGGACACAATATGCAAAAATATCAATGTGAATCAGTAAGCATACAAGGAGATAAAAGCATGTAAAAGCATAGATTGTTTTCAATTTGTTTGATTGCATTGTTGTAGATGAAAAATCCTTTCTGGAGACGAGATAGACTTGACTGACTCAAATGAGGCTTCAAAGGACTCTGACTGGATATGATACATCTAAGATATACTAGAGACCATAGGATATGACATTGATTGCCCCCAAGTGTTAAGCATTGATAGGATACAGATGCTGGAGCGGATTGGTGTATAGACTGACTTATTGAAAACTAACTGGGAGATATGTACAAACTAAAGCAAGAATGAAAACTGGGAAAGACCAAGATTGCGCTGATAGATGGAGCATTTTGAACAAGTGGCCCCCATTTGCCGAGTTTTCACCATCTTGGCAAAGATTCTATTTTTGCTACCAAGGTGCCTATTTCTAGGTTTTCACCAAGGCACTTTTTTCTTCTTTTTCTCATTTTTTTTTGTATTTTTCATTTTTTTCATTTTTTTTTTTTATATTTTCAATTTTTTTGTGAATCATCAAGGTGCCTATTGCTAGGTTTTCACCAAGATGTTCATTTTTTCAGGACTTTTTCCAATTTTAAAGATTTTTTCAAGACATTTTACCATAGACTAAATGCCTTAGGCATATAATTTCTTTAGATGGAGAACGTTGATTGGTTCTCAGAGCTATTCTCCTTCAGTCGTTTAGAGTTGATAGGCACCAGAGCCAAAAGTAGCAGTGATTACAAAGGGACCCAGCCAATTGGGTTCAAACTTCCCCATGCGTTCCTGATGTGATTGATTTTTAGGATTTTCTCTCAAGACTAGATCACCAACCTGAAATTCTCTATGTCTGACTTTCTTGTTGTAGCCTATAGACATTCTCTTCTGATATACTCTGAGATGATCATACGCTGCTTGTCTGCGCTCATCTAGTAGTTCAAGTTCTTGCAACCTAGACACTCTGTAGTCATCATCAGTTACTAGACCATGCATTCTGATTCTTAGTGATGGGATTTCAACCTCAATAGACAGTACCGCTTCAGACCCATAAATTAAAGCAAAAGGTGTAGCCCCAGTAGGTGTTCTGATACTTGTTCTGTAGGCCCAGAGAGTTGGATTGATCATAAGATGCTAGTCTCTTCCTATTTTATTAACTATTCGGTGCAAGATTTTCAATAAATTTTTGTTAGAGGCCTCAGCTTGGCCATTCCCTTGAGGATAGTAGATAGAAGACCAATGTTGTGTGATCTTGAATTTGGCACATAGATCATCTAGGTCTTTGTTCTTGAATTGGCCACTATTATCTGTGATTATGGAATGAGGTATCCCATATCTACATATGATATAGTTCAATATGAACATAGATATTTTCTTTCCAGTTGCTTGTGTCAAAGGGACTGCTTCTACCCATTTTGTAAAATAATTTGTAGCTATGATTATATGGGTATGTCCATTGGAAGAATGAGGATGAATCATCCCGATAAGATCAAATGCCCATTGATGGAATGACCATTGTGTTGTAAAGGGGATTAGATCCCTCCCTAGGGCATGAATTAAGTTTCCATGTACCTGGCATTTTTGACAATTCTTAGCAAACTTGATAGCCTCTTTCTCCATTTCAGGCCAATAGTACCCAACCCTAATAAGTTTTTGAGCTAGTGTTAAACCATTCAAGTGTGACCCACAAATACCATCATGGACTTCCTCTAATGCACGTTGAGACTCTTCCCATTCTAAACATCTAAGTAGCATACCATCTAGACCTCGTTTGTATAGATCATTACCAATGATGACTTATCGGGAGGCATTACGAATAAGGTATCTCTTTTCATGGCGGTTGAAGGTATCAGGAATGAGTTGGTCTTTGAGATAGGAAAATAGGTTTTTGTATCTGGATGAATCATGACCTACAACAGTGCAAATCATGTGGGTTTTGGGGGAGTCATATGCAAGATAAGATAGTGCTTCCACCAGGAACTCGTAGCGTAGCTCATGTTCAGGTTGTTGTAATAAAGTAGATAGTGTTGCCATTGCATCGGCAGCCTTGTTCTTCATTCTAGGAATTTGCTCAAATGTGATAGAAATAAAATACTTCTTTAAATCATCTACCATTCTCTTGTAAGGAATGAGCTTTTCATCTTTAGTTTGGTACACATCATTGACTTGATGAATAACAAGTTGAGAGTCTCCATGAATGTGTAGCTCTGTCACTCTCCACTCAATTGCTAGTTTCATACCATTCAAAAGGGCTTCATATTCTGCAATATTGTTTGTGCAAGGAAACTTTAATCTGAATGCTTTTGGGATTGAGTATCCTTGAGGAGTTATGAACAATATGCCTGCTCCAGATCCATTCAGGTCATCATGATGTTTATGTTCTGATGCTTATACAAATTGCTATATCAAAATGGACATGATATTCAAGTCATCTTGGCGTTTGTGCCTTGGTGCTTATATCTAATCCAACATTCTGAAAACAAAATCAATATTCATATATCCATGGTTTCCTAACCAGTGGGAGTTGTATTGATTCTTGCGCATACAAATCAATATTCATATGTTTATGGTTTCATAGCTAGTGGGCATTGTATTGATTTATCCAGTTACCTAAAAGTTCAATGATGATAGCAAATCGACATATGATCAGTGAGTAGGTCCTAGGTCTTAGGTTGCATTTCATTTTGCATGTTTCTTTGCATTTTGCATGTCTGCATGATCTCATAAATGTTTGGAAACACTTCAAAGCTTAAACACTTAAATGATCCTTCAATCACATCTTCTAATCTAACAAGAGCTGAATCTCACATGAAGGTCCCTCCAATGAAGTACAAAGTAGAATCCTTTTTCAGGATCAAAATCAAAATCTGAGATCATTTATATTATCAACTACTTGCATATTCGACCTTCAATCATCACAGGAATCCAGTATTCAACTTAACTGATTATCTTACATCAAACTACTAAAATTTCAACTTGGTCAACCATGGTCCACTCATGGTCAAACCTAGTCAAACTTAGTCTTCTGGACCTCCAAACTTGGTCACACACAGTTTTACTTAGGTAAGTTGATTAACCCATAAATCAATTGTTTTATTTTTCAAAATCAGTTAAGTTGGAAATAAATCACTTTATTTATTTATTAATTCATAATTATCCATGTGCACAATCAAAGAGCAGTTAAACTCCAAATTAGAAAATCAATGCAAGTTATTGACTTTTTGGAACTCAACATCATTTTTGAGTTTTAAAGTTGATCTAAATTTCTAATTTGAGTTAAAAAATTGTTTTTGCATGATTTGCATGTTTTTGTGAATTAAATTATCTTTATTTAAAAATAACTCAAAAATCAAGTTGAGTTATTTGAGTGATTTATGGCTTTCTTCCATGCATCCCTAAAGCCCTGGATTTCTATAAAAACAAGGCTTCAGCTCATCTCAAATCATCCACAAGAATTGCAAGCTTATGCTGGTGAATTGCTATCTGGAGAATCGGAGCTTCTTTGCGAATCAACCACATTTTGTGAGATCAATATTGCATAGTTTTTCATATCATATTAGTTTTCATTTATTAGATCATTTAGCATATCATAGCATATCAGTTTTTACATATCATAGATTTCATATCATTTTTCATCTTATTGCATCTAAAATCCAAAAAAATAAGTTAATTGCATTTATTCCATACCCATCTTTTGCATTCAAATCCTTCATTTAGGTGTCTTCAAGGTCACTGATCTTGATAACAATCTGAGAACATCATACTCGCACCTATTAGAAGGCAGTAAATCACCTGGTTAGTTTAGCTTTCATTTATTGCATGATTTTGATTATTGCTAACCTCTAATGTTTTACTGAAGTGTTGTGTCTACAGATCAGGTACAATTTTCACACACACATTTATGGTGCCCACCGTAAAGTAAAGGCGCTAGAAATGTGTGTGAATTTTGTACCTGATCTATAGACACAACACTTCAATAAAACATTAGAGGTTAGCAAAAATCAAAATCATGTAATAAATTGAAAGCTAAACTAACCAGGTAATTTACTACCTTCTAATAGGTGCGAGTATGATGTTCTTAGATTGTTATCGAGATCAATGACCTTGACGACACCTAAATGAAGGATTTTAATGCAAAAGATGGATATGGAATGTATGTAATTAATCTATTTTTTTGGATTTTAGATGCAATAATATGATGAAAACTTGAAATGAATCTATGCTAGATGAAATTGATATGCTATGAATTGATCTAACAATAATATGAAAACAAAAGTGATCTCACAAAACGTGGTTGATTCACAAAGAAGCTCCGATTCTCCAGATAGCAATTCACCAACATAAGTTTGCAATTCTTGTGGATTTGAGAGATGATTTGTGAAGAGCTAAAGCCTTAATTTATAGAAATCCAGGGCTTTGGAGGTGCATGAAAAAAAGCCATAAATCACTCAAATAACTCAGCTTGATTTTGAGTTATTTTTAAATAAAGATAATTTAATTCACAAAAATATGCAAATCATGCAAAAACAACTTTTTAACTCAAATTAGAAGTTTAGATCAACTTTAAAACTCAAAAATCATGTTGAGTTCTAAAAAGTCAATAACTTGCATTGATTTTCTGATTTGGAGTTTAACTGCTCTTTGATTGTGCACATGGATAATTATGAATTAATAAATAAATAAAGTGATTTATTCTCAACTTAACTGATTTTGGAAAATAAAACAATTGATTTATGGGTTAATCAATCATTTAATCAAACTTTTATTCAAAAATAATATCATCAAATATGACAACTTGCTTTAATTAATTAAATAAGAATTTAATCAATTAATGATAGAAATTTTGATTTATTGTCAAATTTAAATAATAATACTTAGGAATAAATACAATTAAATTCAATTAAATAATTAAGTGGCAGAATTAAATCTAATTAATTAAATATTCAAAATATTCAATTAATCAAACTTTAGGATAAATAGGATTTATCACCAAATAATCATTAAATCAAAGATAATTATGATGATTAGGAATATTACTAGGAATATTCCTCGATGCAGAATTTAGGATAATCAATTAGGATTTGATGATGTTCAGATGTGCCTTTGGTTAGGACTTTGATGTCGATTTCGTTCGATGTGTCGATATAGGGGTTAATGAACCTATAGCCCATTTTTGGGGTATTACAATCCCCTTCTTTTCTGTATTTTTGGGATCCACTTTTTCCCTTGGTTAAGCAGTATCTATCTTTTATGTGATATCTAATCATACATGAAAATTTTGATTTACATTGAGGATCTATGTCCTTGATCATAACCTATTTTTGTTGTTTGACATTGGGTTTCCATGGTTGATAAATCTCTCACCTTGGAAGTTGAAAAGTGTGCTATCCCTGATAAGGGTTACTTTTTCCCTTCTTGCATGATATCTCTTTGCATTCATCCCTTCCATGGCCTCATAAGAGTTGTGACTTTCTTGGCTTGGACTGGGTGTTGTCTATGGATATTGTCTTGATGTTGAAGAAGGCTTTATCCTTGTTCTTTTCTTTCCTTAACATGTCAAGATAGTAGGTATTTTTCCATCTTAAGGAGGGGGGCATATATACGGCCTCCCTCATTCTATATTATGTATTTTTGTTCTAACCTTTTGTTTTGAAACATACTAAATCCTCGGAAGGTAATACACATAAGTTGCTAAATCCTGAAGAGACACGCATTTCCAAATTCAAATATGCTAAATCCTCAGAAGGTAACACACATAAGTTGCTAAATCCTGAAGAGATACGCATTTTACAAATGTATTCTATGGTGATATGAAGATATGGATCCATGGGTACTTCATAAAAGTCATCAGAAGATGCACTACATACATGCACAAAGCCTCCAGGAGGCGCACAACTTTATGGTGTAACTATTAAGTTCTTTCTTGGTGGGCCATCCTATCTTTTTTATGGTTCACAGTGAGATACACACATCTTACTAGGTGAGCTAGCCACTCCTCTCTCCCCTTTTCTTTATTTTTTCTAGTGATGTCTCTCTTATTGCAATCTTAGAGTTGATGAAGATTCGAGTCCCTAGGGGCTTGAGGATTCCTTTGTCCCTTTGATTTCAATAAGATTGTCTTTTTCTTTGTGATCTCCTTTACCAAGAGTTTGCATTGAGTCCATACTCTTGCTAAAGTGGGGGCTAAATGTATCATTGGAAACTGGAAGCACTTCCATTTAGGACTGGTTTAGCCCTCTGAGTAAGTGGTTTTGGGTCATGTCAAATGCCTTGAATGGGTCTTTGACTTGGATCTATCTTTTTCCCCTATTCTGCCCCATTTTCCACTTCTTTTCTACATACTTCTGACATCCTGAATTAAGATTCTGAGATTCTTGACCTCAGGGTCAAGGTCAACCTTGACCCTAACCTAGGTCAAGGTCATCTTGACCCAAGGTTCAAATTTCAAAGTCTTAGAGTTTTCGGATGTCGAGTTTCAGAAAGATTTCTTTTCCCTCTTCGGGGCCACTATTTCTTGAGTTAAGTGTCGAATTCTCAAATTAATATTTGAGGTGGACCTTTCTTGAGATCTGTGTAGGATTCCTAATTTATTGTTTGAGATTATCCTTTCTTGAGTTTTGTGCCTAATGCTCAAATTAACTTTGGGGTTGACCTTACCTCAAATTTTGTGACAAGGCTCTTAAATAATTATTTTTATCTCTATCTTAAGGGTGGACCCCTTCTAGAGTTTTGTGTCAAGGCCATAATTTAATTTCCTCTCCATGTTCACCTCTCTATATTTTTGTGCCATGGGCCCTTAATTATTATTTTCTATGTGGCCTCTCTATAAGTTTGTGCCCTAGATCACTATAAAAGGAGGCCTTCTCCTCTCATTTTCTCCATCAAGTATCAAATCACATCTAAACATTCAATCACAACACAAGATCAAGCAATCAAGAAGCAAGCAAGAAGGAGAAGGAAATCATTCAAGCATTCATTCATCTTCAAATATTCAAGCATTCAAGATTCAATTCATCAAGGAGATCCATTGGTAGCCATTGAAGGATTCAATCTCCATGGAGCCCTCTTGTTGAAGATTTCTCCATCCACATCCATTCAAGCCTCTTGCTATTCCAAGATACATTCAAGATTGGTGTTGAAGATCTAAATGCAATTGATTTGAGACATCCTACATACAATTCTACATTCATTTGGAGCATCCATACTTGTTGATTCAAGGATTTGAATCCTCTGCAAGGGTTTTCAACATAAGCAAGGTGAATTGTTTCATTTACTTTGTTTACTACAATAATTTCAATTCAATTTCAAGGTTAATTCCAAAATTGGGGTTTGACTAAGGCAAACCCCTCCCCCCAACAAACAAAACCATTTTTCTCATAGGTACATGTACGAGACAATGAATTATAGTGCAGATCTGGATACCCTTTTTGGCAAACTTTCGAGATCCGCAAATAGAATTTCCGTAGGAGCAGTGCAGGTCAAGGTCGACATAAAGGGGTAAGATTGTGCCTCGGGGTAAGATCTTACCCCTGTTTTGGGTCAAGGTCAACCTTTCTCAAAAAAGAAAAAGATTTATGGGTTTTGTAGATCTCATAGTTTCAATTCAAGATTGCAAAAATCATTAGTTTTTGAGACCGTCTGACAGGGTTTTTAGTAGATTCTTTTTGAGAGGTAAGTACCTTTTATTTCTTCATTTCAATATTAATCTTCTAGATTTACTTTCCATATCATTAGAATTTCATGTATGTGTTAAATATTGGTTTAGGGTCCCTTTTATGTACAAACTACCATTGTTCTAGACCCCATCCATATTTTTTACATCATACAACTTTCTTTCTCTGAATGGAACAAAATGACTCATACACTTTACTGATCAACATATGAAATGTTAATAAAAACAAGAATGGAGCGGGAGTGAGAGGGAGGAGAGAGAGAGCGTTAGAGCGGGAAAATAAAATTTGAATTCCCGGCTAGAGGGAATGGAGGATGATCTTGGTCGGGAGGCAGAATCGGTTCCTGTACCAGGATCTACGGAGGTCATAGAGAAATTTGTGAAAGAAAAGACTGTCCCCATGCCAACTAATGGGGACAATGCTGGTGGGTCTAGCCTGGCCCATCTGGTTAAGGACAGGGGTCCTATCTTGGGCCCACAAGAAGAAAAAGGGGAAAAAGCTGGTCCTTCTGAGAATATTATTGGGTCAACAAAAAAGCCAGAAGAACCATCACATGGGGGGAACTCATTTTGAGGTAAGGGTAAATGGATTTTTCTTTTTGAGGTTAAACCGACAGGAAAATCTTCCTTCCCAAAAATTGATATAGCTTCAGATCTTGATAAAGGTGTGATAGGCTTGAAAATTCTTGATCAAATAATCAATCATACTATTTCAAGAATGGCTTCAACTCTGATAGGAAATTTTTCAGGGCCTAGACTAAATATAGATCTGGTGAGGTCTTTTACGCTTCAAAAATGGAATCTCAAAGGACAGGTGGATGTAGCAGCAATGTTGAAAGGTTTCTTCTCCTTTTTATTCTCTAATGGGGAGGATCTTTCAAAAATTTTAACGGAAGGACCTTGGATGTGGGGAAAATCTTCCTTATCCTTGCAGAAGTGGACTACTAACCTAGATTACAATGAATTTTTTTTTGTCTCCGCTCCTGTTTGGGTTAGATTTTTGGGTCTCCCTCTGGAGTATTGGCATGAGGATATATTGGTGGCGATGGCTGAACCTTTTGGTGAACTATTGACAATAGATCCAATGACTGTTGCCTGATCTAGACAAGTGTATGCAAGGATTTGTGTCAATATCCAGCATGATACTGACCTACCCCAAGTCATTTGTCTTAGATCAAAAGTTGGAAAATGGACCCAAGAAATAGAATATGAATCTTCCCCTTTTGTGTGTCTTACTTGTAGAAAAGCAGGTCACTGGGCAAAACTTTGTCCCTTGAAGAAAGAATTAGAGAAGAAAGGCTAAGAGTCTAGAATTACTAAGAAGTGGGAATGGAGGAAGAAAATAGGAGAATCACATAATCTCCCAAAGAATAAGGAAGCAAACCAAAGCTCTGAAGAGAAGCAGGCGGTCAAACCAAATGATTCAAATGAGATAGAATGGCCTAAGGATGGTGAATGCTCTGCTGAGGAAAATAGAAAGCTGGAAGGGGATTCTTTGGTTGCCTCTTCCATGGAAAATCATGAAACTATGTCCCAGACTGAACATCTAATGGGTTCAAGGGTTGAGGATAGCCTATTTATATCAGAAGAGAGGATGTGTTATCAAAGCCCGCAAATGGTCTCTGAAACTCAGTTTGTTTTAGAACAAATCAGTAGTGAAGCATCAAATGGCAACTTGATAGAGCATGATTCTAAAGATGAAAGAGCAAAATATCAGAAGGAGGACTCTGAAATAGTGGAAATAGAGAACAAAATCCCTTGGATTAGTGTTAAAAAGAAGAACAATAGGTCTCCAGTTGGAGTGGGCTCTAGATCTCAATCTAAAAACCTGAAGGATTTGACCCCTACGTCAGGAGCAACTAAAATTAAGGCAACACATGGAGGTTTGGCTTCTTAATCAAATAAAAAAGGGGGTCTACTCAAATCAGGAGGAGTTATGATGAGAGGTCAACAACAAAAGGCGAACACAAGCATACCTAAAAGAGAAAGGGGTAGAGTGTCTGAGAAGGATCTAAGAGATCTAGAAGCCAAACAGAATATTGCGGATGGTAGGCAACGTACCATCGACCAAGTCTGTCCTCCAAATTTTTAATGAAAATTTTATCTTGGAACATAAGAGGTCTTAATAGTCCTCATAAACATGATGTTATTAGGAATCTAGTTAGAGATTCTAAGCTTGATATTCTGCTTATACAAGAAACTAAAATGGTAAAAGAAAAGATTGTTAAATTAAATTTGTTGAAGAATGGGGACAAGTTGAGTAGTGATGTTGTAGGGGCTTCTGGAGGTTTGACCATTTTTTGGAACTCTACAAGCTTCTCTTGTGTCCTATTGAAAGAAGATAAGAATTTCCTTGCAGTTAAAGTTAGCAGTATCAAGGATAACTTTGACTGGACCCTGATTAATGTGTATGCCCCTAATACTAAATCTGGTCACTTCCACCTCTGGAAAAGGATTCATGATTTTAGAAAGATTTCCCAGATGACAACTGGTTGATGATGGGAGACTTTAATACTCCCCTGAAAGATACTGACAAGAAAGGAGGGAACAATACCCAAGTGGACAATAGAGTTGAGTTTATGGAATTTATATCTAATGAAGGTTTATTGGATATAGACCTGGAAGGAATTGATTTTACTTGGACTAATATGAGAGTTAGTGTGGATCTCATTCAGGTCAAGCTTGACAGAGTCCTTGTTTCTCTTGGGTGGCTTGCCAAGTTCTCTTGCTCTCTTTTTGCTCTTAATCAAATAGGATCGGATCATTTTCCTATTTCCTTTATAGCTAATACCTTCAAAAGTAAAGGTAATTCTCCTTTTAGACTGGAGAAAATGTGGCTGAATCACCCTGATTTTAAAAAAAAATTTGAGGAGTGGTGGAGTAATAAAGTGGAAGGAAAGGCTATGTTCTAGGTGGCAAAAAAATGGTGAACATCAAGTCTAAAGTTAGAAATTGGAATAAGGATGTCTTTGGTGATATATTCCAAATCAAAAGCAAAATTCAAATTGATCTGAAAGAGATTCAAGATAAGATACAGAGCACAGGATTGACGGAAGAAACTAGAAAAGAAGAGAATATTATCCTGGCGGAGTACCACAATATTATAACTAAAGAAGAAACTTTTTGGATACAGAGATCTAGGTCTCTTTGGCTGAAAGTGGGTGACAGAAATATGAGATTCTTCCATCTAATAGCAATGAAACACAAAGCTATGAATATAATCAACTCTCTGATTACCCAAAGGGGCACTCTTAATAAAGAGGAAGAGATAAGGAAAGACATGATGGGCCATTTTGCTTCGATCCTAACTAAAGAACCAGGCCTTAATCTAGATGATCAAAACAATTTGCTGCATTCCATTCCTACGCTGCTGGTGGCTGAGGATAATCTCTTTCTTAAATCTATTCCTTCAAAGGAGGAAATAACCAAGGCTATCCAGTCTTTTGAAGGAGAAAAATCCCCTAGGCCGAATGGGTTTTAAATGTTTTTCTTTCAACACTTCTAGGATATTATAGGGGATGACATTTGTGGTGCGGTGAAAGAATTCTATGGCTCTAAGTCCTTGCTTAAAGAGCTCAACTCTACCTTCATAGCTCTGATACCAAAAAAATCAGGAGCTAACACAGCTGATAGCTTTAGACCTATTAGTCTTTGTAATTCGCTATACAAGATCATATCTAAAGTTTTGACTTCAAGAATTATCAAGATTCTCCCTCGTCTCATTTCTCCTCAACAAAATGGTTTTGTGCTGGGAAGACAAATTTTGGACTCGATCATGGTTGTTCATGAGAATATCCATTCGCTGGAGAAATAAAAAAAGCAGGGGTTCCTGATGAAACTCAACCTATCAAAGGTCTATGATAGGGTCAATAGGGAGTTTCTTATGAAAAATCTTTAGGCTTCTGGTTTTCTATAATGGCAGAATGTTTGGGGAGATCTCTATCTCGTCAGGTTTCTCAAGGTCTGATTACGGGTCTGCATCTGACTTCTGGAGGGATTGTCTGCTCGCATGAACAATTTGTTGATGATACGATCCTGATGGGAGAATCTTCTGTGAAGGAAGAAAGGAATATGAAAAAAGCACTAAATGTGTATGCTAATGCTACTAGTCAAATCATAAACTGGGAGAAGAGTGCCCTATTTTTCTTCAATACCCTTGAATCTAGAATGAATAGAATTTCTGCTATCCTTGGATGCAAGATAGGAAGCCTCCCAGCTTCTTATCTTGGCTTGCCTCTGTGCTTAAAACCAGAGGCTAATTTCTGGAATGAAATTCTTGACAAATTTCAGATGAAATTGGCAAGTTGGAAAGGGGCGATCCTTAGTCAAGCTGGGAAAGTTCAATTGTTGAAATCTACGTTACAAAATCTGTCGGTCTATGCTCTCAGCTTATTCAGGATTCCTCAAAAATTTGCTGACTTAATAGAGAAGATCTAGAAAAGGTTGCTATGGTCAGGAGTGGAAGAGAAAAAGAGACTTAGTCTTGCGGCATGGGAGAAGATTTGTAGGCCCAAAAAGATGGGGGGTCTGGGAATAAGGAGTATCAATTACACTAATAAATCTCTCTTAGCAAAGCAATGCTGGAGAATATTTGACGAGGAGAAAGAATGGAATTTTATAATGAAAAGGAAATACCATCTAAATAATCTTGAAGGAATTCTCCAATCTCAAAATGACATCCAGGGATCTTTTGTTTGGAATAGTATTAGTAAAGGCAAGAATCTCATTTGCAAAGGTGCTATTTGGAAGCTGGGCAATGGGAGGAAAATTCATTTTTGGAATGATAAATGGATGTCAAAGAAGCCCCTAATAGAGAACGAAGATTGGGGGAATGCTATACAAGATTATAAAAACACAATAGGAGAACTGGTTTATGATTACTGGAAAAATGAAGATTGGATAGACCTGGGGTAGAAGGATATCAGATTTAAAGATCTAAAAAAACAATTAAATAACTAGTTTATAAGAGAAAATGAAGAAGACAAAATTATCTGGGGCCTGGCAACTTCTGGAAAGTTCTTTGTTGCTTCCCCTTCATTGCTTCTCCTCCCTAATGAGGCTTAGCCTTTGTGGGCATAGGTATGGATTAAGGACCTTACTCCTAAAATTAACATATTTTTCTGGCTGCTTGTTCAGAATAAAATCCTCACACAGGATAACCTCTTGAGAAGATGATTTCAAATGCCTAATAGATGTGCCCTGTGCTATCAAGAAGCTGAGGATTGTAACCACCTTATGATCCATTGTTCTTTCACTAGAGAGGTGTGGGACTCTACTATGTCTTCTCTTGATTTCAGTTGGGTGAAACCTAACTCTATCTAGGAGTTCTTTCAGCAGTGGTAGAGTCCTTTTAATGACCACAATGCAAGGATTATCTAGAAATTTATCCTCCCCCACTTCACCTGGCTTATCTGGAAGGAGAGGAATAATAGAATCTTTAGAGAGAAAAAGACTCCTCCCTCAGTGGTTGCAAATTCTATTGCTAGAAGTACTATGGAAAACTTCAGAAGTTTGGGAAGGAAAGATAGTTGTCTTTGGGACCCTCATCCTGAGAAGAACTATAAGATCTCGTGGGAGAGATTAAAGAAGAGCCAGATCCAGAATCCTAGGGATAATGTTATGTGGATAGCGCCTCTAGAAGGTTGGGTTAAAGGGAACTTTGATGGCTCGGTGAAGGGAAATCCTGGAAGGGCTGGAGGTGGAGGGATATTAAGAGATAATGCTAGAAACTGCTTAGGAGTGATTGTTGTCCCTCTTGGAATTCAAACTAGCCACGTGGTGGAGGCAGAGGCAGCTCTATATTTGGTTATAATGGCGAAAGATTTAGGTTGCACGAAATTATGGCTAGAAGGGGACTCTCTAAATATAATTAATGCCATAAAAGGGAACGCTGTCAGTTCGTGGATGATATACCACATCATCAACAAAATTAAACATTTAATGAACTCCTTTGAAGACTGCCATGTCACTCATGTATATCGTGAAGGAAATAAACCAGCAGACAGGTTGGCTAACGATGGTACTTTATTTGACGTCATCCAAAAGTGGAGATGGGAAGCGAATCTCAAGAGTGAGATTTCCAGTCTAATCAAGTATGACAAAATTAATCACCATGAAGGATACATCACTTAAGTTAATGATGAAAAGGATGAATCATTTACCGAGGTGGCTTGCATGTAAGCTGAAGTGTGGGAGCATTACTCCGCAGATAATAAGGCATGGACAAAGGGTTAATTTCGATAACAAAAAAAGCATTGTAAACCTGAGAAGTAAGGAGGAGAAGTTTGGAAAGAAGCTAAACCAGTACATGAAAAACAAGAAAATTATGGGAGGTGGTTTGAAGAGGGAGGAACCCTTTGATTGTGATAAATGGAGACAGGACAGAGATGTGTGGAAGAAGTTGAAAAAAGGGGGGGTTACCCAGTTTATGAAGAAGCTTCATGGTCATGACAAAAGAATCACGGCTTTGTTTGCAGAGGGCTGGAACAATGGTAAGGTGTTTCTTTGGGGCAAGTCATTCAAGCTTTCTATTTATAGCATAGCAAAAATTACTAGCTTACCTATTGATGGTACCCATTTTCATAGAGGCAATCATAAGCTAGGAACTAAAGCCTTTGCAATTTTTCCCAAAACTGTTGATGAGAAAGCCCTAATGACTAAGGGGAAGGGGGACTATGTGGACATTTCTAACATTGACGAATTCTGGGCTAAAATTCTGAAGGCCATGATTGAATACTTTACTCTGGATGGGCAGTATTCAAAAATATATAATTTACATTTTGTGTTTGCTAACCACTTCAAGCACAAAAGGAGAATCTCTTTTCCTTTTTACCTGTTAAGCTCTCTGAATAGCAGCATTACGGGGCACAAAAAGAAGGCTTCTAACCCGGTGCTGCATGAAGGCTTGATTCTCCTCATTTCTAAGCACATAAGGGATAACATTCTGGACCCTATCCCTAAAAAAATCAAGGAGAAAAGAAAGGCGAAGATTGAGGAGGAGAAAGATCCTGAGACTAGCAAGAAAATAAAGATAAAAAAAGGAAAACTTTCTGCTGCTTCTGAAGATAAGGATACAACAGAGAAGGAGACTACGCTCAAACCCCATTTGAGTGGAAAGGGTGTTCTTGTGGAAGATAGTGAGAAGGAGACAGAAGAGGAAGAGAAAAGCAATGAGAAAGAGGAAGATTATGGAAGTTATCAAGAAGAGGAAATGAACGAGTGGCTGGAGGAGGGGAATGAAGACAAGGAGGAGACTAGTCATGATGAAGGAGAAGACAAGGAGGAAGTGGATGAGGAAGAATAAGGAATCCATGGTGACTCCTCAGAAGAAAAATCAAAGATACCCTTGTTATTATGGAGGATGTTGAAAAAGAGGAGGTTGGAACTCACACTGTGGAGGAGGTCATTTCTTCTCAAAATGATCCTCTGGAGAATAAAATGAATGATGCCAGGCCTAAGATGGGGGAAGGAAAATCCAGAGAGGAGGATAATAAAGTGGAGAATGTTGCTTTGGAGGGTCTTATAGGTGGCCAAGAAAATGAAGGAAAGGAGGCTAGTATCTTTCCTTCTGCTAGTGATACCGGAGAGGAGAACTCTACTAGAGGGGAACATGGAAAGGATGAGATGGTAATGCTGGAGAAAGCCAATAACAAAGAGGATTCTAGAAACCTTTAGAGGGAAGATTGTATGTTCGAGGAGGAGAAGAACATAGAGGAGAACCAGGAGGAGAAAGGGTCTGGAAGAAGGAAATGCAGGAAATGGAGATCCATATTCAGGATATGGAAAAAACTATGAATAACATGAAGACTAAGATGGGAAGAATGGAAAATAAGCTTTTTGATAAGGTTAAAAATAAAAAGTCTATAGAGGATGGTACTGTTGAGTTGAAAAAGAAAGTTAAAGAAAAGATGAAAAATTTAGAGACTAAAATCAACTACCATGACAACATGATAAGAAGTGTCCTGAATCATAGTAATGAAGGTTTGAAGGTGACAGTAATGAAACTGAAAATGCTACATAATCATCTGTAAAGAAACATGCTGGAAAGAACCACAATAACTATTGAAGAGGAAACTGGAAATATAAGGTCGGGGATGAGAACTAAAGGTCGCACTCAGAGAAAGGTTCCTGAAAAATCTACAGAGCTAAAGGAACTGCAAGAAACTATCCAGAAGATGGAAGATCTCTAGAAGAAGGTAGAGGAAATGATTAAAGTAATTTAGCTTGTTCTGGCTGGTAGATATTTTGCTGTAGGTTTCGTCTCTTGTTTTTCTTTTGAACTGTCTGTCTTTTGTTCGCTCCTATGGTTTTCCAGCAGGGGTTCCTTTTTGTTTTGCGTTAATGCTCTATCTTATGTTGTATTAAACTTTGGTTTTGGGTCCATGTAAAACCTAATTTTACCTTAATCAAAAACATATGAAATGTTAACTTTACAACTTATATCCAAATGCATCTTAGTATGCTAATATGGATATGTGCACTAATTTTAGGAACTAATTTAAGATAGTTATCAACTCCTACACATACCTTTGACTGATTAAGTGAATATAGGTGCACCCGATCTAGTGGATGTGGTGCCATGAGTTGTTCCAAGTTTCGTTCCATCATCTTGAGATTTCCTTCTCCAAGTATTCTTCATCTGATCTCTTATTTCATCAATACTAACTTGAGCCTTTTCACTTGTTTGTTCCTCGGTTGGGGCTTTACCTCAATACCTACAATCTTTGGCTAGGTGACCGATCTTGTGATAGTAGAAACAAGCCATTCCATAGTTTCTCCATGACATTTTGTTGTTCATACCATGCAACCTAAAGCAATTCATAGTAATGTGACCAAATCTTCCATAGGCAGTACAAGTGATTCTTGTATTATAGTTCCATGGTATAATTGGTCCTTGTCAGTTGTTTGTAGTATTTTGTTGGTTAGGGACCCATTTCTCATTCCTTCTTTATGACCTACATTCTTTAGATTTGTGACCATATCTATTGCATCTATCACAGTAACCTTTGAATTTTTGCTTCCTTGAATTGTTAGTAGTTCTTGATCTACATTCAAATGCCTTGTGACCAAACTTATTACAGTTGTAGCAATGACCATTAAACTTAGGTGTACTTAGTGGATTACCTTTTTTTCTCCTGTAGACATTTGTTGTATGTCTTGTTTTCCCACAATGATAGCATGTAGGATTCTTTGTTTTCAGTAGCATAGCAACATTATCTCGATTGGCTACTTAATTGGAGGACTCACCCTTCTTAGTAGTGTTGTTTGCATCGTATCCAAGTCCAGTAGTATCTTTTGGTTAGCTCTAAACTCTTATTTATTCATCCAATATTCTCAATGCTTCTTCATTTCTTTTCAAGACTTCATTAGCATCTCTCATATTTTAGTTTATTCTTCAGATGTTCATTCTCAGATCTCAGTCCAACAATCTCTCCAACTTTCTTTGTAACATCCTAATTTGCACTAACTAGTTGGTCTGTCAAGTTGTAGTGAATTTGTGTCAACCTCACTATTTCCCCATCTTTCTCATTCAGTCTCATGTTCATTTGTCTTCTCTAATCTTTCACCATTCTTTTTTCATCTTTTGATTTTCCTTTTTGTTCTAGGACTTCACACATCCTTACTGATTGCACTTCTTGATCTCTTTTTAGTGCTTTCACCTGATCAGCTAGGTTTTTGTTCCTTTCAACCAGTTATGATATTATAGTATTAGATTCATCAGACATGCTTCCCTTTGATTGTTCTTTAAGTTATTCAACCTAATCTTGAGTGTCTTTTAGTTGATTTGATAGCTCCTTTCTCTTGTTGATTGAATGCATCATTTTCTTCCTTAATTCATCAATCTTCTCATTAGTCATTCTCTATTCTATTTTCATGTTATCAATCACCCTTTCATACATATAGCTCTCCATTCATCCAGATCTTTCCTCTCAAGTGGTTAGGATTATTAATAAGAGACTAGGCTCTGATACCAATTATTGGATTCGGTATGGAAAGGTGAGTGCTAAGAGGGGAGGGGTGAATCAATATTGTAAAACACTTTTAAACTATTTGATCTTTCCTCCTTAACCATTTGCTGATTCCATAACTTTTGCATGCATCACATAAAACATAACACATAACTCATAACACATTCATTTTGGTATTGTAGAAATCCTTTTTAGAGGATAAAAAATGCAGTGGGGATGACACCCACAAAACTTACTATGACAGTAAAAAAATTTATTAGTTAGAGCTACACTTTTATCTATTTCTGATAGCTTACCATGTTAAGAGTATTAACCTAGTTAAGAGTCTTAAGACCTATTAAGTTTACCTTGCTAAAGCATTTTACAATTCTAATCTAAGAACTGTACCTGGTTAAAGGATTTTCAGTATAAGTTCTGTTAGGATCTGCTCGGTTAAGAGACTTTACAAATCTGATTACTCTTTAATTAGTAACACAAACTTGTTTGTTAAACTTGCATCCATCATATGCATATCAGACTCTTTATGCTCACTAACTTATTACTTCATATTATGTACCTCTCACAATAACAATTCAATACTCGATAGATTCAATTATGAATCACAATTACTCTCTGCTCTTTATTGTTATGTACTCGGTAGCTTCTCTTCTCATCACCTTCTGTCTACAATCTTTGCTTCACACATGCAATCTCCTTCTCACATGCAAATCTCCTTCTCACATGCGTACTGATCTTCACACTTTGATCCATTTATATATAATTCTAGAAGCGATGCTAGATGTTCTAGAATCATCTCTTCAAGTGGTACAAGAATTGGTTACTCCTCCAATGCATATGACATACTTAATTCTCATTTGTATATCTCACCTTTTAATCATGCATAATCATCATGTTTCAATCTCCAATGCCTTGTCATGCAATCTCCTTGAGATTTGTAAACCATTTTTTGTTCGGTGTCTAGGTTCAATGTATCTAAAGATTCTCCTCGTGTCGGTCTATCTTGCTCGATAACATATTTTCCTCTTGCTCAAAAATTGTCTTATCTCTCAGTTTCATTGATGTAGTAGTTCAGTATAACTTGGTGCTCAATGCTCAGTGCTCAGTGCTCAGTTTTTCCTTTACCAAGATTACTTGTTCCCTTATTTCCTTTTACCAAATAGCTTATGTACTTTATTGACTTGTCTTTCCTTCTTTACCAAATGAATTTGAAAATAAATGTGACTTCCTCACAACTAAGTGGGTCTCTAAGGTAGAGTTGTAGAAGTTGGGCATTGATCCTAACTCAGTCCCCACCAATGGGACTTGATTTCTTTTGTTTAGGGGAGAATGGTGTAGGAGAACCTATGACTTGGGCTAAAAGGTCCTAATATTTTTTTGGCTTGTACTGGTCCTAGATAGACCAAGAGGTTAATAAAGGCTCCAAGAGATTCTAGGAGTGATAGGAGATTAGTTAGATGAGTTGTTTTTAGGTTGTGCTAGTTGAGTCTAGTTAGTAAGCTAGAGTGTCCTTAGGACCTAGCTTGGTCCTAAGAAATGGAAAAAGGATCCAAGTGTGGAAATGTTTTCCTAATGTTTATTTATGGTAAAAAATGGCCCAAAATAGCTTTAAATATGTTTTTATAACACTTTAGGATCCTATAAGTGTTTTGGGAAGTGAGGTGAGCAACTATGCAAAAGTTGCTAAAAAGTTGCCATGACAACTTTTGCAATTTTGCAAAGTTGCATGTCAACTTTTTGTATTAAGGGGATCTACATGTGATTTAGGTCAAATGGAGGTCCTAACCACTCACACCTTGTGGCCAAAGGCTAGATAATCCATAAAAGGCTTGAATATCAAGGTTGGTTAACATTCCAATCTTTGGCACTAAGTTTCTAGACAGTGTGATACTCATTTGAGGACACATTCCTTTGTTTTTGTGTAACATTAGTACTTAATGGATTATATTTTGTTTTTAAAGGAAGAATCAATTAATAAATATCATTTTTTTTCCATTTTGCATCATTTTTTGTGCTTTCTAGGTGTTTCATTAGATTAGGTATAATTCTTTTGTTTTAGCCAGTTCATTGGTATGTAAATAGTTCATTGTGCAAACATGGCTCCCCCATGAAATCCCATCTTGTGTTCATGATGGCCAATTGGGACATGGAAGTGGAGCCTATGTACAATGTATATAGCCATTTTGGAGGTCTTTCATCAAGCATGTCCATTTTTGTAACCTTGCCCTAGGCAAGCACAATCATTGCCCGACAAGGGACAAGGAGGTGAAATTATTAAATTGTTTGCAGGGGTGACCAAGGTAATACACTTCAAGACTTTGGAGATGAAGATGATGATCAGATATAGTTTTGGTGAAGAGATAGAGGCTTGAACAATCCCTTAGGCAAGCATAACTCTACTAAGTACATTGAGCTCCTAGAAGCCACTAAAACCCTTGCTAAACCCTCCTAATAGAGTTAGGGTATTGTATGGATGCACATGACCCCAAGACCCACAAAATCCCTTAGGGTTTCCTACAAGAACTAAGAATCCATAGTTTATTTTGGAGGTCCTTCATGAGCATTTTGCAAAAAGTCCTAAAAACCCAGACTATGAGACCTAATTGGGGGCTCTAGGGCTACAAGGCCTAATCATATAGTTTGAAGAGATCGGTACGAAGGAGTTGTGAGGATATTGAAAAAATGTTTCAAGAATTGAAATAAGAATATTTTTTGGTTACCTCCACACCCCTACAAGACTCACCACTTTCCAAGGAGGTAAGGTACATTTGAAAGGAGGGAAGTAGGCATGAAAGAAGAAGGAATATTCAATCACCTAGGAGTTGGAGAGTAGGTTTATCAATTGGAGGACATAGAAGAAGTCATTAAAAGAAAAAGAGGCACCTTTTTTAATCCCTACTCAAGCTATTAGGAGCTTGGAGAGTTGGGAATCTTAGTGATCCTGGTAAGAGTGATTGTGCACCTAATGTGATCCTATCAGAAAGCAAGAGGGCTATATTAGGACAATGGTCACAAAAGAGAAATGACCTTACAATGAATAGAATAGAGGAGAGGTCAATCAAGTGGACATCCATGGAATCTCATTATGTTGAAGGACAATATTATTACAATCAGGTGCAATGAAGGCATTAACAACCAAGACTCATGAAACAAAGACAATGAGTATATGAAGTATCTCATAATGGGTGAATAAACATAAAAACAATAGAAATATTATTTAAGCACAAATGAATAAGAAGATGATAATGCTATACCATTAAAGATTAAGTGCAACTTCAAAACAACGAGCCCACTAGAGACATGGTACAAATAGGAGTAGACAATGCCTTGACCTTGGATGACATTGCCTTTCACAATAATGATATCTTTTCTCTTTATGGCCCTTTTGAGGTTGCCCACCTTAATATTTGTGTTCATCACATTGGGGCATGAGCTTCTCATGAGATTCTTATATATCTTTTATTCTCTAATTTTCAGCTTAGTAATCAATGCTAAATGTTGCTCATAATCATAACTATTGGAATTATTTTGCATTTTCTTGTTTCCTTCTTACCCTTTTCTCTGCAAAATCATGTGAAGTATCAAGAGGAATTCGACCTTCTCTTGAGATTAATTCCCACTATAGGTTACCTACAAATTAAGAATGTTCCCATGTGTCAATAGATTGTTGAACCTCAAGTTCAACATGGTGCAAATCTAATTGATAATAATTAGTTATAGGAAAACTTGGTGATGTCTCTATAGTTGGTTAGATAGTATGGAATGGTAACCTTTTTTTGGTGATCTTGTTGGTTTTAGTGTTGGGGGCCCCTCACCAAAATTTTATATTTCTGGTTGTTGTTTCCTCTATGCTATTTTATGTTTTTTAAGGGATTAGGGTCCTTTTAGTGCTTATCTAATCCAAAACAAATCTAGGTCTTTGTCAAGTTCATAGCTTGCTTCTTGAAAAATTATATAAGGAGACACACTATCACTTAGGTAAAATATTTTGCAAAACACTTGAGCTTAAAATAAAGAAAATGAGATGCCATAAACAACACAAATAATGATTTCACTTCTACCCAAATGATTTCAAAGGGGAATATAACAATATTATTTACACTCTTAGGAATAGTAGGACATTATTTTATATTTTTATAATTTTTTATGTAAATTAGAAGATGAATTCAATAATCATTTACATATTGTTAAATACATGCACATTTTGGTTGAATAGAACAAGATTTCATTAAATATTTTTTTGATTGTTTAATTCTCATTTATTTCTTATGTCCATATTTTTTGTATTTAATTTCTAGGCTTAACAAATATGATTTAGAGTTGCTTGAAGATTTGTGTATATCCCTAACATTTAACTTTATAGATTTGTATCAACATTATGAATAAAATTTGAGAGATAATGATGGGGAGGTAAAATGATAAATAAATACCACATTGATAAAGAGAGGAGATTGAAGAAGTTTTGGATAGTAGAATTAGGATATGTGCAAGAAATACATAATATGAGAATATTCAGTGAAATTGAGAGTAATACTTATTGAAGACTTGCCTTGGATAAATCTAAGGTTGAGATAGATCAATTTAACTTCTCTCTAGTTTTTAGAAAATAAGGGATTCACTTTTCAAATCACCTCAAGTGTTTGATGTAGGAGCATCCAACGTGTAAGGGCAATCTCACATTAACTAAAAATATTTATTTCATGTTTATTTGTAGGCTTAAAATTATGTTCCAATTAACATTTATACATTACAATTATATATTCAATTTCATACTGTTAGGATCAAGCAATATTGAGAGGGGGGGTCAATCAGTGTTGCAACACTTTTAAGTAAATTAAACTTTTTACAACAATACCATGCAATAACAAAAGTAATAAAGCATAATAAATCATACACCATAAGATAACTCATAACACAATAATTTATTCTCAAGGAAACCTTGGCCAAGAGAAAACCTTGGTGGGGATGGTACCCACAAGATAATGCACTATGTATAAAAGTGTCCCTGTTAGGAGACCTAATCCTGTTAGGAATTGATACAATACATCTAGTACAGAAGTCCTTGTTAGAGGAATGGCCCTATTAAAGGTCTTCAACCCTTTTAGGAGTTGGTAATAACAAAATGGATCTCACCACTCATATACATAAAGGTTAAAGCCACCTTTAAGGACTCACTGTCCAATACATAAAACATTACATAAGAATCAATGAACTATGCTTAGCATCACTATGCTTGATTAATTCCAATGAAAATTTACATCTTCTTTATTATGATATCGAGCATCAATTCTCACTCATCACACGATAATTAAAAAATGTTAGTACAATCTTCGCATCCAAAAATAGTTTCCTTTATACCATCATAATTCTTTATCCTATTCGACTCTAATAGAACTTAACCAAGTGTGTCCATAAGCATATCAAAACACAAAATAATAATATTCTATCCAAGAGTTAAGACCTTGGATGTCGTCCCTTTAATTATAAATAATTGAATTACCAAACCAATTCAATTCATTGAGCCATTGATCGTGATTACCAAAAACTGCTTTGTATCACTACTTTCCTGGACTTGTGCAATTGTATAACACTAACTCAGATTGCAACACATACCAATTCCCACGGTCATAGTAGAATCTTATATACACTATATATATCATATTCATGAAGTTGTATATCCATCTAATCAATCCTTTGTGCTCGTAGACCAAAACTATCTAACTGTACACTGTGAATCCTTCCCGGACTTAGGCATTTTTCACTTATCTGACTCCATAAAATATATCATTAAAACTAGCACCCATACTAGAGAGATATGTTGTCATCAATGACAACATCTGTATGGTCACATGGTATACACTTTCCAACAATCTCCCCTTTGGCATTGATGACAATACTTAGTGAAAAATGGATGTGTCCAATTCCAAAAACCAAAAAGCTCTATATAGATGATTTTATAATTCTTCCCGTTAGCATATAATTTATATACATATACTTGTATTACATTTTTCACTCTATCTCTCCCTCTTTGACATCAATGGAAAAGGTGAAGTACATAAAGGTAATAATTGTATATACATAGGCCAAAAGTTCTGCACCACAAACTGAGCTATACCAAACGAAGTATATCTGCAAAATTTACCTTCAGGGTCTAAAGGTGAGTTTTCTATGTCTTCTTCACCGATTCTTCCACTTGTATTTCTCCACATAGTGCATATTATGCTATCTCATCTGCCTCCAAGTCTATGGGTCCAAAAACTACATAATACTTTTGTGCAAATTCCAACACCTCAAGATCCTTCTACATCACTTCAATCTTAGGAGTAATTAGACTCCTCAACTCAGCGAACCACTTCTGAATCCTTCCTTTCTTAGTCTGAAGTACACTGATCTTGTCCATTAGCCCTGAGACTTCCTTATCAAAATCAGAGATGACTTGGCTTGATGTCTTGTAGTCTTTTTCTAACTTCTCCAAGCTATCCTCACTTTCTCTGATAGTATTTTCCAAGTCTGCTACATGCTTAGCTGATCTAACACACTAAACATATATATGTTTCCCTCTAGCAACATAACCCTTTATATTCTTTATCTGCTCATCCAGCAACTTAGCATCCTCACTATAGATTTGCATACCTCAAAGAATCATCTTCTCTTATGCTGCATGCTCAATTTTTTTGAAATGAGTATCAAATCCATCAAGAACCTTATCAAGGTTGTCTACCACATTTCCACCTTAGAACACATAAGGAATGGACAATTGTTTGTTCAAAGTATCCAATGTTCTGCCCAATATCTTTGCCTTCTTCTAACTTCTTCTCAGACCTTTCCTTTTCCCAATAAAAGACCATCAATGATAACTTCATTAGTTGATCCTCATCATAAGTGTCTAAGTCTTCAGTGCCAGCTAATTCTTTACACAACTCACTTGCCAACAATGGGTCTACTAATAGTTTTTCACCACTAAAAGGAATGAGAGTCTGATCAAGACTTTCTATTTTCTCTGTCACCTTTTCTGCTTCTAGAGATTTATTAGTACTAGGCTTATTGAATTCATCCCTCTTTCTTTCATTTATTAACTCTATGATCTCTTTAGCTGTTATGATGTCTGAATCCTTATCCTTCTCTTAGTTTTCCTCCTCCGTGTTTAAATGTTGAAGAATGAAGTTGAAAAACTCAAGTTATTCTCAACACATCAATCTGACAGTGCATTCAATACATTAGGTCACATCTTGCAAAAATATGATAAAGAACTAGTGAACCTAAAGATCGATGGCGACAACACTGCACAACCCTTCAATATTTGTGATCAAAGATGTCATGTTTCTTTATTCGAATATACCAAAAGCCATTGTCACTGTCCTAACTCTGCAATCTGGGGGCTTGATATTTTTCTACTCAAATTCTCCCCCTAAGGCCATGCTTGGCCAATCAGGCTAATGTCGAGGGTTCAACACCAGATGAAGACTCAGTTAGACTAACTGATTCTGCCTTACCTGTGGAATCATTCAAATTTTTATCCTTCCAGACTTTCTCATTTCCATTCTTACTTTCCTTCACAAATGTATTCCTGAAACTATCCTTATAATTAGATAGATTAGATCTATTATTTCTTCTACCATTATTGTTATTCCTTCCTTCATTTGGTACTCTCCTATTGTTAACAAATCCATTGAATTTGCAATATCTAGCTGTATGTCCTAGGTTATTGCATTTGAAATAAGTGAAAACTAAATTTCCATACCTTGGACCGCTTTGATCTGCAATCTGTAATCCCTTGTAACATGCCCAAAGTTGTTGCACTTATAACATGTAACTCTAGAAGATATAACATTATTTCCTCTAATTGGTCTTCTAGCATCAAATCTCACATTTGTCCTCTAATTAGATCTGGATTTGCACACATGTGATCTATGCCCATACAACCAACAATTGTAACAATATTCAGTTAATGGTTTAGAATCGGTATTACCTTTGCAATCCTTCTTCATGTGTCCAACCTTGTTGCATGCAAAATATTTGCTTTTGAATGTCTTGTTATTCTCCTTAGAGGCTTCATTCTGGATGGATGTCTGATTTGTATTTTGCATTGTCCTTGATTATGCTACTTTGGAACATTCAATATTATTATAGATAAAACCAGTCATATCACCTTTAGTCTTCTGTAATTGCAACAATTCATCAATCTTTTCATTATTTGAATAGAGATTTTCAATGTGTTTCTTTGTCTCAATAAGCTCACCTTTGATAATGTTATTGTACCTTTCAAGCTCTTGATAATTATATCTAATGTCTTCAAGTTCCATCTTCATCTGTCCAAGTTGAGCATTCAAATCATGACATTAATTAGATTTGGTCTTCAAGGTTGCTTCAAGCTTCTTTCTTTCTTCCTACCCTTGCTCAAGTTCTTTGGCCATCTGAAGAGTAGTGATCTCATATTCATGTTGGAGTGACTCCTTTTCCTTCTGAAGCTTCTCAATTAGATTTGATGTTGGTTCAATCTTAGCTACCTTGGATTCATCTTTTATCTATTCAACAAGTTGTTGCCTCTTAATCCTTGTGATATCAATCTATTCATCGAGTCTTCCGATGTAGTCTTCTACACTTTTAAGCTTTCTTTTCAATCTTACATTATCTACATTTTCTTTATCCAAGTCCTCAAGTGTTGCTTCAAAATTCTCTTGTAGACTACTTGAATCCATCAGGATTCTCCTCGAGATGTAAGACTTCTTCTAAGGAACTAGGCTTTGATACCAATTGTTAGGATCAAGCAACACTGAGAGGGAGGGGGGGGGGGTGAATCAGTGTTGCAACACTTTTAAGTAAATTAAACTTTTTACAACAATACCATGCAATAACAAAAGTGATAAAGCATAATAAACCATACGCCATAAGAGAACTCATAACACAATCATTTTCTCTCAAGGAAACCCTAGCCAAGGGAAAAACCTGATGGGGATGGTACCCACAAGATAATGCACTAGTATAAAAGTGTCCTTGTTAGGAAACCTGACCCTATTAAGAGTCGATACAATACATCTAGTACATAAGTCCTTGTTAGAGGACTAACCCTGTTAAAGGTCTTCAACCCTATTAGGACTTGGTAACATAAAAAAAGGAGCTCACTTCTCAAATACAGAAAGGTTAAAGCCACATTTAAGGACTCACTGTCCAATACATAAAATATTACATAAAAATCAATGAATTGTACTTAGCATCACTGTGCCTAATTATTTCCAATGAAATCTTGCATCTGCTCTATTCTAATATCCAATATCAATGCTTTCTCATCACACCATAATCAATAAATTCTAGTACATATTCACATCCAAAAATACTTTCCTTTATACCATCATAATTCTTTATCCTAGTCGACTCCAATAGGACTTAACCAAACATGTCCATAAGAATACCAAAACACAAAATAATAACATGCTATCCAAGAGTTAAGACCTTAGATGTCATCCCTTTAATTCTAAATAATTGAATTGTCAAACCAATTCAATTCATTGAGCCAATGATCACGACTACCCAAAACTGCTCTGTATCATTGCTTTCCTAGTCCTATGCCACTGTATAACACTATAACTCAAGGTGCATTACATACCAATGCTTGTGGTCATAACAGAAGCTTATATATATTGTATATATCATATTCATGAAGTTGTATATCCATTTGATCAATCCTTTGTGCTCACTAACCAAAACTGTCTGACTGTACACTGTGAATCCTTCATAGACTTAGACATTTTTCACTTATCTGACTCCGCAAAATATATCATCAAAAATAGCACCCATAATAGAGAGGTATGCTTCCATCAATGACAACATCTGTACGGTCGCATGGCATACACTTTCCAACACATACTCATTGCCAATCATATTAGAGCTTTGTCTAGAGTCATTGTCATGATTATGTAACAACCATATGAATGTTGTTACAATAATTGGTTACATTTCTAAGATTATTGATCCTAGGTAGGTTCATGGTATAAATTGCATTGAGATCCATTGCATGATTTTCCCAATTTTTTATTCTAGAAAGTTCTCTTTTGCACATTTCAAGGTTACAAATTTTATCTCACATCAAGCTTTGCAAGACCTTGTGATTGGCACAAATCATTACTAAGGTTAAAGATTCATTGTATAAGCATTAGTCACGATCATTCAAAGTTGGTTAAGGAGTCAAGAAATTAGAGACAAAGAATTAGAAGTTGATTATATTATGTAGTAACAAAATAACTTTATATTATAATATTATAAGGTAAGTAACTTTTCGCTCATATTGGTGTATATATAGATCATTGAAGGTCAAATCCTCATTTTGTAAGTTATTGCATGACAAACTACAATATGTATCATGACTATGAATTGATGAAGATAAATTCTACTATATGTTGTCTCAATAAGTTCCATGGCATGTGTTTATGCATTTGGTTGCATAGTTTTATATACTTAATTGGACCCTCCAACCCTAATTGCATTAGTTTTCTTTCATCCTTAACATGATTGTGAAGTTATACTTTTTTTGGGGTCAAACCTAAGAGAACTTGTTCCCCATGATTTGGTAGTACTAGTTTAAACAACAAAAAATAGCTAGAACATAATTGGATAAACTAGAAATCAAAAGTATGCAATTAGAAAGAATTAGATCCACAAAATAAAGAACCTATTAATGTATACAAAAGTGATATACTTTGATACAATGATCCAAAAAGTCACACTAATCTTGCATAAAATCCAGAGTAGATAACATACCATTACTTGATTAATTATTTAATTTTAAATCTTACATACCATTAGTATTCTTTCTTTTGTTTCAAAAGAGAACAAACGAGAGCTCAAATTTTGAAAGGCCAAACCAAATGAAATGAATGAAGTGGAAGATTTTAATAACATCCACAAGGCCAAAACAACTTATGGTAGCCAAAACAACTTATGGTAGCCAAAAGCAACACATAATTAACCACGACACGAGTAACCAACACAAAAGATTTTATATAAAGTTTGTAATCTCTTCTCAAGCTCAGATATTTTGTAGTGAATTTTGATGACGAGGTTTACAATTTTGTCTAGTCTTGCCTCCTCAAATAAAATACATAAATAATCAACCTACAAAGTACCTTCATAATTAATATGTTCTTCATTATTCTAGTCTTATAAAATCAACATATTTTCTAAGAGTGCTTCACTTATGCGAGCATCACCTAGATGTAATAAGTGCTAAGTGTTCCATTCATTCTCATGAGAGATAGATTCTTGTGAACCACTATTCATGAAACATGGATCAATGACTTTGACTCAAAAACTACATAATTAAATTCTCATAGTAATATCACAACATATTCTCTCTTTAATAATATTTCCTTTTTAACTAAGAGCATTCTATTGTCATATAGGTAGATAGAACCACACGTTTATAAAACTTTCTCCAACTTGAATTTTCATTATTTTTTGCAACAAAGGAGTGGTGGAAATAGAATGTCATTTTATCAAAGAATGTGCAACATGCAAGGATATCCACAATCAATATGAAGACAACTTAAAGATGAATAGTTTGAATGAATTTTTAGAATTGGCAAGATTACACAAAATGACAACTTTCTTACTTCCGATCCACACAAAAGGTCAATATGGAAAAGATTCAACATATAGATTAATTTGTTTTCTCTTGATCGGTTAGACATATGGTCTCATTATTAAAATTCCTTCCTCCCTTCTTTCATTGATATAAAATTCTCTAGGTTTTCTTTTAACCCAAGCCAGAAATATGCTTATCTAACATTTTTCAATAATTTTTAGGCTCCAAGAATTTTGATGCCTCGGGACTGACTTATCAAACCCCTACAAGGCATCCAAGCAGGGAAGCAGAATTGTGAATCAATCTGATGAAAGGAACGAAGATGAAGCGAGAAAAAGGAGCAGCAGCCGGAGGGCCGGCGGCAGCAGCAGAGAACCCTAAGGATGGTGAAGGCAAAGGCAAATCAAGAAGTAGCCGATGGGACAAAGAGCAGACCAAGGAATCCAAGCCAAGTTCTTCCAAACCTCAGCCATCAGCAGAGCCCGAGGAAGCCAAGGCGGCCGTGGACCCTCAAGATTCGACCCCTCGACCTGCAGAGCGCAGACAAACTGGACCATCGGCATCTTCTCAGACCCCTCAGGCGACAGGTGGTGCAAACAGCCCTGCGCAATGGAAGCCAGCACAGGCGCCGCCGCAGATAGGCTTCGAGGTGTTGGAAAAGCGATCCATCGTCATGTCCGATGGCACCTCCCGCTCTTACTACGCTCTACCCTCTGATCCTTCCCACCCATCACCCTCCTTTACAGGTAATCATCCTACTCCTGTGCTCTATTTTGTTGACATTCTTGTACAAGTATTGGATTTGTTACATAGGTTGGACAGGAGTTGGATTTGTGATTATAGAAATGTATATGCAGTCGGATGCAACGAATTTTTGATATCTAAAGGACTGCCAAATTTATGTTGGGGTGTTTTTGTTACTCACTCATTCCATTCGTCCCTTGCATCCATTGTAGCTGCGCCTATCTGCTTAATAACCAGAGTATTTGCGGTATTGAGAGCAAGAGTAAAATTACCAAAATATTCACGCTCTGATACAGTAAGCCTTGTGCCCTCCTATTCTGGAAAAGTATTTGTTGAAAAATCGTATACCACGTACATTGATTTATTAGATTCACCCAAATACTGTTGGCACGGGTTGGTTGGAACTGGGCGTCGACATACACAAAACCCATGTTTGAGTCCCAGACGATTAGAGCACCTTAGTTATTTAGGAGCTTTTTGATCCCCGCCTTAGGTCGACTTTTTTATTATAATATTTTCGCTTTTATGGAGAAATCACATGTTTTTGTATGGTATCAGGTTGTAAGGCGTACATTTCTTACTTATTGAATTTAAATGATTTGCATCCCATTATATAACTGCAAAAATTACTGTTACTTGCAGGTAACAGTGGACCTATCCCCCACTTTGATAATGCAAACTTTGGTATGCGTGATTCAATCCCTGGTCCTTACCCTGGGCAAGAAATAAGTAATCCATATAACCGGCCTGAAAATCTTCAAAGGGAAGCTGAGATTGAGAGGTTTTACGCAGCAAATCCCACACGGCCTGGCGGCCCTGTTTATGAAGCTTCAGCTTTCAATGGCCCAAACAATCCATTTGGTCCAAATAGTGAGTCGTTTCCTAGAGAAGCTCAGCCTGCTGAAGGTTCAGTTCCAAGGGATAGAGATTCTCAATATTTTGAGGTTGGGCGTGATAGGGATTTCTTCAGGCCTGAGGGGCCTGGCAGGGAAGAACATCTTTATAGGAATTCGGGTCCTGCAGCTTCTGGCAGCGACATGGAGTATATGCGGCAGATGCGAGAAATGGAGGCACAGGATTATTACAGCAAAGAACAGGAACGGGCTAGGTTTTCACGTATGGAAGATGATTCAATGAGACAGAAGATGCCTGCAATAGCAAGATCATATGACAGTCCGCATGGGGCATCTGCGTCAGGGGTGCTGCCTCATGATAGGGAACAGTGGATTTCACCATCCCGCATGGCGGGACCCAGTGGCTTCCCAAACAGAGGGAGGCAAGATTTGCAGTATAACAACAGTCCACTGACTAGGAAAAGAGAGGAGGATCATGATTATCATCGACCTTCCAAATATCAAAAACAGAATGATGGTTATGATAGGGCACCGGTTGATGGTCGCCCCCATAATAATGACATGCAGATTGGTAGGGAACCTGTGAATGCTTTAGGTGCTGATGATAGCAGTGAGGATTTCAAGCAAAAAATTCAGAAAGCCTTTCTTCGACTGTCCAAAGTATTGCATGAAAATCCAGAACAATGCCACAAATATGAAGAGGATGGAAAAGCTGGTCAAGTGCGTTGTGTTGTCTGTGGCTGGTATGTGGGTTTATTGTTTACATTTCTGAGACTTGCATTCTTAAAGTTTCTTGCATTTCTTAATTATGTTGTTTCTTAGGGCTGAATGGATATGTGGTCCCTATTGAAACTTAAATTGTTCTTTGATGGATTTGTGATTGTTACTGATTTGCCATTTGCCTTTTTCCATATTCTTTATCACCCATTGCCACTATGTTTTTAAATATAGTTGCTTATTAGAATGGTTTCGCTGCAGTATGTTACTTTCAGCACTTGACTGGTGTAAGCAATTGTTTTGCGATGGGAGCATGAAAGAAAGAAATTAAGGAAAAAATGGGGTGCAACATTTGGAGGAATAATATTTAAGGCTAAACATTTTGAAAAAAGCTTGAATTGTGAAGGGGAAATATAATAAGACTGTTCCTCATAGATTGCCTGTAGGTGTGAACAAGATTGGCATGAGTTGATATATAGCAAATGTGTGTATTCAGTATTGTTTTAAACTTAGATGCAATGCACCCATGCCCACTCAAACAAACACTTTCTCTCTTAATTGATTTCCTAATATTAAGAAATTTATATTGAAGGAATGTGATTGTATCATTAAGGTCTGTGGTTCGTTTCCTTTAATTACATAGCTTGAAGCCTCTCATAATAATATATGTGAAAACAATGCCTTCATTTATATTGTTGTTTTTTTGAACTTGTAGAATTTGGATGGATAAAATTCTTCCTGAAATAACAAAGAATCTGTAATTCAAAACTCTACAATTACAGTCACAAGGACATTTATCAATAAAGATTAACATGTAGAGTGTCATTCTTGTACTGCAATCATTGTAGTCTGTATTTATCACTGTATTTATTGTCTGCAGATATCTTCCTATGAAGTTCTCATATGGTGATGCATCATTAGAATTTAGTCTGTTTTAATAACTCTGAGTAGCATTAATATAGATCCCAGATACTGCTTAGGATGCCCAAGATGCTATCTGCAAAACTTAAGTAATATGCTTTCTACTACTGCATTGCTCTTGGATTAGCCTCTAGAATAAATAGGCTTCAAGTATTCTATATATTTTGAGGCTTTTTAGTGTTTTTCCATGATCATCTCATTCATCTAAGAAACTCTGACCTATTGCTTAAAATCGAGAAGGCTGCCTGGCTGCCATTAATTTGTCATTCATAACCTTTTGATTTCTGTAGCGCCATGTAATTGAATCAATTTATTGAATTACTTAAAGATGCTATTATTAGAAGCTGTCCATTCTTGAATTTAATTAATTTAAGCTTTTGATAACAAGGAAATCAATTCAACTCTATGGTGTTGTTTCTCAGTGGTTAGTTTTCAGATTTTTATGTTGATTTGTTTGTCTAAGTATCACTGGTTGCTGTATTTTGCCTGTCTGCCTTTAATTTGTCATTCATAACCTTTTGATTTCTGTAGCGCCCTGTAATTGAATCAATTTATTGAATTACTTAAAGATGTTATTATTAGAAGCTGTCCATTCTTGAATTTAATTAATTTAAGCTTTTGATAACAAGGAAATCAATTCAACTCTATGGTGTTGTTTCTTAGTGGTTACTTTTCAGATTTTTATGTAGATTTGGTTGTCTAAGTATCACTGGTTGCTGTATTTTGCAGGCAATCAAAATTTTTTATGGATACACATAGCCTTGTAATGCATGCATATAATGCTGAGAATCCTTCACTGCGAACAGATCACTTAGGACTACATAAAGCATTGTGTGTTATGATGGGATGGAGTTATGCCTTGCCACCGGACAGTGCCAAGTCATATCAGTCCCTCACATCACCTGAAGCATTAGCAAACAAAGAAGATCTAATTTTGTGGCCGCCCCTTGTTATTATTAGCAATGCATACAGTGGAAAGAAAAGAGATAGCATTGGAAATCGAGAGATGGATGAGAAACTCAAAGGTGCACAAGAACAACTTGGAAATTTTCTCATTTTGTTTTTCTTCCTACTTTATTGCATCAATTTTCAAGCCTGTCACATAGTGATTTCATATATATTGGAGGTCTGTCTAACATGTACAGGAAGCTCGTTAACTTTCTCACAAGAATTCTTCATTTGCTGCACGTTGTTTTTGCCAATTACCTTTGCTCTGCTTTGCATTGGTATGCTTTTGTGCTAGTTGAGGTCTTTTTGATCTTATAATAATTTTTATTTGGCCATGGGATTGAAGTGAGGAAACTGTCTCAATTTGGAAGGTATATTTTATGCCAATAGGATTCCGAACCCAACTTTTAGCTATTTCGTAGTCAACACAATGGAAAAATAACCTGTTATGAATTTCCCAAAAAAGTGCAGTAATTGGTACATGTTGGTAATGATTTTGGGAGCAAGGATGGCCAAAGAACTCGTCTAATCCAACTTAACAAACTTAAAAGGTTGGAATTTCTGAAGATGGGCCATTTATATGCTGATAGGGTGGTTCTTCTTTAGATTTTAGGATATCCAAGATATACCTCTGAAATTCATGGTCATATAGAATGTTAATGCACCGTGCCATGGTATGTTGAATGATAAGAGATGAATAGTGCGCCATAAGAACCTGACATTCTCGTTTACCATTTATGTTTCTCTAAGTTCTGGGACATACGTATGGGGGATGTGAGTATGCATTTCTTGCATGGCAAAAAACATCCCACAAGTTGGCAGTGGTGGGGGCAGACATAGGAGATGTCTGGATGTTCTTTGATGCGCTAGGGTTTTAAGATGTTTTTTGCAAAACGGGAAACATCACTGCAATTAACATCACGTGAGAATAAAATTCAGAAGGGACATGAGGGGATATCTACTCCACATGAGGGGACAGCCTCAGAGGAGAGGAAAGGGATGGATTGGTGGATCACTAAAATCTATCATATTATCCTATATATGAGTAAAGATGATGCTTAGTAGTTCTTATGTTGCATTTTAAGAACTCAAGAAGCTTATGTTAAACATGTTACTGAATTAAAGATACTAGATTATCACAGTTCATAATCAATATGCATCTATTCTGCTTCTGGATTCAATTGTGGGCAATTTTTTAACATCATCATTTCAGTTCACACTCTGTGATCTTTATCAGGATGAAAGAGCTGTAAAAGAGAAATGTTACTGAATGTTCAGTTCCAATTTGATCAGGTCTACTCTGTTATTGGACTTAAGGTGATGGAGGTTTGGTTTTATTAATTAGTCCATCAGAATTCTGGGGTTGTTTTGGAAAGTACTCTTTCCATTTTTTGTGGGTGTGCTTGTAAAAGCAATGACTTAAGATTAAATCACCTATGCCAAAGCCATGGGAGCATCCTATGAAATAGTGGAATTTTGAGAACTTCATCCTTATCAACACATTGGTTTGAAGGCCTACAATAAAAAGTAAGCCTTTCATTTGTTTCATAGATATGTTACAGCAGGCTTATCTAGTTTGATCTGCATTTCATGTCAATTAGATCCTAGGAGAGGACATTGTTGATTGACATTTAGCTATATTTTAGTTTTTATTACTATGCTTTTGCTGCGGCATTAGCCATATCACTGGTTTTGAAATCATAATGTTAAATTGAAACGTGCATGCCTGTATATTATATAATACAATCCAGTTACTGCAAAATAATTGAAGGCTTGATTTGAGCTGCCAATTGCTCTATTATTGAGTCCTAGGAGCAGATTTTTCCAAGGGTTTCCACTTACTCTCATAACTACACTAGGAAAAACAAGTTCCTTGGCTGAGGGTTTTCATTCTATGTGAAATTGAATTCAGAATTCAGAGATTTTGAATGGACAAATTTTATAATAATAAAGTATACATCGCTAAACTAGACAAACATGAATAGTTTGAAATTACTTGCTAAATCATCTCTCTAAAATGCTATAAAAACCTAAATCTTAGTAGATGAGACAATTAGGAAATCTGACCTAGTTTCCGAGTGCCCTTTTTTATCTCTTTATTGCTAACACATTGCATAGAAATTAAGTTATAAAAGACCTTTCTGTTCACAGTATGATATGGGGAGGATTTTTAATGTTTGCATTATAAAATCATTTCATTGAAGTTGACTTTATAGAGGATCTTGTGCCTCTGTCAGTTTACTACTCCACTTTGTGCTAATTAACCTGGTATTAGCAAGTTTTGACAATGGCTGACTTATTTTCTCTCAATAAATTATGTGGCATCTTGATGTGTTAGGAAGTTTTGGAAATGGTGTGCCTATGCTACTTCTCATGCAACATCTTAAGCTTCTTATGAGCATGCAATAGGTCACTTTAATTTTAGACATCGGACCACCTTTAAGATATGATTTAGTTAAGTCCAGCTTGAGATGATGTAATCTCTTAGAACATCTGATAATATTTGAATCACTATACAATGTATGCATCTAGGTGATGTACATTGCAAGAACCTTCTAATATGTGTAACAAGCATGTTTTCTAAGTACCATTTGTATCAAGTGAGCTCTTCTGTCATTCTCCAGTGCAAATCCAAGATCTTTATGATCTTGACTTGAGGATTGCATCATCATGAAGAATGCTTTGTTTAATCTATGGTATTTGTATGGTTAACCATTAAACAATGAGAACTAGGAAGTAGGCCATTGTATAATTTTACTCTGACAGCAGAACTGAACTTTGTTATTTCAACTTATTCTCCATCTGGTTCCATGTTTAATCCAAGGGGACAGTGAATATAACCAGATTGAGGGGTATGTTTCTTATTTGAAATTGAGAACTTACAGTGTGGAGAAAAGGACACTGTAATTGGTAACTTCTTATTGATAGTAATTACAAATTAATAATTATGTATCATTTGAATTTCTATATGGTCAAATCAGAAATAAATGTAAGCCCTGGATACATGCCTGAGATGACTCCTTAGTTATTTGGTAGCTATACCCTCCCTTCCATGATAAATTCATTTGATCATTAAATTGACCCTTTAATTCTAAGCTTGGTGGTTGTGAAGACCCTTGGATGTAGTTATTATATTTACACTCTTCAAATGTAATGTTGGGAGACTTGAAGAGAATAGTTGTTCAGATGGCTGTCAGAGATACGTTACTGTGCTTTTTTAAGAATTTTGTATCATAAGGGATCATGGGAATTGGTCAGACCCTCCCTTCCATGATGAATTCATTTAATCATTAAATTGACCCTTTAATTCTAAACTTGGCGGTTGCAAAGACCTTTGGATGTAGTTATTATATTTACATTGTTCAAATGTAATGTTGGGAGGCTTGAAGAGAATAGTTGTTCAGATGGCTGTCGGAGATACGTTACTGTGCTTTTTTAAGAATTTTGTATCATAAGGGATCATGGGAATTGGTCAGACCCAAAGATTTGTGCACTCCAATGGCAATTAGGCTGCTGATAATTGTTAAATGTGATGTACTAATGATATCCATAATGGACCAGGTGATGGTCATACTTGAGTCACAATAATTACTAGATCATTTATTAATTATTATGTTGTTTCTCTATGAACATTTGTGTTTGATAGGACTTAATTGCACACTAACTTGACTCACAGGTGTGTGCACTCCCGTGTTCATACAGACATTCTATGCATATTTCATGCATTCACATTCATACAGTAACCAATGTTCATGGCACACCAAGTCCAACCCATTTTCATGCATTCAGTACACATAACCAAACTCATGAATATACACCTGCATTCACACATGCACACACGCGTACATAAGCACATGTGGTCACATATTTGTGCACACCTGCGTTCATATGCAAACATGTTGAGAAACACAAGAACGTAAACACACATGTACACATGCGTGTTTGTTATGAGGATTGTGTTTATCTGGCACCAGATTTTGAAAATTACTTCAAAATGTTGTGTTCATCATCAGTAGGTGTGTCGGTTTCCTTGAAATCTGATTGCCTTTATAAATTCAATCTCTTAGGGAAGAAATATCTCCTCAACCTGCTGCGTCAGTGGCATGGCATTTATGTGAGATAAAAGTTGGCTTTAATATGTCCCAAACAATCAATTATTAGGAAAAATAGAAGTCTAAAAAGTTTATAACTGTTTGTCATAAGTCTCAAATCAAAGGTTCTATGCTCTGTGTGGTTTTGTTGACCCTGAAATATTGGATTTGAAACTGCTAAACATTTTTAAATCTAAAAAATCTAAATATGTTGAATGGATTATGCTACCATAATTTGGTGTAGCAGAATCTCCATTATCCAACATGCATGCTAGAGTCTGCACTTTTATGAATGGATAGTGGATTAGAACTCACTAATTTAAAGAGTATGATTGTGGAAGGGATTAGATCAATGTTGCATTAGCAAAGTTGAAACAAACCTCAAAGGATTTGAATGCAAGATACTTACCTCAAGGTATAATGGAGCATAAGTAATGTTGCAAAGAAATTGGAAATTTGGTGCAGATATGCTATAGTTTTTCCATGATATCATTTCTTAGAAATTTTCATTTTGGTTGTCATCATCACATGTATTGAAAAGAGACCTAAATTCTGCAAATTCAAGGGGTGGAAATTTTGTACAATCAAATTATTCAACAATTTTTTGAGCAGCCTGCTAAAAAATTGAAAAATCTGAAGCTGGATGGTGCAGTTGTGTGCGAGTGTCCATACTTCCAATGTGGTAATCACCCCAATTTCACTTCTCTGTTTGTAAAACATTAAGGCAACTTATTTTGCGGCTCCTTGAACTCTCGGTAAATATATATGTGTGCATACACACACACACACTTGGGAAGGGAAATCTTTTGGAAGGATATCAAGACAACTTATATTGTGGCTCCTTGAACTCTCTGGGTAAATATAATTGGAACACCCTCTCATGCATTCAACTGCACACACACACACACTTGGAAAGGGAAATCTTTTGGAAGGATATCAAGACAACTTACACACACACACACTCGCAAAGGGAAACCTTTTGGAAGGATATCAAGACAACTTATTTTGTGGCTTCTTGAACTCTCTGAGTATATTAAATCGAAAGACCCGCCTATAAATGCTCCTGAACACACACACACACACAACACAAACATGCACACACACACACACACAAACATACACACAAGAGAAGTGATTTCTTTTGGAAGGACATCAAGGCAACTTAATTTGTGGCTCTTAGAACTCTTCAGGTAGAGTAAGTGGATACACCCATTGACACATGCACCTGAATACATCAACACACACCCACCCACATGTATATACATGTACATATGCAGGCAAACATACACAAAGACAGACAGACATGCGTATGCATGTTGTCTGTAACAGGGACAGTAAAGTTCCTGTTAATTGAAAGGTAATCTAGGCAATGGATTCATTGAATAGCACAAAATATATCCTCTTTCTGTTGTCACTTCTATCTTTTGGATGTGGCATGATGACATTCTGAACAGGTATTTAGATTTGTATATATTATAATTGTTTGACAATTATTTTTTATTGCATACGTGTATGAATGGTATATGAAGTCTTTGTATATTCAGCAACTTAGTTCTGTAAGGAAAGATCCTTGTGCTTCATGCTTTGATAATACCTATTTAAATTGCCTGACTTATTTAAACTCTTAAGATCTCAGATGGTTACTCATTTTTCATATATACATATTATATATTTCTCCTGGTGCATTTAAGAATTTATTCCATGCTCATTATCTTGGAATGCAGAAAGTGCCTAATTTTGTTGTAACTAGGATGTTAGTACTCATCTTGTCAGGTGTCCTTTGCATACTCTTAATATGTGTGCATAATGGATAGCAATGGATTTTTCGATCTTAGATTTATCATTATACACTATGAACAAAGTGGTTTGGCCACTGTAAAGGTTAACAAATCTAAGATCTGATTGTGGAGGGAATTCATTAGCCTCAGAAGATCATTAGCCCTTATGTGTCTTTAACTCATTGTAATCAGCAGAACACAGTGGCCTTTCTGGCATTTTTAATCAAGTATGTAAAACTTTTGCATCTAAACTGCCTATCTCAAAATTTTGTGGCTGCATAAATGCCTTGAATTACTTTGGAAAGATGTAGCCTACTAAAGATTGAAATAACTGATTGTAATGTAGGGTACTGTGATTTAGCTTGTGAGATTATGTTTGTTGCTTACTGCTTGCAGAACTTGGGTTTAGCGGTGGAAAGGCAAAGGCTCTGTATGGAAAAGATGGCCACTATAGAGGCACTGTAGTTGTTAAGTTTGCACCCTCTTCTTCTGGGGTGCGAGAGGCAGATCGGCTTGTTAAATATTTTGAAGTCAATAAACACGGACGGAAAGATTGGTTACGAGTGCAAGCTTCAACAACAAATCAAGGAAATGATGATAAGAATCCAGACTTAGTTCAGATTGATGAAAAAACTAAGATGGAAAAGAGGGTCTTCTATGGTTATATTGCGATTGCTGGGGACCTGGAGACACTTGATTTTGAAATGAGAAAAAAGGCAATAGTGAAAAGCAGGAGAGAGATTGATGCTACAGCAGATGGTGTGTGATTGTGTCAACATAATATGATCACTTTTGTTGAGGTGCCCTAGGTTTCATTTATTTGCTGGGATGTGTGAAGAACTTAATATGTGGTGTGGTATTTGATAATGCTGTAGATTCTGGATTCTTCTATCATGGAGTTGGCTGTGTCAACCAACCGTTAACTTGGTTCGTGAATTTCGGATACTTATCATACAATTTTAAGCATTTGCCCCTTGATTATTGGTAATTTTGCAGTTTATAAATGTGGATTGTGCCTGCCGTGGGATGAAATGGTATACTAAATTTGTTAGGAATCTGGGTTCTGATTTTTTTTCATTTTGTCCAATATCATGGCATTTAGCTTAGGAGGACTTGAATCAATTAAATCAGGAAGTTGGAAAGGTCCTTTATTTAAATTGAAAACCTAGTTAGCAATCACATGCTGTATTTTCCTAGTTTACAGTGTCTGAAATTATGTCACATTACACCTCTTTTTCAAAGCCCAAGGTTGATTACATAATTTGCTGCTTTTATTACACTGGAACTATTCCATTTTAAAAATATTAGCCACTAAGCAGTATTTGCAGAAAGAATTAAGGATTTTGTATTTTAACTGGTTCATTGTTTTGAATATGCCTATTGTGCTGCATGTGTCTGTAAGGACTTTCCTCTGGACCAGTTCCACTTGTTCCTTCAAGGATATCATGGAGGGCAAGTTTTTAATCTTTTTGTTCTTTTCCCATTTCTACAGCTGGTTTTTGATTGTTTCCCTTTTGACATTGTTCCTGCCAACATTGTTTTAGAAATCATGTCTTTTTTCATGGCGGTGTGATTGTATGTCTGTCTTTTTCTTTGTGTTGTAACTTTTTCTATTACATCTGCTTCAGGTGTCTTTGCAATCAGGTTTTGCCTATACACTTTTTGATTGTTTCCATTTTAATATCCTTTCTGCTGACATTGTCTTAGAATGCATGCCTTTTTTTCCTGGTGGTTTGATTGTATGACTGTCTATTTGTCTGCATCGTTACTCTTTCTATTACATCTGCTTCAGGTGTCCTTGCAATCATCTTTTGCCTATACGCTTTTTTTCTAATGATTGCTATTTGTTTTGACTTTAATTTTTATTGCTTTCTTTTTACTAATAAACTAATAATATAAACAGAATCCTAAAAGGCTGGTAAGTATTTATGGCTTCTGCCATTTGGATTGATGGAGTGTTTTGAATATTCCTATTCTGTTGAATGTCTTTTCCAGACTTCTCTGGATCTGTCTCCTTAGTATATTTAAGGGCATCTTGAAAAGCAATTTTAATTATTACATTCTTTTCATGTTTCCTCAGCTGATATTTGATTGTTTGCATATTGACATTATTTCTGCTGACTCTGTTTTAGTATGCATGTTAATTTTTCTGGTGGTGTGACTACATGTCGATTTGCCTGCATAGTTAGTCTTTCTATTACATCTCCTATTGTCCTTGCAATCATTTTTTGCTCATATCTTTTATTTATAAACTTATAATGATTGCTATTTTTTTATATCTCAGCTTGGTGAATTGCCTAGATTTGAACTTTTGTTTTGTATTGCTTTTATATTTCAATAAATCAATAATACAAACAGAATCTTAAAAGGCTGGTAGGGATTTTGTTTGTAAGTAGTAGCTTTGGATAGGGCGAGGAGATGATCAAGCAAATTAGGCAGTCCAGGATCTTGACAATTTAATTATTATTTATCTTCCAACTTTTGTCCCTTGAAATAAAATAAGGTAGTTTCATTCAAGGGTTCTGCAAATTTCTTGGTCCCTAAAAACAGCTAGTATAGAAGATACATAACCTTTCATTTTTTTCCCTGGTAAGCATTGCAAGAAGTGAAAATACGCTTGGATTTTTTCGCAAGGGCCATTACAGATGCTGCAGCAATTTTCATTTAATTTTGCTGCAAAGGTTGTGTAGGAAGGTGCGGCTTTATTGAAATATATCTTTCATTTTAAGAGCATTCTGTTCATTTGTTGTAGAACAATTAACATAGAAGCTGTTCTTGGTAAGCATTTAAGTGGTTGACATCTATGCGATGACACTCAAGTATTATGTACTTGGGTTACTCTATACTCAATTCCAAGTTCCCTCACAGTTAGCTAATGCTTAAATTTAATAATTATAATATTATTTCGAGATGTGTACCTACAATGGCAGCAAGGGGCGGGTGTTAATAGAGTTATGTGTTAACAAAAAATCCCAACACAAGATTGACTGCCATTTACACATCAAATCAATAAATAGTAGTTATATATATAGGGTTTGTAGATATTTAAATTATACATTATTTTATATTTCAAGACATGCAACATAAAATCTCATAGATTTTGTTTAAATTTTTAAGTACCTTAGATATATATTTAATATCTATTAATTTATCTTCAGCAAGAAGTAATGGATGCCTCGGCAACAGATTGCGAATCTGTGAGGATTGGCAACAGCCTTGAAGGGCAGTTTGACCCTAGGTCGTTCCAAAAATCTTCTGCTATGGAGATGCATATTTATAAACCTATTAAATCATTATATAGGGCAATATATTATATCAGTTATACTCTCTTGGTATATCTTGGTGTCTTTTAGATGGATGTATTTAAGATTAAATATATATACATACGTTCGTACTTACATACATACAACACCAGAATTTGGAAGTCTTAATCACTGGCCTTCTGAAGTAGACACCTTGGGTGAGCATACTTTTAATAATTCTGAATATAGGCACATGAAGGTTTCTTTCAATTTTGTTTTCCAGGGATTTGCTATTTCTAGCCAATGCTGATGCTTTAGACCTTAATGTTTCAGAAGCATGAAGATTGGAGTTTCAGAAATGTTATATTTGACTATTATTAGGATTTGGACATTAGCTTGAGGATATGTTGATGCCTTAGACCTTAATGTTTCATAAGCATGAAGATTGAAGATTCAGAAACATGATAATTGACTATTATTATGATTTGGAAATTAGCTCGAGGATATTTTGATGTCAGATTAATGCTTGTAGTGATTTCTCTCATTCAAGTGTGATTCACATCCATGAAGTTGAATAACATATTTTATGGAAGTTGACACTCATTTTATTTATGGTGGAATCATATTTTGTTATGTGCATATAACTTATGGGCAGAGACATTTAGTTAAAAGTTTTGATTCTCCTAGTTTTAGGGCAAGTAGGAGCCAAAATTTCGTTATTTCTTTTCTGTCTAGAGATAGTGGCTGTAGGGAATTTCTCCGAGGCAATAGCAGGACAGTTTCGTCATGGTTGTGCAACTGTGATGTCAGCAGTGGAAAATACACGGCATTTGCCTTTATGAAAGTTCTGAACAGGACTTTAGCTCATAAGTGGCATTAAAAAAAACGAATCTGGGCAGGTCAACCACAGGTCACCTACAGCTTTCAGATGGAAGTTTGAACTCATAAATGCTCACAACTTAGCTAATATATTCTATTTTTCAGGAAAAACTATATATTTTATTCATTAACGAGCCTTATAAAATCAATCTTTTGTGTTAAACCAAGTTTGTTGATACATTTTTGTCTGGGTTTTTTCTAAAATGTGATAGAAGTTACAACCCATGTTTGGATTTAGTTTTTATTCCTGTTCAGTGTTAATTTTGCAAGAATGTTTTTTTCTCTGGCATGGCAATTTGACCCATAAAGCCAAACATTTTCAACAACGAATGAAGAAGGAATACTTGGTTTTTAATTGGAATTTGAAAATAAAAACTATGGACAAGGTGACTAGAAAAAAGAAAGTAGGCATAGATGTATATCTTGTAGAGACATAGGAAGGAGGCATAGGGTGTTTGAGATAAAGAAAATACGCATAGGGGTTTTAAAAGAAAGAAAACAGGCATAGGGTTTTTAGAAGAAAGAATATGAGCATAGGTGTATTTCTTGTAGAGGCAGGTTGTTGAGTTGATTTCTGACTGTTTGGAAGTCCTTTAAAATAATATGTCCTATGAAGAGTTTGTGGAGAATCTGGAGATGGATTTCTTGTTAGTGTGTTTGTTGAAATTTGCTCCTAAAGGAGCTTAGTTCTTTGATTTCACATTCTTTTTTTCTTACAAGGAAAAACCAATAGTATTGGTTACCCAACTATTTAGTCAATGTTCATGGTTATATATGATACAAGCATTGACAGTATCAATTTTTGATGTTGGGCATTCAAACATGTAAGACAACTGGTACTTGAAAGGAAAAACTAGCCCTTACTGCTGAAATGACATTTGAGGTTGTCAGAGTGACATGTAAGTAGCTGGTTCAGTGTCAGATTCAATTCATGCATCACTATGTAGTTTTATTTGAATGCAGCAGATGACAGGACAATTTGATTATGTTGCATCGATATTTTCTGTTTTTGATGTTGTGTATTCAAACATGTAAGATGACTGGTACTTGAAAGGAAAAAAACAGGCATAGGGTTTTTAGAAGAAAGAATATGGGCATAGGTGTATTTCTTATAGAGGCAGGTTGTTGAGTTGATTTCTGACCATTTGGAAGTCCTTTAAAATAATATGTCCTATGAAGAGTTTGTGGAGAATCTGGAGATGGATTTCTTGTTAGCGTGTTTGTTGAAATTTGCTCCTAAAGGAGCTTAGTTTTTTGATTTCACATTCTTTTATTCTTGCAAGAAAAAACCAATAGTATTGGTTACCCAACTATTTAGTCAATCTTCATGGTTATATATGATACAAGCATTGACAGTATCAATTTTTGATGTTGGGCATTCAAACATGTAAGACAACTGGTGCTTGAAAGGAAAAACTAGCACTTACTGCTGAAATGACATTTGAGGTTGTCAGAGTGATATGTAAGTAGCTGGTTCAGTGTCAGATTCAATTCATGCATCACCATGTAGTTTTATTTGAATGCAGCAGATGATAGGACAATTTGATTATGTTGCATTGATATTATCTGTTTTTGATGTTGTATATTCAAACATGTAAGACAACTGGTGCTTGAAAGGAAAAACTAGCACTTACCGCTGAAATGACATTTGAGGTTGTCAGAGTGATATGTAAGTAGCTGGTTCAGTGTCAGATTCAATTCATGCATCACCATGTAGTTTTATTTGAATGCAGCAGATGATAGGACAATTTGATTATGTTGCATCGATATTATCTGTATTTGATAGTATCAATTTTTGATGTTGGGCATTCAAACATGTAAGACAACTGGTGCTTGAAAGGAAAAACTAGCACTTACTGCTGAAATGACATTTGAGGTTGTCAGAGTGATATGTAAGTAGCTGGTTCAGTGTCAGATTCATTTCATGCACCACCATGTAGTTTTATTTGAATGCAGCAGATGATAGGACAATTTGATTATGTTGCATCGATATTATCTGTTTTTGATGTTGTATATTCAAACATGTAAGATGACTGGTACTTGAAAGGAAAAAAACAGGCATAGGGTTTTTAGAAGAAAGAATATGGGCATAGGTGTATTTCTTATAGAGGCAGGTTGTTGAGTTGATTTCTGACCATTTGGAAGTCCTTTAAAATAATATGTCCAATGAAGAGTTTGTGGAGAATCTGGAGATGGATTTCTTGTTAGCGTGTTTGTTGAAATTTGCTCCTAAAGGAGCTTAGTTTTTTGATTTCACATTCTTTTATTCTTGCAAGAAAAAACCAATAGTATTGGTTACCCAACTATTTAGTCAATCTTCATGGTTATATATGATACAAGCATTGACAGTATCAATTTTTGATGTTGGGCATTCAAACATGTAAGACAACTGGTGCTTGAAAGGAAAAACTAGCACTTACTGCTGAAATGACATTTGAGGTTGTCAGAGTGATATGTAAGTAGCTGGTTCAGTGTCAGATTCATTTCATGCACCACCATGTAGTTTTATTTGAATGCAGCAGATGATAGGACAATTTGATTATGTTGCATTGATATTATCTGTTTTTGATGTTGTATATTCAAACATGTAAGATGACTGGTACTTGAAAGGAAAAAAACAGGCATAGGGTTTTTAGAAGAAAGAATATGGGCATAGGTGTATTTCTTATAGAGGCAGGTTGTTGAGTTGATTTCTGACCATTTGGAAGTCCTTTAAAATAATATGTCCAATGAAGAGTTTGTGGAGAATCTGGAGATGGATTTCTTGTTAGCGTGTTTGTTGAAATTTGCTCCTAAAGGAGCTTAGTTTTTTGATTTCACATTCTTTTATTCTTGCAAGAAAAAACCAATAGTATTGGTTACCCAACTATTTAGTCAATCTTCATGGTTATATATGATACAAGCATTGACAGTATCAATTTTTGATGTTGGGCATTCAAACATGTAAGACAACTGGTGCTTGAAAGGAAAAACTAGCACTTACTGCTGAAATGACATTTGAGGTTGTCAGAGTGATATGTAAGTAGCTGGTTCAGTGTCAGATTCAATTCATGCATCACCATGTAGTTTTATTTGAATGCAGCATATTATAGGACAATTTGATTATGTTGCATCGATATTATCTGTTTTTGATGTTGTATATTCAAACATGTAAGATGACTGGTACTTGAAAGGAAAAATCTGCTGTTGTGGGTGAAATGATATTTGGGGTTGTCAGAGTGATATTTAGGTTGCTGGTTCACTGTCGGATTCAATGCATGCACCACTATGTTGATTTGTTTGAATCCAGCTGATGATAAGCTGATGTAACTAAGTTGCACGCCAAGTTGGATGCTATGAATCACATTTTTAAAAAATGTTTTGAGAAATCTAGATGTTAGAAGATAAACATAAGGTTCACTGTCAAGTCCAAAATATGCATCAGTAAGTATTTTTATTTGAATGCAGCAGATGATAAGCTGGCGTGACTGAGTTGCAAGAAGGATGTCATGGATCACATTTTTTAAGAACATCATGAGAAATCTAGATATTAGAAATTAATATGATATTTAATTATAATGAGGCAGTGGGTCGACGAAAATTCTGGGGATTAGCAACAGAGTAATTTCCCCAATTCAGGTTTTGCAGCAGCTGCAATTCATTAAGTAGAAATATTTTCCTTGCAAATGTTTTTTTGCAGGTATCACACCGAATTATGTTAAGAATTGACGTGGGTTTCACTTTGAACTAGGTTGGAAAAAGAAGCATTTAACATTCAAATCTGGCCAAATAATGCAGATAAAAATCATATGATATATATTTTTTATATTAGTCTTGCATGTTATACAGAATTTGTCAGTGCATCACATCTGGAAAATTCTCTGGTGCTGAAACCTTAATTAGATTAAAAACCTGCTACAATATTTTGTTATTTGTAGGCTGGCTGCAACCTCTGTCAACAAGAGTGGCTTGTGTAGTTCACTGATTAATCCGTGAAACCAAACAATGGCATTTAAATATGAAACATGGAGAGAGAATGTTTCCTTTTGTGCTGGGAAGTAAAACTAAATTTGACGGGTAGAAGTGACAGTAGAAGTTATAGTATCGTTCTGTTGCTTTGGCATCCGAGTAGTTCTGTTAATTACATGTTTTGTGCAGAAAGAGTTGATCTATAATAGAAGTGTTTTTGTTGAAGACCTTTTTTGATACATTATTTTTATTAGAAAGTGTCTTCTTTTGTTTTCACTTCATTTTTGAACGAGCAAGGTTAAATTGGCAAGAAGTTTTGTCTTTAGGGTAGCTTATTCTGGTTTTAACCGTCTTTCTAACGTTAAAATTTGACCATGGAGAATTTCATTTTTTAGAGTCAAGGTAGTTGATAAGGTTATAAGATATTATCAATGTTCTTGACTGGATATGGAATCATGAGGTTTTGATTAGTTATTATAGATTTAGTTGATAAGGTTATAAGATAGTATCAATGTTGTCAAGTGGATATGGAATCATGAAGTTTTGATTAGTTAGTACAGCTGTGACTTTATTGAAACACTCAATAATTGTGCTCAAGCACGAGTCCCTCAACGTGCAAAACAATACGTGATAGAAAGAGCTTTCATTCAGCTCTTTTTTCCTTGGCCATTTGAGTAATATATTGTAATATATCCTCTTATGATTTCGTTGTTGATTCCTGTAAAACATATTAGGAAGAAGCTTTCTTTGAAACTGATCTTGTGCATATTGGCGGTGAATGGTAGATTCATTTGTTGTATTACAAGCCATACTGTAGCATCTTCACCCAGTAAAAGATTTTGCACTTGGTTTATGCTTTTTGGTCCTCAAACCTTCTTCCATTTGCCTCAATTATGGGTTCAGGGCAAGTTACTGTAAATGATATACCTATTTAACTGTTTTTCCCTAATATTTATCAACTTCAGAGAACAAGTTCCAGATATTAAGATCCATCAGAAGTTGTCATTTATGATTTGTAGTCTGAAGCCTAGTTGGGATTGAAAGATTTATAAATTCGATAACACTTGAAAATATTAGCCATAAATATTGTACAAAGGCAACCTCATTCAAGTTTTATCTTCCTTTTAAATTTTAGAAACATTTTAATGCGATTTCTGATAGCGTGATAGTAAAATTTTACAGTATGAAGCACCATAACATCAAACATTACTGAAATTTGTTACAGTTGAAAATTTTAAACTCTTGTTTACCATTTGAGGCTTCATGTTTTTCACTTTGCTCTAAATATATTTTGTTGGATCTTTTACGTAAAAAGAAGTCAATTGCATCGAATAAGATTTGTGTATGCCATATTATAACTGTCCTTTAATTGTCGCTGTTTCTTCTATGTACCTTGTTACACATCTAGTACAACACTTCGAATGATTGGAAATGCAGTAGATTTTGAAGGTTGCCAATCTAAAATTGTTAATATGAGAACTGATATTACCGTTGAAGTTCCACCTTACCCTTCTTTGGTTTACAAATGAAGGCAACATCTCTTTACAACCAAAAATCTGTCTTCAACTATTATCACTGGTTATTTTGGAAATGTATGATGAAAGTGAATTCTTAATCGTCTTACAGTAGTGGTATATCGACCATATGGAAGAGTCTTCTTGAAAGGTTGAAACAAGCTAAACAACTATGGCAGGTTGAAGGAAATTGACTTTTAAGAATTAAACAAGGATTTTTAATACATGTACAGGAGCAAAGATTAAAGGGCACTTTTAATTTTCTGCCATGAGTATTTATTCTTTGAGAAGTGCTTGTCCTTTAAACCTTTTGCAATGGCAGCGGGGAAATGTAATTTTACTGATAAAACTGGATACCATGGTACAAAATTACAAAAATGGAAAGTAGCTTCCAAAATATTTTAATAGCAAGTGAACGCAGGATCGTGAAACCTTGGATATGATCTTTATTATAAGAAGAGCTGCAATTGTAATCATTCATGAAATCATATTTATATGAGGAAACTATTGAGATAATGAAAAGCCCAAATTTGCCGAATAATAAAATAGTGAGGTAAACAATCAAAGTTTTAGGAGGTGAAAGCAACATTGACTAGGGGAGAGGACCCAATACTTGAACAGGTTCCAATGGTTGTGTTAGCAGTTAATAACTTAATACCCACACTTTCTGATTTAATATCTAATATTTTTGACAACATTATACTAATAGTTGTGATTTTAAAGATGTTATTGCTAATAACGACCATCCATAATTGAATGAAATGTGCCCCTTTTTTTTAAAAGTAACTAATTGTGTGATGCCACATCAGCTGCACAAGTATGGGGGTCCCTAATGCACTATGATTGGTCTCACTTTTTTGGGGTTGTTTTGGACACCTTGGCAAAAAGTATGCTAATGTGGCATCATATTTGATGATGTGGCCCTGAAACTTTAGTTATAAGCATGAGACTTGCCAAGTAAGTTGCTATACAAAAATGGAAATGATTTGAAATTTCCATATAGGATTTTGAGGAGCGCGAAGTTAGGGTGTTCAACTAGTGGGTCCTCTACCCTATCATATTTGGAGAACTCATAACATCAAAACTAAAATATGTGACGACTCAATTCAAATTTGACTTCTTTTTAAGTTATGTTCTTCCAATTGTAGAGCATGAAAGCATGCATTCATTTTTAACATTTAAAGTGACAATGCTAAAATAAATATTAAACTTTGATACTTGAGAATGACCAAAAATATGCATCTTGAGAAGAAAACTTTTAAAAACAATTTGCAACATATGAACATAGTTGAGAAGAAACATCTATAAAACAAAACAATTTTCAACATACGGATATATAATCTAGGAAAAGAACTTTTTAATTTTCTTACAATAAGAATACTTTTAAGAGGGTTTGCCATTGGCAATTTGATTTATTTTAATGGGAATTCAAGCAACAACAATTTTTGACAAATATTCTAAAAATTATTGAACTTTATTCCTTCCAACATTTTTCAAAATGTTTAATGAATAAATGCTATTTGTTTACATCTTTTGTAATAGTTTCCACAAGTAAATTGGATGAATGGTCATCTCTCCATATGTAAGATTCAAAATCTACCGAATTGCTATATCTTTCCATCTTTTTTAATAGCCTTGAAGAAGTAAAATGGAATTGTGATCGTCTCCTAGTTAGAAAGATAGAAGTGCAATTGTTTAGAGAAGACTTAAGAGTATATTTAGTACTATAATTTCAATGGTGTGTAAGTTGAATTGTTCCTAATTAACTCAAAATTTGTTGTTCCTTAAATGCAACATATCAATTTGTTTAGATAAAATAGTCTCCTTAATTTGGTGTAGATCTTCCTATTAGATTTTTTTAAATTTAATCGAAGGATAATGACCAATAATATAATCATATAATTCAAATATTATAGCCAACGGTAAATGTTTAACTTTGCAAAAAATATAATGTAAGATTATGAAATAGAAAAGGTACAAGTAATGCATATAATTTTTAATGTATTGTTTTCTCTTTGAATGCTTGATTGAAACTCCTTAAGATTATGAAATAGAAAAGGTTTGAGTAATGTATATAATTTTTAATATATTGTTTTCTATTTGAATGCTTGATTGAGTCTCCATTCATTCTTTTAACAATGTGTATTCTTTTCTTCTAGGGCTTGTTCTTGTAATGACCTTTAAGTTTGTCTTTATTCATCTTTAGAACTATTTTGTGTATGACATGTAATCTCTTATAAAGGCCATAGCTACCCTTTTATTATAATAAAGCTTCTTTTCACATTAGCCCTTTGATTGAGGATCTTTATCCTTTTTTGAAGTGCAACGTGTTTTGCTCTTGTTTTATATTTATTACGTTTTGGTCGACATTAGCCTTTTGTGTGAGGATCTTTGCCTTTTGTTTGAACTGTACTATGTTTTACTCTTGTTCAATCTTCATTCTTGTGATATAAATCTTGTTTGAGTGCATTTTAATATGCATACAACTCTTGTTTTTGCGTTGGGGCAATAATATGGTGCATGAGATCTATTATCACACAAATCAATCACTCCATCTTTGTAAAGTTAGAAGGTGTCATAATTTTAGGACATATGGTTGAATGACAACACTTTGTCATATGTAAGCACCACCTCTTTGTAGGCTTGCTAGTAAGACTAGATTTTAAGTTGAATTTGGAATGGTTTGAATGCACATTTTACCCCTAGCTTGATATGTTGTAGTCTTAGAAGTCAAATAATGATTTTTCTTTCTTCTTCATCCAATTCAATGATTTGTTAAATGTCAACACTTTGAGCGTTATTTGGGTGAGGTTTTAACTAGTGATCTAAGGAATTGGAACTAGGTAGGTTTAAAAGTAGGAGTATTTGCATCTTAGGGTTTGCTCATTGGTTTGGGCAACAAAGTGTAATGTTGAAGGTAACCCATGTAATATTTTCCTTTTGAAAGAAAGCATTTGTTTTTGTTTAATATATTATGTTAACTTCCAATTTAGCATCTAGTGATTACTCTAGTTGTTGATAGAGGTCATATTTTGAGTTTGAGTAAGAGGTGAGCTAGTACAAGTTCTATAATTTCAAGCATTTGTGCAAAAGTCTTATTACATTGTACGCAAACCAACAATGGTGGTTCATGTTGAAGGAGGTGTGCAAAACAATCTCATAGCTTGTGTTGTTGATCTTGTTGTGTAATGCCCTGCTAGGGAACCCAATGGATTTTAACCTAAAACGTATTACTAAGTTTATAGAATATATATATATTTTTAAGAGTTTACAATCAATAATGATAACAATGTGGAAGCAATACCACATAAGATACAACCAAGTACATACGTACAACTTAATTATAGTTAACAACTCTCAAGGGTTCCATGACGTAGAATTACTTTTAAATTAACTAACCTACGAAGAACAACCATAAGTACACAATCTCATAAATCCCAAAGAATAACAAGTATAACATCATATAAATGAAACATAGATACAATTGATACCATAAGATATATATAATGAAACAACATCCATTGCACAAGTTGTAGGGTATGCACTAATAACCAAATACAAAGTATAGTACAATATCTCAAAAGAATCACATTTGATACACTGATACATGGTACAATATACAATAAGAAAGATAAGAGCAAGTCTCCAATAATGATGAACAAGAAAGTAACTACAAGAAGGATCATCTAGCACATGAATGTTAGAATCTCAAATGGTTAAAGAATCACTACCAACCGAGACCTCGTAGAAACAAAGTTTCACTTCCACCATGTTGAGAAGATAACAACATATCCCACTTGCATAACAATCACAAAATCTATAAAACAACAAAACAACTAAGTAAATGATCCTCAAAGTTCTCTATCTCAAGAGGTACCACACATATTGAAAAGGTTAAACATACTAATCCAAGGCAAACAAGGGTAACGCCAAGGTACGCACGGGTCTGACCCCATTGTTGCTGTGTGGTGGTACTGACTGTCGTGGCAACTGTCGAGGGGGGGTTGGGGGAGAGAACCCCGCCCCCCCTTCAATTTATTTAATAATTTTATTATTATTATTATTATTTTTAAATTTATTTTTTGACGAAAATAAATACTGTTCTTTTTCAACGTGTGTGTGTGTGTATATACACACACACACACACACACACACACCAAACCCTAATTGGTTGGATTTTCTCTTTTTTTTTACTAGTTTGTTTCTAGATTTTTCTTAAGGACAACCCTACAGTTTTGACAATTTTAATGTAACATAAATTTCTCAAATTTGACAAAAGGTTTTCTTTCTAGATTTGAGTCCTTCACTCGAAATTTCTACACAAGAAAATAATAACAAATTCTTTTTCTACATTTATCAAATAATGAAAATCCAGAAAGCAATCATTTTCCTCAAACTCGTAGCAAAACCAAATTCACAAATTTCAACACACAATTCAAAAATAGTCTAGTAGACACGAAGAAAACATTGTTACACTCTTGCAATGCCTCATGAGGGAAAACACCACCCAACAATTGTTGCAAATGACTTGTGATCTATTATGACACAGGCCTTAAAATTAGAGTTTTTTCAATCTAATCATTAACTCTATATGAAGAGTTGTATAAATGAAATTAGAAAAAAATAGAGACAATGTCAATTAATAGATTATTATATGGAAAATAGTCTAGAACCCCATTGCCAATAATACATCAAATAACAATTTCCACATATACATTATATAAAAAGAAAAGTTTGCTTAGTTTCGTAATATCAAACTTGTTGACATCTTTATGTTATGAAGCCCATTCTCACCTATTAAACTAGAATTTTATTATTGTAATCTTTAGAAATAAAGTAAAAATGAAAATAAATAACACTATACAAATGAGGATATAAATGACCTTATAAAAGAAGAAACTTAACTTCGAAATCCATAAGGATTAATAGAATAATTGGTTATGACACGATGTTAACATATTACTATTAATAATTTATTATGCAAGAAGTAACAACAACAAAATTTATAACAAGAAGATACAAATGTATAAATATAATTTTTTCTAATTCAAGACATATTAATGGAGATAGTGCGGTGTTTGCTAGCATTTAGAGCTTCCAATTAGCAACTCCAACATGCCAAATGCTCATTAAAAAAAATAGAGATATTAATAATATGAATCTTGAACTTTAGATAACTATCTTAAGTAAGAGTATTTATTTAAAGTTGGAAAACAAAAGTATTTGAAATTTTTTTTTATAACAAGAAGATACAAATATATAAATAATTTTTTCTAATTTGTTAGCTCTGTTTTTAAACTTGGAAAATCTATGAGGAGTGTTATAGAATCCATTCATGAGGATATTCTTGACCATATTCTATGCAATGTAGTCACTTTTCCATATGATCTAGTTCACAAATTTTGAGATGTGACAGCTTACATTTTTCATAGCTTCATTTCAATCAAGCTTCTAACAACTCACGAAGCTCTCATTTTTCTCAGTTCTGCTTGCAATCATATTTTGGTCATCCTAGCAAAATTTCATGGCAAAAGAACAAGTTCAAAACTTATCAATGTTTTTTTCCGAGTTCTCACTATTTTAATCACAAAATGTGGAAGTGCATATGAACAAAATGGGACCATGTTCTCATTGAAGTTATTAGTGATGCCATAAACATGCCTTACAATAATATGACATATATTGAATGGAAAAGTTCCAATTGTTACAATCCGTTCATCGAAGATTCAAGAAAGTTGTCCAGTTTTTGAAAACAATTATATGCTTAACCAATTACTTCATCAACACAATATATTTAGGCTCTCAAAAACTTTCTACGGTGATAGCTATCCACATTTTGTTATTAGGTAATACTTATGAATGGAATCTAATTTGCCAATCAAAGAAGAAGACAAAAAGTTATGGCCTCTTATTGAAAGCCATTTCTTTGAAAACTATGAAATCATCGGTCTTTTCACTTAGTTGCCAAAGTGGTCAAAGACACTGATCGAATGGGAAAGATAAAAACTTTCAAAAATTCCTAAAATCACTGATGAAGAAGTCAACTAATCAACAATTTATCAATTGGGATAAAGATTGACATGCTTCCATATATATATATTAACACTTGTACCAACGAGGTGCAATGTTTACGCCAATAGCAATATATGTTGTACGGAATTTGAGATATACACTTGTATACAAATTTTTTACAACTTAAATTTTTGGGCATTTTGGAAAAGGGTACTTATACTTTAAATTCAACAAAATTGAGTGTTACTATCCAAGATAAATTAAATAGCATATCATCCATATAAATTCAATTTAACACATTATCCATTCTCTTGAAAGAATGGGGATTATAGCATTATTATCTAGAAACATAATAGATAATCCATTACCGTGAGCAAGCAATGGAGATTATTATATGGGTATGATAATGTGCTAAGGGAATTTGTGTCAACCCTTGGAGTTCTTCAAATTGGCATAGATATAAATTGTTTAATGTACTAGGAGGTTGAAGGGAGGGGAAAGCAAGTGTTTTCTCCTTCTCCTTCTACTCCTATTTGTTCTTCTTTTCCTTCTTGTGTTCCTCCTCCTCCTCTTCCTCTTCTTCTTCCTCTTTGTCATCATCATCATAATCATCTTATTCCTCTTCTTCTTCTTCTTCTTCCTACTCCTTTTCCTCCTCTTCCTCTTCCTCTTCTTCCTCGTCCTCTTCCTCGTCCTTGTCCTTCTTATGCTTCTCCTTATCCTCCTCCTCCTCCTTCCTCTTCTCCTTCGTTGCCTTCTTCTTCCTCCTCTTCCTTCTTTCTTTCTTTCTTCTTCTTGCTCCTCTTCTCCATCTTCATCTTCATCTTCATCTCCTCCTCATCTTCTTGTTCTTGTTCTTGTTCTTTTCCTCCTCCTTTTCCTTCTTCTTCCTCATCATCATCATCATCATCATCATCTTCTCCTCCTCCTTCATTATATTTTATTATTCTTAGGCCCTAGAAGTATTCTACAATGGTAGGAGAGTCTATAAGATGTCGACACAATCAATATAAGAAAAACATAAAATGACCTTTTTATAGATATTTTTCTTAATATGAATCTATAAGAGATCAACACAATCCTTTAAAAAAATACTCTCTCTCTCTCTCTCTCTCTCTCTCTCTATATATATATATATATATATATATATATATATATATAAGTTTCTAAATATAAATATGCCACTTATAAGATAAAACATTGCTCTCATCTTAAAATGAAATCATCCAGCTAAGAAAAATAGCATCTCAGTCTAGAATAATGTATGTTGTACCAAACATTCCTCATGACACAAACCACAAACAAAGATTTTGGCCCTTGCTAATCACATAATCCTAATCATTTATAACTTAGTATAAGGATAAAATTTTCGTAAACAGAGAAGACGGTACAAGATCTCCATCTCGTATTAAGGAAGGCAAGTTGAGACCAAAAGACTCTTTCCTCCATATTTTGGAGGTAAGAAAACCATGCTTCCAATACCATTCATGTCTTCCAGCTGTGTATCCACAGGATTCCCCCACCCATAGTCCATGTCATATATTGGAATTCTTGGAAAATTTATAGCCTCAGTTCCATACACATGCCTAGATTCTGCAAGCAATCTTCTGTTACATACTTCAATCCAATCAATCATATGATTGATCTTGGATTCCTTAGTGCAGGAATCAACGAGGTACTAGTTACATCTACACCAATGGAGATGTGGGCATTGATGAGTATGCCAGATTTAGCTTGTGCCACACCTGCAAATAAGTAGCTCCCAAGATAAGTTGGAAGTAGGTGAGGCTTGGCTCTGTTTCTGCAATTAGGTAGAACTAAGAAATACACATCTTCTTCCTCTATCACTTCCCAGCCTTTCATTATAGACCTTCAGAATTCAACAAACACTACAACAAAAAAACTTGGAGCCCCACTTTGTTGTTTCAACTCTTGTATTACATCTTTCGTGAAACAAAATGTGGTGTATATCATCAGATCTCCCTTGTTTTGGGGAGACTGTTACCATAACTGATAGTAATGTTGAAGATTGATTATCTGATGGCGATGATGATGAAGACCGACCAAGATAAGAAGAATACATGATAGTAGAAAGGTTAGATCAATTATTTACTTGTCATTGATGTCAAACAATTGATTCTGGTTTATATTATGTTGCCATATCATTCGGTAATGATATAAGTTGGATGAGTTAAGAAGAAGAAGAAATGAGATGTTGAGAAGTTGAAAAACTTAAATGGACAATTGATACAAATCAGACAATGATTAAATTATGTTGATATAATTATTTTCTACCTAACATATGATTATGTTAAGTCGGTAAAATATGGTGACAAAGATTTGTCAAATTGGTAAGTTAAGTTGTTTTGGCTATTGAACATGATATGTCATTCGGTAAAGGTAAAAGAAAAAATGAAGTAACTCGGTAAAGGAAAAGTTAACCGAAATTCAGCTAGAGGACACCGAGCGAGGAATAAATATTAAATAAGGATTGAATCGACATTTAATTATTAGCTATGATGAGATGGATGATCACGATGACAAAGAGAGTTAGTTACAAGAGACCTACAGACATGAAAATTCAAGGTGAAGATCTATGACAAGATCTAAACGACAAAAAGAGATGGAACAATTTTTAAGAAAAGTTCAAGTTCCTAGGTGAAAATAAAATGTGTTACTGAGATCCAAATTCAAGGTATAATGAATTGGACGGTTAAGATTGACTAAAGGAAAATGTAATAAAGGAGATTAAGAGGCAAAACTTATCTATATAAATGATGGATCTGTATGAACAAATGAATGGAAAATTGAATAGTTGAAGGGTTACCGACTGTTGCAGTGAAGAAGGAACAGAGAGATTCCAAGTGGAAAATAAGGATTTGATGAAGTGTTGAAGCCAGTGGATAATGAAGAATTGAAGTGAAGATTGAAGAGCACACAAGGATCTTACTAAGAAAAGATAGTTGCAAATCTACAGGTCAATTTATTTACTGTTGTTTATTAGCATTTGTAATAGAGAAATCTCTTAACAGAGTGGACTTAACAGTCTTATTGTAAAATCCTTGACAGGGTGAAGATCCTAACATATCTGAGGTAAATCCCTTGATTGGGTCACACCTAACAGTGTGCATTGTAATCTTTAACCAGATTGGCTCTTAACCGAGTGTACTTCAAAAGGGTATTTTCTTAGTGGGTGTCAAGTCCCATAGTGGTTTTTCCCAAAGCTAGGTTTCTACGTTAAATACTGGTGTTACATATGATGCATGATTTGTGTGAATGATTTACTGATTGTTATAGTTTATTTACTATTGTCGGTAAACAATGAAGTTTTTTTACCGAGCTGCTACCAAGTTAATCAGAGAAAAGTTATTAGGTATTTGGAATCATGTATTACTAACTCACCCCCTAACAATTGGTATCAGAGCTAAGTACTCTGAACAAATAAGTTTAAAAGACTTGAGTAAAAGATCCAAAGATGTATAGGAGAGAAGTACCTAAGTTGAACAAGGAATTTTTCTCTACATGAAAAAGCAAAATGAGATTATATCTATCTAGGACTGGAAAATCTACACTGAATCTTCTGACAAATGACTACACTCCACTACCTTCCAGACCTATGACAGTTGATCAAATGAGAGAAAAGAAGGAACACAAGTCGATTATGATAGAGATTGCTTCTTCCCTCACCGATGCTGAATTCAATGATGATAAAGACCGTGTTAATTCAAGAGAGATGTGGGATAGGCTTACACTTATATATGGAGGAGATTAACATGTACAAAAGGCCAAGGTTGATAGTCTTAGGGGAAAGTATGATGAAATGAGGATGAATGATGAAGAAAACATCACACAATATAGCAGTAGAATCAAGGAAGTAGTGAGTACCATCAGAGGTGTTGATGGAACATTGACTAATGAAGAAGTGGTAAGTAAAATTCTGAGAACTCTTTCTTCTAAGTATTCTATTAGAGTATCTTCTATTCAGGAATTAAGATCTATACCAACAATGTTGTTACTCTTGAAGTCCTAATCGGATAGCTGATTGTATTTGAGTTAAGTAATTATGATAATAGTCTACTGACCATTGAAACTGCATTCAAGTCATCTTTAAGTATTGTCACATCAAGAAAAGACAAAAAGATTCATAGTAGTTCATATGGAAATGAATATGATAGTATTCTGAATGAGGAAAAAGAACAAGAAGAGTTAGAGGCATTACTAGCTAGAAGACTACCAAGAGGTAAAGGAAAGTACAATGACAAACTACTTTTGAAATGTTTTAATTGTGTCATATTGCATCTAGATGTCCTGACAATGACATGAATGATAAGAATGACAAAAGAGACGACTGACACCAAAGATTTAGAGATTACAAGGATAAAAGTAAGAAGTCTTTCTACCTAGTTGAGGAAGGTGTAACTAATGATGAATTTGATCATATTGAAGAAGGATATGAAGTTGTTTATGCTGTTGTAAAGGAAAAATCTGATGAAGAAAAGTATAAAGATGAAAAAATACTTGTTTATCATGTAAGTAAACTTGACCCAAGGATTATTGATAGTGGATGTTCACATCATATGATCGATGATATTAGCAAGTTTGATAATCTAGAAGAGTATGATGAATAATTTATTAGATTTGGAAATGATGCTCCATGCCTTGTGAAAGGTAAAGGATCCATTGTATTGAATGAGAAGATGAAATGTAAAGATGCATATTGGGTTAAAGGATTGAACTATAATCTATTGAGTGTTGCACAACTAAACAATACTGGCCATCGACTGGAATTTGAAAACAAAAAGGTTAAGATTTATGGTACTAATGGAGATCTAATTAGAACAGACAAACAATCAAAAGGTAATTTATTTTATCTTGATACTTCTGCAAAAAGTTGCTTATTTACTAAAGTTGAAGATGTATGGCTATGGCATAAGAGAATCTGTCATATGAATTTTGATAACATGATTAAAGTGAGTAAAAAGAATAAGAGTTAGAGGTCTACTAAGATTAAGCAAACCTGACAAAGCTATGTGCAAAAAATGTCAAATTGATAAGATGACTAAGTCTAGTTTCTCAAGTAAAACTTACTCTACAAATGGTATCTTGGAACTAGTACACACTGACCTTTGTGGTCCTATGAGAGTTCAAAGCTATTATGAAGATCGATACTTTATTTTGTTTGTTGATGATTATTCAAGAATTATGTCTGTTATGTTTCTAAAATAAATTTTTGATGCATTCTAAATGTTTAAGTGGTATAAAGAAAGAGTTGAAAAAGAAATAAGAAAATAAATGAAGTGTTTGAGATCAGACTAAGGAGGTGGATTTATCTCTGATGAATTTACTATCTTCTGCACTGAGCATGGAATTAAAAGACAAGTATCTGCATCGAGGACTCCACAAAAAAATGGGATAGCTGAGAGATGGAATAGATTTATAGTTGATTGTGATAGAACAATGTTAATTGATAAAGAAGTTTCTTAGACATTTTGGAGAGAAGCCATAAGAACTATTGTCTACACACTCAATCGAGTACAGTTGAAGAAAGGAACCATCAAGACACCTTATGAGCTCTGGTTTGGTCAAACACTGAATGTAAGTTACTTTAAAATCTTTGGAAGTAGGTGTTATATACTGAAAGATTCCAGAAATGGAAAGTTTTGACTCTAAAGGAGATGAAGGTATATTTCTTGGTTATTCATCAAAGAGAAAAGCATATAAATGTTTGATCAAGGCTACTAACAAAATTGTTGAAAGTGCAAATGTAAGAATTGATGAATTTGTAGAAATGAATGAAGAGGATAGCAGAAAGGAACCCGCGGATTACAAAATATTTATTTATGTTCAGGAAGGTAATTCGGTTGAAGCAACTGAGCTGAATCAAGGAGAAAATGATGATCAAGATGAGCTTCCACCAAGAGATGAAAATAGTGATGAACAATCTTCCGAGCCTGTATTAGCAAAACATGTGAGAAGACACTAATCACCGAGCATAATTATTGGAGACAAGAACACATGAGTCATGACAAGAAGTAAATTGAAAGATAACACATGTTTGATTTCTGAATTTGAGCTAAAATTAGTGAAGGATGCACTAGGAAATGAAGATTGGATAAATGCTATGAAAGAAGAAATAGATCAGAATGAAAAGAACAACATATGGTATCTGGTATCGAGACTTAAAGATAAGAATGTGATTGGAACAAAATAGATTTTTAGAAATTGTAATAGGGTAATAATAGGATCAATAGAAACCTGCAATAACCTATAAAATCTCAACCACAAAGAGATTGTTAGTGCAATTAGTATTCCCAATATTCAAGAAGGATGCAAGACAAATAATAAGCACAATCAATCAAATATTATGAAATCAATTCAAAACATGAATATGCAAACCATAAAATCCTTCCTTGGTGTTCTTCTTCTCATGCAATGTGGGCTCTCAGAATTGAGCTCAAGATCGTGTCAGCATAAGAATTCAAAGCAATTGTGGTTACCAAAATCAAAGGTTTGGCTCTCTATTTATAAGATTTTAGGGGTTTCAACCAAGAATCCATGATTGAAGGGCCTATTGACTGTGATTGAGGAGTTGAACTCAGAGTAAGTGAGAGTTCAACTTAGTTGATTGCTTAGCTTAACAAAATTGATTGATTTATCATCAAATAGTTTGGAGAGATGACTTGAATGGACTGGTGAGTTAACTGATTGCATGAATGAGTCAACTGATTGCATGGATTAAAAGACTGAATTGATGGAAGACTTAAGTGATTGTTGAGGGAGGAATTAACAAAGTGGATTGAATAGTTAGGAGAGGGAATTGTGGAGTTAAGAGATTTGATTGAAAAGCTAACTCAAAGTGAGTGAGATAGGATTTAGGAGGATAATTATGATTTAAATAAATAAAATATTATTTATTTGCACATGTGGAGATATTTTATAAATAAATAATTACTTATTTATTTATGAGAGGGATTATTTTTGATAAAGGTTAAAGCAGGTTTTGAAGGGGCCCCGAAACCCTATACATAAAGGTCACTAAAGATATTCAACAAAAGCCCTCTAAACGAAACGGGTCAAGACCAAAGAGAGGGTTTTACAAAAGGCACCCACAACCTAGATGATTCAAGCATGAAACAACTGTCATGCAACCCATAACTAAAAAGAAATCCAACACTAGGATTTTCTTGGAACACCCTTCTGATGGGAATGAAGAGTCATATCAAATGAAGAGGAGACCTTCTTAAGTTTTTTTTCCTTTGACAGTGGTCCAACCCTCTTCAAATCTAGCCGCCTCAACTTGCCAGTGCAGTGTATCATCAGCCGACCCAGAGCAATCCTGGCTACCAACAAAGGCAACCACAAAACCAGTTGCCCGAACAGGATCCACAGATTCCATACCACTAGGAGATGACAAAAGCGCTGCCTCCCCAGCCAAGCCAGAAAATGAAACAACCAAAGAGATAGGAGGAAAATCTCCATCATCTAGTGAGACCTACAAATTCCCCGTTCATGACAAACCTCCAACAAAAGATGAAACCCTAGCCAAAACAACCAGCGATGACTTAATAGACAACAATGATCCAACAACCGACAAAACCCTAGAAACACAAGAAGCCTTCGAAGCCTGCAACTTCCCAGAAAAACCTCCAGTAGGAGACAAAACCTTAGCCGAGGCAACCGATGACGCACTAGCAATCAATGACACACCAGCAATAGCATCACCAGTAATTTGTGATGCCATCAAATTCCCATAAAGACCTCCAATGGGAGACAAAACCCTAGCCGGATCACCGACTACTGAAAGAATCCCAGGAGAAGAATCTTGACCAATAGAAGATGAAGGGGGGACCTGTGCAGCCACTTGGGAGAAGCTTTTATGCAAAACAAGTTTCTTCTCCACCAAATAGTGATGAGCCAAGGCACCCTTCCACCATGACGTAGGAAATTTTGTTTTACCCAAACCGCACTGAGCAGCCATATGCCCATTATTAAAGCATCTACAACATCTAAAGGGAAACCCTTCATAATCCAGGGTCTGTGTCCAACTTCCTTTGGAGGATTTGATCACTATCTCTACAGGAAGACCTTAGAAGGATCAATATCAACAAGAATGTGAGCACAAGTAGAGTGGTACATATTAGAAGAGGCACTATCTACCAGCAAAAATTCCCCAAGAGCATTACCAATCTCCTCATAAAGAGAATCGATATAGAGATGCAGAGGCAAGTAAGGAAGACGGACCTAGATGGGGAACCGAGTAAAGGAATCTAAAATGGGGTTAAAATAGATATGCCAGGGTTTAATCATTAGCATAAAATAATCCTCCCAATTGAAAAAATGATCGCACAACATTTTATTCCTGTTCGAGAAATATTCAAACTTCACAATAAAATACCCCTTAGCCAAGGGGAAGATATGCACCGTATCCTCAAGGACAGGCTCCTAGTGATGAGAGATCCAGTCATGAAGCTTCGGTAAGCTGGGCCCAAAACCCCTAAAATTGAAAATCAAGGCATGCAAAGAGAAAATAGAGATGTTGTGAGCCATATCCTCCTCAACATCTGAATCCACCACAATAGATAAAGGAGAGGAGATAGGGACAGGCCCATGAGTAACCCCTGGATTCAACAACGCAACATCCCTAGAAGTCGTGGAGGGCTCAGTAAAGACCACCCGAGGTCCCTTCACCCCACCCTCACGCTTAGGAGAAACAACAGTCAAAACCTTAGAGTTTCCTGCATCCAACGACACCAATAATTTCCCTGCCAACGACTGACCTCCAACAAAAGACAAAACTACCCTAGCACCAGCAACCGACGACACCACAACAGATGGAGAAGCACTAGCAATCGACGAAACCCTAAAACCTCTAGTCACCTTTGAGGCCTGAAACTTCCCAAGAAAGCCTCCAATAGGAGACAGAACCCTAGCCAAATCCACCAGTGCCACACCAGTAGCTAGCGAAGCACCTGCGACCGACAGACTCCTAGCAGACAACTCCATCCTTTTTTTATAAGAGGGTTTGTTAGTTGTAATTAAATAAATATAATTTATTTAATCATGAGAGGGGAATGTTAGTTGTAATTAAATAAATATAATTTATTTAATCTTGAGAGGGGAGTAATTAGTTTAATTAAATAAATATCATTTATTTAACCATGGGATAAAATTTAATTTAATTATTACAAAAATGTAATAATTAGGAGGAAACATTAATTAAATTTGGTTATTTAATTAATAGTTATAAGATAGGGTATAATTAAATAAGGTTATTTATTTAATTATATTATAGATGAATAGATGATGAAATAATTATTTAGAAGTTCAATAATTAAAGTAATTAATTAAAATCACTTAATTATGGAATTAGGAAGAAATGATGATTTTGATTTTAGAATATGGTAGAATGACACGATTAATTAAATAATAAAGATTATTTAATAATTTAGGAGGAATGTTATTAATGTCATTGCATTAGAGCAATAGGCCATTTTTAAGTGTCTACATTTTGCCCCTCTTTGATACAATGCATTTTAGGCATTGTTTCAAAGAAAAATAAAAATAATGCCCTAGTATGCCCCAATGGGAACAATGTGACAACAAGGTAAATGATGCCCCCTCAAGAGATTATTTGTGCCAGAAATACATGAACGATCTCTTGAAAGAAGATTTAGATTAAATGATGTAAGAAAAGAATAGTTAGTAAGAAGTGAAGAATGTTGGTAGGCTTTGATGACTGTTCGATCGATATTGGACATAGAAATTGTTGATAAGAAACATGTCTGGTTTCAGGAAGGACCCATCCTGTATAAGACTAGCTACAACGTCCGGTTTCAGGGAATACCTACCTTGTATAAGACAAGCAACAACATCTGGTTTTGGGAAAGAAACATCTTGTATTAGACGAATGCTGATGGAATGAATGACCAATTGATTTGATTGATTTGAAAATTGATTTGACCATTTTGACAAATAGATTGAGTGATAGAAGAGATTTGACTGATATAAGAGATTAGACTGATAGAAGATATTAGACTGGTAGAAGAATTGTTAGTAAAGAAACTTTAGAAGATGATAGAAAGGGGATGAAAGAATGATAATGAATTCTTGATCGAAACCCTTAGTTTATAGTAAGTAGAGAGCTTAATGCTTTAATAACCATGCTTTTGATTTCCAACTAATTTGAGCTATTTATTTATCATCATTGAGCCACTATTATTATAGAAAAATGGATACCATCCTACCAAGATATGAAAGATCTAGGTATGATTATCCTCATGCATTGAAAACAGGCATTGAACAGACAAGGATGTGGGTCGATCCATCTAGCTCAAGCATTTAGAGTCGAGGTATGTGTGGCGTATCACAACCAAAGTATCCATTGCAATATTGCAAATTAGATATTTGTATATGGATGTGAAGGCTCTTATCACAGACACCCAGATTGCTCTTTTAAGACTTCACGAAAAACATTCCACAAACAAAAAACAAATAAAATAAGTCATGAACCATCATGGCATCTCTAAATCACTTGTGGACATCCCCGAGATGCATAAGAACATGACTTATGAAGATCAATGCATAATAAGACCAACTTGACTCAACAAGTTGCATCTATACTGATTATGTGTATGTGTTTTTGCAGTAGTTTGGACATTGAATTTTGGCGTATTGTTGATGCTATCTGATTTCAAGAAAAAGGTACCCCATCTAAGACTGCTTTGTTTGATTTCGAGTGTTCCTTCCCTTGTCTAAGACAACATGATTTTTGACAAAATGCTTTGTTGTGGGATTGATTGATAGATAAGACAGTTTTGACAGTGTAGTTGAGGACTTGTTGACTAGTTTTGACTGTTTTGACTTGGTTTCGCTAAAGCTCATATGTGTTGTATGTTGTCGTTCAATGCCTGGTTTTAAAATGCCAAAGAATTGGTTATGTACAAAGGAGATTTATTGAACAATTATTACGAGTTGTTTTTCGATTTGTTTGGTTGTCTTTGACAATTTTTTGGATCTTTTGCAAATGTTTTTGGTCCATCATAGGGTTCGTATGTTTGGAGTCGAGGTATGTGTGGTGTATCACAAAAAGTGAAGGCTCTTATCACAGACACCCTAAACACGGTCACCTTTAGATGAATGTTTTATATTTTTTGATGTTTTTGATTGTTTTGAAGGTTTTGCTATGTTTTTGGAATTTTACAAGATGATTTTGTGTTGTTTTTGTTGTTTTAAAGGACTCTTTTTCAATCACTGAATGAGGTAAAAGACATATGTCATGATTTAATCTCAAACATGATTGTATTCATTTTCCCTAGTGTCTAGCAAGGCATGGAATGATATGAATGGATGAATAAGCTGATGGGATGACAATGAATAGGTGAAAAATGGAATCAGAGTTGATTTGGATGCAAGGACTATCTCATAATGGGATAACATGTTTACCCAAGCTAAGGGACCAAATAAGTGGCTATGTAGGAAATGACATGACACATTGAATGAGATGGGATCTACGGGGATGGACATGTCAAGAGATTCTGAAAAAATGTTCATTTTTTAATGTCCTTAATTTTGATCAAGACCAAGGAAGGGATTTGGGATAGGTAATATGAAACATGACAATAGATGATAAAAGTGAGGGATGGATAATACAAAGGATTATTGTAGGGTGTGGATAAAGTGAAGCATGAAGGATGCATGAAGCCTTGTCAAGATAAAATATGGAATAAAAGGGATATGGATGGATGAAGTGGTTTTCACCATAGGATGAGTGATTTCTCTTGATTTTTTTTTGGTGTTACACAAGGTGCCTGTTTACCAGATTTTCACCAAGGTAACCATTTTCTTGCTTTTTTGCTTTTTTTTTGACATTTTTGGAAGACAATGGACGTAGGAAATGACATGAAGGAAGGACTCAAACATCTTGTTCTTTGGGTAGTATTCCTGAAGGACATGTTATAATGGACCATGGTTGTTTGACAGTACACTCAAAGATGTTGATAGGGTGATGGAAAATGGGGATGAAATGGATGAAAAATGGACTAGGGTAAGAGTTTATGCATAGGATTGGGTAAGTGGGATGGAAGGATGGAAAATAGGTGTTTGATAATGTAAATGCAAACATAATTTATTATCAAATCCAATCAATGCAAAATATCTCAAGTATTTGTCACTGATATATATATATATATATATATATATATATATATATATATATATATATATATATATATATATATATATATATATATATATATATATATATATATATATATATATATATATATATATATATATATATATATATATATGTTGCTTTCCATCTATTCACCCAGTGACTTTGCTCATATATGCTGCGGTGAAGGGAAGGGTCACGTCTATGATAGACGTGACTCCTCAGGGAGTCACGCCTATCATAGGTGTGACTGTCCGTAAGAGCACACCTGTGTTTAGCTTCCCCGATACATATCGGTAATTAGAAATAATAACTATCGGTAGCAACACATAATGATCGATAGTCATAATTGAATTGATACCGTTTGAAGGATTGATTTCATTTGACATTATAATATGTTAATAATTAATAATAGTATCAATATAATAATATTGATATTTATTTATTTATTCTACTTATTATATTATAATATATCTAATCAATGATATATATATATATATTAGTAATAATAATAATAATGATATTAAATATAAATATATTAATATTATTATTATTATTATATATATATATTATAATTGATATTTTGTCTTATCGAAGCTACTATATTTAACACTCCCTCTTAGCTCAGGAAGATAAACATATCATAGTAATATCTTTCTTATACTAAATAAGTAATCTCATATTACCTGTTAAATGATTTTAGGTATCACATATCACATGATACAACGTATCATATATCACGTATCTCGTAATAAATATTATTGCATATCACATATCTCATGATATGGATTATCACAAATCTCATGATAAATAGTGTCACATATCATATACCTCATGATATGAATTATCACATATCTCGTGATAAATAGTCTCACATATCACATATCTCGTGATATGAATTATCACATATCTTGTGATAAATAGTATCACATATCTCGTGATAAATAGTATCACCTATCTCGTGATACTAAAGGATATACTATGCTCGAGAACATTACATTCTCCTTATATATCCTAGTTATGGTATGTGCATTGACATTACGTCGCATAATGTCTACCATAACTGCTGATATCAAGTCACATGATATCAGTCTACTGAACATTATAAGATCGTCACCTTACAATGTTTAAAATACAAGTGTTAGTTGTCCAAAAAGTCGTCACCTTTTAGAAACATACACAGGAATGGTAGGCCCATAAAGTCATAGAGTCACACATATGACAAAAGAAGTTTACACATTAAACATCTTTAATATATTAGTACAAATAAAAAATTTACATTTCAATCATACCAAGCTTCTTTTTGAAGTGATCAACTTTCACTTTGAGAAGAGGTTTGGTGAGGATGTTTGCTGTTTGATCTCTTGTACTAATATACTCCAACTAAATTACGTTCCTTTCCACCATATCTCTCACATAGTGATAAGGAATTTCAATATGCTTAGATCTATCATGAAATACAGGATTCACTGACAACTTGATACAACTTTGATTGTCACAGTAGATGATAGTTGGATTCAGAGGTTTACTGAATAATCCCACAAGTAGTTTCCTGAGCCAAACTGCTTCTCTAGCAGCCATGGATGCTACAATATATTCAGCTTCTGTAGAAATCTGAGCTACTAAGGACTTTTTTTGCTAATCCATGAAATCATAGCTGATCCTAAGCTGAAACAACATCCGGAGGTGCTCTTCCGATCAGTTACACTTCCAACCCAATCTAAATCTGTGAATCCATGAAGATCTAAGTCAACCTTCTCATACTTTAGACCATAATTAATAGTAACTTGAAGATATCTCAATATATGCTTCACAACCACAAGATGTATCTCCTTGGGCTCACACATAAATGGACTCAAGAAATTTACAACATAGCAGATATCAAGTCTAGTATTAACCGCATACATCAATGATCCAACTATCTATTTGTAGAGAGAGGGATTTGCTAATGGAGAATCTGCAACTGCTTCCTTTATTTTATGAAGGTTTGTTTCCATGGGAGTTGACATAGGTCTGTAGTTCATCATACCAAATCTCTTTAATATATCAATAGATCATCAACATATAATATTAATATTAATATATCACCTTTGCTTTGTTTGAAGTAGAGATTTGGATCTGCATCATTTTTAGAGAAACCTAATCCCATTAAGTATTTGTCAATCCTTTCATACCAGGCCCTAGGAGCCTATTTAAGTCCATATAGAGCTTTCTTTAATTTACACACATGTGATTTTTCATTGTGAATTTTAAATCCTCTAGGTTGTTCTAAGTAGACTTCTTCTTCAATGGTTCTATTTAAGAAGGCAGTTTTTACATCCATATGATGAACTTTCCATCCTTTGGCTATAGCAATGACAAGTAATTCTCTCACTGAGGTGTATCGTGCAACTGGTGCAAATGTTTCCTCATAGTTGATTCCCTCTTTCTGTGAAAAACCTCTGGCTACAAATCTTGCTTTATATTTCTCTATACTTCCATTTGCAAAATGCTTGATTTTGAAGAGCCATTTAGAAGAAACAACAAACTTCTCTTTTGGTCTAGGCACTATCTCCCATACATCATTCTTCAGAATGGATTGATATTCTTCCGTCATGGCATCCTTCCATACTTGGTGCTGAAGAGCTTGAGTAACATTGGTAGGTTCAAATTTTATGAGTTCACTCATTAAGGCCACATAACTAGAGAATCTCTTAGGTCTTTTACTTTCTCTAAAAGTCCTTGATGGAGTTGCATAAGTCTTTGCTTCTTCCATTGTTTTGGTAGCCCAAAGTGGTCTTCTTTTAGGGTTCTCCAAAGATGTGATTTGTTCTTCATTTCTATCTTCCTCATGACAATCCCTCTGAATCTCAGGGGTGAGATCCTCTTCTAGATCCATGTGGGAAGTTTGAATTTCAGACTCAATGGAATTTCTAGCCCTTTTAAAAGCTATATCTTCCTCAAAAATCACATCTCTGCTTAGTTCAATTTGTCTCTGACCAGACACGTATATTCTATAGGCTTTTGAAGTTTCACTGTAGCCTACAAAAATACCTTTTCTCCCAGAAGGTTCTAATTTAGTCCTTTTCTCTTTGGGTACATGAATGTAGACAGGACACCCAAATATCCTTAAGTGACTAATGTCGGGTTTTATACCTGTGAAGGCTTCTTTGGGAGTTTTGTCATCAATATGGGAGTGGGGACATCTGTTCTGAATGTAGACTGCAGTACTAGAGGCTTCAGCCCAAAGTGAAGTTTCTATATTTTGATCAAGTAGCATGGCCTTGGCAGCTTCTACAATTGTTCTATTTTTCCTTTCAGCAACGCCATTTTGTTGAGGGTTGTAAGGAACAATGAACTCCCTCTTAATCCCAACACTTATACAAAATTATTTAAAGATGTCTGAAGTGTATTATTTTCCATTATCTGTCCTTAGGGTTTTTATTTTTCTCCCAGAAGGATTTTCCATAAGGGATTTGAATTCTTTGAATCTTTTAAGAATCTCCTGTGATTCTTTACATTTAAGAAAGTAGATCCATGTTTTCCTGGAGAAGTCATCAATAAAGATTACATAGTATAGAAACCCTCCTAATGAAGGTACATACATGGGTCCACACAAGTCTGAGTGGACTAACTCTAAGACATTGTTTGTTTTTCTAGTACTATTTTGAAAAGACCCCTTAGTATTTTTACCTAAGGCACACCCCTTGCATACCCATGAATTGTATTGTTTAAGTTTAGGTACACCTGTGACTAACTTTTCCATAGAAGATAGGGCACGAAAATTGAGATGTCCTAATCTTCTATGCCATATTTCATTAGAGTTTGCAACTTCATGGATTAGAGCTAGATTTGGTTCAGTACATAATGCGTACAAATAACCTTGTCTATGTCCTATAGTTTTAGCTTTCTTGATGGTAGAATTCTTTGGCCATGCCAACACTTTACTATCCATGAAGGTTACTCTATATCCATTATCTTCAAGTGCGGATATGGAGACCAAGTTTCTTTTTATGCCAGGGACAAATAGTACTCCGGTGAGTTGAATTGAGATGCCAGATTTTAATTTGATAGTGCAAGTTCCAACACCTTTGACTAGATGTGCAAAATCATCTCCAATTGTTACTTCTTCATCAGTTTATTCTACCATGGAGTCTAGGAGTTCTTTGAATCCTGTGATGTGCCTTGATGAATCACTATCTATGACCTAGGAGTTGGATTTAGTTGATACTTGATTTGAAAGTGCAGAGTAGAATACATATTTCTCAGGTTCATGCTTCCCTTTGGACTTTCTTACTTTGGCATATGATGCTTGCTGCTTGGTTCTGTCAGGACATCTAACTGCATAGTGCCCATATTGGTCGCATCTAAAACATTGGATGTTAGAAAAATCTTTCTTGGAAGAGCCTTTCTCAGGATGACTTTTTCTCTTTTGAAAGAACTTTTTCTTTCCTTTCTTGTGGAAGTTTGCATTCAAGACATGAAGATCTTCATCTATGTTCTTCTGATTGAATCCGTTCTTTGTTTGTCTCGATTCTTCTTGAAGACCGTCAAATCTTAATCAGTCAAATTTTGGAAATTTAGACCTTGCACTAATGCCTTGAACAAAAGTTTCCCAGGAGTTTGGTAGGCCATCTAGGGCGATAAGTGTTAGCTCCTTACTTTCAATTTGATATCCAAGAGTTGATAATTCATCCCTTAGAGTTGATATCCTCATAAAATATGCATTGATAGATTCTCCTTTGTTCATACTTATATGATTGATTTCTCTCTTAAGGGCCAAGGTTTTGCCGGAGTTATTTATTTCATATGTACTTTCAAGTGCTTTAAACATATGATATGTAGTTTCATATTTTGTCAACATTTGTACGATATGATCTCTAACTCCATCAACTATGATTTTCATGGCTTTTTCATTTCCTTTAGTCCATGTTGTTTTATCTGGGTCATTCTCTGGTTTTGGTTTATTCTCTTTCACAAATGACTCAACTTTGTTTTCTTTTAATATCATCATAATTCTGAATTTCCATGATGAAAAATTATTTCCTCCTAGCCTATCTTCGAATCAAATTACAGTAGCCATAAGGAAATGTAATGTTCTTTTTAGATTAAATTTGAATGTCTCAAATCCTATTGCTGCTAGGACCTTCCTAACCTAGCTCTGATACCATGTAAATGCAAACAAAATTTATTATCAAATCCAATCAATGTAAAATATCTAAAGTATTTGTTAGTGATATATAATTGTGTATGTAGAAAGTATTATTTAAATATGAGAATATTAATTTATACGATGAGATGACTCTTCACACTTATTAATTTCTGTATGTTGCTTGCCATCTATTCACCCAACGACTTTTCTCATATATGTTGTGGTGAAGGGAAGGGTCACATCTATGATAGACGTGACTCCTCAGGGAGTCACACCATGATAGGCGTGACTATCCGTAACATCACACATGTGTTTAGCTTCCTTGATACATATCGGTAATTAGAAACAATAACTATCGGTGATTAATAACTATCATCAGCAACACATAATGATCGATAGTCATAATTGAATCGATACTATTTGAAGGATCGATTTCATTTGACATTATAATATGTTAATAATTAATAATAGTATCAATATAATAATATTGATATTTATTTATTTATTCCACTTATTATATTATAATATATTTAATCAATGATATATATCTTAGTAATATTAATAATAATGATATTAAATATAAATAAATAAATAAATAAATAAATAAATAAATAAATATATATATATATATATATATATATATATATATATATATATATATATATATATATATATATATATATATATATATATATATATATTATAATTGATATTTTGTCTTATCGAAGCTACTATATTTAACATATAATGAAAGGGGTATTGGAAGAATTGTGTATGGGTGGATGGAAATGTTGGCAAGATCAACGTTGGCACACACTTTGAGGGGTGGTGGAGTGATGGAAAGAAAATTGATTTTGGATTTTGGGATTTAGCCAGAGGAGTGGACGTGGATTTTGGGACACAAGGAACCAAAATGGATGAAGTAGGTGATGGAGTATATAAGGTAGTGGATTTTGGGACATAGGGACCCAAAATAGATTTGGAAGATGGAAGATATTTATGTGGGGGATTGATGGGAGCCTTTGGAATATCAAGCTTGGATGCCAATTTTGATTTTTCTTTGGGATATTGTGCTTCGAGGAGCTTCTTGGGAATCCACATGGTTTTAAATTTTTCATTCTTTTGTGGGTCCTTAGAATGTATTTCTTTCATAAGGGATTTTGAAACCCATATAGCTTTTGAATTTTCTTTTTGCTTTATTAGCCTTTGTGGCCTTTTGGATATTTCTTTTTTCCTTTGGATCATATTTTGATTTATTTTTGCATGTCGATTAGATAGGACACGTTGATCCTTAATTGCATGTGGATTTCTTGACTTGGAGATTTTATGCTTGGCATCCAAATTTATTGGAAGGGAAGTGGTATTAATGGGTGGATAGGAATTATATGGAGGCTTTTTGGATGGGTAGATGGTTCTCAAAGATGTGTGCCTTTGTTGACTTGCATGTGGGAAAGGATAAGTGGATTGTGAATTAGCGGATGGAGGAATATATGAACCTAAGATAGATGGAAGGAATGAGGGAGAAGGCATATGCTTTGGTTTATATGGGGGAATTTTGGATGTAGATGGGATATCAACATCTTGATGGTGAGATATATAGTCAAGGTCCTGATAATATGGTTTTTCTTTGATATCAAGGGGTTCTAACATACCTTGTTCATTGAGGCCTAACCCCTTTCCTTGATAATGCATTTTCTGACAAATCTTCTTAGCAATTGGATACTGATTATTTTTGAAACAAGATGCGAGTCCATTTTGAGGTGGAGGAGGCACATATGGAATAGTAGGACTATGAAGTAGACTTGACCAAATGAACGTGGATGAACTAAGTTGACATGTGATAGGCTCATTATTAACGTGGGTAGAGTTGATGTGATCTTGAGGTGGACATGGGATATTATGACATGGAGATGGAGGGATGATGGGATCTTGTGGTGGACAGGGAGGATTATGACATGGAGATAGGGGGATGGTGGGATCTTGTGGTGGACATGGGAGACTATGCCATGGAGATGGATGGATGATGGGACCTGGTGGTGGACAGGGATAATTATGACATGGAGATAGAGGGATGTTTGGATCTTATGGTGGACATGGGAGATTATGACATGGAGATGGAGGGACAATGGGACCTTGTGGTGGATAGGGAGGATTGTGACATGGAGATAGAGGGATGATGAGATCTTGTGGTGTATATGGAATATTACTTTCATCTTGACATGGAAGAGGATCATTGGATGGAGTGTAAGGGACATCATGATCTTTCTTAGGGAGTGGATTATGAATGGGACTTAGATGAATTATTTTCTCTTGGGATAGAAGGGGATCATGTTGGCCGGGAAACAAATGGATAAGAGGGTCATTATGAGATTCTAGCAATATGGGATCTTGGTAAGTTGATTGGACATTCTTGGAATCTTGATCTTGACTAATTTTAGGACTTATTTCTTTATATGTTGAATCATCCTCTTGACATGGGACATCAATTTGGATATCTATGGTGGATTCTTGAATGGACTTGACATTCAAGCATGATGTGGAAGAACTTTGACTAGGACTCAATGTAGTATCTTTTCTTGGAAGTGGAGTATATGGTGGCATTGGATCTAAGAATACTAATTTGTAGACGAGATTGGCTTTAAAGAATGGATCGGATGGAATTTCTATCATCGATAACCCTTGTGGGACAGTTGAAATATTTCATTATTGGATGCATTTCCAGGTGGAGATAGTGTGGAGGAATAAATAGTGGGAGATATGGAGATTGCTTGTGAGACTTTTCTAGACACAGGTATGTGATTTTGATCATGTTTGGGAATGGTTTCTTGACATATATCCAACTCATTAGGTGAATCATTGGGACATTCTTAATTAGCAACAACACAATCATTGCTTGGACTTCTGATAGTGATAGTATTAACTATCAAATTAGGGTTTTCTTTCGTATATGCAAGGTTAGCCTTATTATCTTGCCCAGTTGTAGAGGCCTTGTCTTTTCCATTATCCATGAATGGATTTTGGAATATCTTATGGTCTTGGTTGGCGGTGCCAAAATTTGTGATAACTTTGATTTCACCACAGTCGATGAAATCTTGTACAATGTGCTTAAGTTGCATGCAACTACTTGTTTTGTGTCCCTTAGTTATGTGATAGTTACAGAAACCATTGTAATCCCACCATGTTGGTTTTATGGGACCCTCATAATGTCTTATCTCATGTAAAGTGACTAAATGGGATTGTATCAATTTCTTTAGGATCGTCTCAAGAGGTTCTGCAAGAGGTGTAAAATCTCGTTGAGGAGTAGGGTTCCTTCTTGCATAACTTTGTTGTTGGGTAAGTGTATTGGTTTGTTCAAGACTTTTTCTAGGAGAAGTGATGTTAACATTGTTAGATTTTTGTGTTGGTTGGGTATGTTGGATTAGTGCTAGTTGGGTATGTTGGATAGGCATTGGTGCTTGCACATGTAGTATTGGTTGTGCCCTTTTTGCATCCATAATGCCATCATTTGTCACATTATTTTTTTTGGACTAGTATTTGGATTTGTCATATGGTTTTGAATTAATGGTCTCTTTCTTGAGTATTCCCTTCAAGGTGAGGGATCTTTATGATTTTAGCCCTTACTCAGCTATTTCTTCAAAGGTCTCAATGCACTGGGAGTTAAGTTCACACATTAGGTCTAGCTGACAATTTTCAATGAATATGTGGATCTTTTCTTTAATTGGAACATGGAAGGATGCCTTGGAGGCAACATTTCTCCAACGTTGTAGGAAAGAGGCAAAGATCTCTCTATTCTTTTTCTTGGTGGTGCAAAGATCCATCAATGTTACTTCCATGATAATGTTGTGTGAATAGTGTGATATGAATTTTTCTACTAGTTTGTTCCACATCCTTATCCTAGGAGAGAGTCTAGAAAACCAATCCATGGATGTACCACTATGACTACATGGAAAAAGTCTCATAAGATATGTGTCATCATGAGCAACTTCCATGCAAGCTATAAAAAACTCCCGTATGTGATCACGAGGATCACCCTTTTCCTTGTGCCTATCAAACTTAGGTGTGACAAAATTGGTTGGAAAAGGTGGCATATGCAATGTCCTATCAAAAGGATAAGGACTAAGGTCTGTTGTGGTGTAAGATCTTTTAGAAGTACTTGTTTGTAGATTCATGAATTGTTGTTGAAGGGTTTGTAACTGCTGAGTGAGTAGATTAGTGGTAGTTGGTGGAGTAGGTAGTGTGTTAGGGTTACCAAACGAGGCTCCACTATTTTGGAATGCTACAAGTATATACAATGGTGAAACATGCTGAGATGCTAGGGTGTATTGAGGTACTGAGATGTACTGAGATATTGGATTATGCTGAGGTATTGGTGTATATTGGGGTGCTAGATTATGTTGAGGTACTGGTATTTGCTAGGGTGCCAGATTATGATGAAGTATTGGAATGTATGATGGATTCTTCTGTAATACCAGATTATGTTGGGGTGCTAGATTGTGCTGAGGTATGGGATTATGATGGGATGTTGGATTTGGAACGTAATGAGATGTTTGGTTTGGCTGAGGTATTGTTGTAAGATGAGAAGTGTTAGGCCCACTTGCCATCATATTTTGGATGAAACTAGCAAACATTACTGAGTAATTTGGATTAGTTAGAGGTGCCCCTTGGCTGATTTGGGGATGTCCTGAATTGGAAGAGACACCTAGTGGGGCACCACTAGGAGGCTTTGGTTGAGGTGCTCCTAGTAGGGGTAGCCCCCACTTTGGCTGGGGAATCGTGTTGGAGGAACTTGCTACCATCATTTGTGAAATACTCATAGGACAAGTCAAGGACAATATAGATGGTGCTGCTATGGTAGCAAGTGTAGCAAATGCATATGGAAAATTATCAAATAAGGGATTGGTGTACTAGATCCCTACGGTACTGGAAGATGTGGTGACCTGTGAAGCATTTTGTGTGGAAGTGGTGGATGGTATGACTGAACTGAGTAGTAGGGGTGTCGTTGAGGCTACCCAAGATGGTGGTACATGTATGTCTTCCACTATGGTGGATGTGTCAAACCTAGCTGGCAATTTAGCACCTTTTTGTATGAGCATGTCAAGGTATTTGTTTGAGACAGCCTCTATCATGGATTCCAAGATTTCTTTCATCTTCTCGTCACATAAACCATCATTGATCTCTTCTTTCATACATTTGGCTTTGATTTCTGCCAGAGTTAGTTCACCTAGTGTTTTCTCCTGGTGTAAAAATGTCTTGAGATTGCTATAGTCTAGTGCCAAGGTTCTTGGTGCAAATTCAATTTCCTAATGGAGATCATGGTCAGGGATTTGATCGTACTCCATTGTGTCCTTACTCTTCTTCAATCGTGTGTTCGACATATGCAAGTCTATGATGAATGCATGACAACTAAGGAAAGCAAATTCTATCTTTTTTAAATTTTTTGATATGGGATGGTAATGCAAAGTAGGATGAATAATCAAATATGATGTCTAAGGTTTAAGTACCTTACCTTGAGAGAGATTCTAGAAACTTCGAAGGTAAACCCTTTAAGAAAAGACCCAAATGATAATGAGGACTATCTTGACACAAAAAAGGTAGAATAAAAGTGATAAATTCTGACAATAGTGTCTGTCTAAGATAAATATTAAACAAAATAATAAGGTGCCTGTGTTGAGGCCAGTAGATAAAGATAGTGGTGATGATGTCAAGATAAAACATAAGACCACTATAGGAATGTCCTAGGAAAATGGACCCTCTAATTTGAAAAATGACTCTAGGAAGTGTAATACTTTAACCCTAAGAGATGCATGCTATGTATTTGAGATTTTTTTGATTTTGGAGATTAATATGATGACTATGCATAAATGCAAGATTCTAAGATATGTCTATCTAAGTATGTCGATCACAAAGAACCAAGATGAAATGTTTGTAGGACCAATTATTTGTAGGACAAATGTTGCAGGACCAATTTTTGTAGGACAAATCTTGTAGGACAAATGTTGTAGGACCAATCTTGTAGATAAATGTTGTAGGACCAATTGTTGTAGGACAAATCTTGTAGGAAAAATGTTGTAGGACCAATTGTTGTAGGACAAATGTTGTAGGACCAATTGTTGTAGGACAAATGTTGTAGGACTAATTGTTGTAGGACAAATGTTGTAGGACCAATCTTGTAGGAAAATGTTGTAGGACCAATCTAAACAAACTCAAAATCAATGTGTAGCTACAAGAATGACTCAAAAAGAAATGATCTATGTATAATCAACAACTTTTTCAAGCTGCAAGTTTTCATGAAGTCAATCACAACGGAAGCAGTATACAAGCAGTTTAATCTATGGTCAAATTTGGATTCATCTGAAATATTATAGGCCCATTGCTTGGGTGTTTGTCAGCTCACACAACATAAGTTCCACACAACTAGAGCTAAAAAATTCCCTTGAAGGTGCTTGTACTATTGCCTTTTCTGGGTATTGTTGCCATGTTAACAAAGATCTCTTTCGTAACACAATATCCCCGGGACATATATGATGGGGATCTTAGGGGGAGATTCTTTTTCAACCCCCCTTGCACTATAATAAGACAAATGTTCAGAGGAAAACCATGTGACCTCTAATTAATAGGTTCTAGTAAGTCCTGTGGAGTCTCCCCAATCAGTTTGTATGTGTGTGACTCACTTAAGAGCCTAGTTGACCATGTTGGCTACTTAGGGATACTTTACCCGATCCAAACTATCATCAACACACCTCGCCCGAGCTTGAGGAGATAAGACCATATTTTTCTTAGAGTCTTATTTATATACCAGCTAGAAGGATTTTCTAGTTTGAGGTCGTCCTTTGTAATGGGTTAAGAGAACCCTCCAGACATGCCTCTCTAAAAAAAAATGGTTGCTAATCTAACAAATTGTGCAAGAGCACCAAGAACTTCAAACACCTGGTTAATCGTATTAAGCACCAATAGTCAAATGTGAACTGAGCTATCATCCATACAAGCACATGAGTTCAATTTTAAGCCCAAACCAAATGAGTATTTTTTTGTCCAATTTTAGATGCACCAAAGTCCAAATGTATTTTACCTTGTTTGATTTTATTGCACCAATCTCAAATGTTTTTTGCCTTGTTCAATTTTTAACCACCATGTCAATTTTAAGCACCAAAATGAGATATGGAATGTGAAGTTTGAGCATGCATTGTTTGTTTTAAAGCACCAAGATGAAACATGAATTGATTTTAGATTAACAAGATTAAAACCTACTTCCAAGCCACATGCTAAAAATAAAAGTTAGTACCAAAAATAAAAACCTTCTTCTTTGATTTATACCTCCAAAGCGTTGATTTTTTGTTTCTTGGATAGTATCTTGTGTTACTTTATCTTTCTTTCTCTTCTTTTCTACCTAATGGGCTCCTCAATCTTGACTTTTTTTGTTTTTGTTTTTGGTGGTCAAGTGCATTACATCAAGTATGTATTTTCAACAATGTAAATGTATCATTTTACAATAGAGAATGAGATTTTAGATAGAAGAGAAGGAAATCTTGTTTTGTAGTTTCAAAACAATGTTTTCCATAAAATAATTATCCCCTCCACCTGCACACAAAAAACAAAGTTTTCAAAATTTTTAACCACCATGTCAATTTTAAGCACCAACATGAGATATGGAATGTGAAGTTTGAGCATGCATTGTTTGTTTTAAAGCACCAAGATGAAACATGAATTGATTTTAGATTAACAAGATTAAAACCTGCTTCCAAGCCACATGCTAAAAAGAAAAGTTAGTACCAAAAATAAAAACCTTCTTCTCTGATTTATACCTCCAAAGCGTTGATTTTTTGTTTCTTGGATAGTATCTTGTATTGCTTTATCTTTCTTTCTCTTCTTTTCTACTCGACGGGCTCCTCAATATTGACTTTTTTTGTTTTTGTTTTTGGTGGTCAAGTGCATTACATCAAGTATGTATTTTCAACAATGTAAATGTATCATTTTACAATAGAGAATGAGATTTTAGATAGAAGAGAAGGAAATATTATTTTGTAGTTTCAAAACAATGTTTTCCATAAAATGATTATCACCTGCACCTGCACACAAAAAACAAAGTTTTCAAAGATCTATATATAGATATATTTTATTTTTTCTCAAAAATATTTCTCATCAAAATTAAAATCACAAAGAATAGACCCCCTGTATAATTTCAAGAGATTTCCAAAAATGTAATTTTTAAAAAGAAATATGCTGATCTGTGCCCAAAACTATTTTTTATGAAATATCATAAATTTTTTATAAAAAATTTTAAAAATTAGAAAAATCTGAAATTTGGACTGTTGCTTTCTTATGTCAAAGGAAACCTGCAAAAAAAATTTCAAGTCACAATTCTTAATTTTGTGCTCTCAGGACTCATTTTATCATAACTAACCATTTTTAATAGACCTACCTTTTTTGAAAATATTTCCCAACAAACATTAAATCACAGAGAATAAACCCCCATTGGAATTTCAAGAGATTTCCAAAAATGTAAAATTTGCAAAGAAATTTACTGATTTGTGCCCATAATTAATTTTTTTATATGAAAATCATAAAAAATTATAAAAATCCAAAAAAATCTGAATTTTTTACTATAGCCTCTTTATATCAGCACCAACCTGCAAAAAAAATTCATTAAAAAATTCTAAGTGGTTTGAATAGTAATCGGGTAATAATAGGATCAATAGAAACCTGCAATAACCTATAAAATATCATCCACAAAGAGATTGTTAGTGCAATTAGTATTCCCAATATTCAAGAAAGGATGTAAGACAAATAATAAGCATAATCAATCAAATATTATGAAATCAATTCAAAACATGAATATGCAAACCATAAAATCCTTCCTTGGTGTTCTCCTTCTCATGCAATGTGGGCTCTCAGAATTGAGCTCAAGATCGTGTCAACATAATAATTCAAAGCAATTGTGGTTACCAAAATCAAAGGTTTGACTCTCTATTTATAAGATTGTAGGGGTTTCAACCAAGAATCCATGATTGAAGGGCTGATTGACTGTGATTGAGGAGTTAAACTCAGAGTGAGTGAGAGTTCAACTGAGTTGATTGCTTAGCTTAATACAATTGATTGATCTTTCAACAAATAGTTTGGAAAGATGACTTGAATGGACTAGTGAGTTAACTGATTGCATGAATGAGTCAACTGACTGCAGGGATTAGAAGACTGAATTGATGGAAGACTTAAGTGATTGTTGAGGGAGGAATTAACAAAGTGGATTGAATAGTTAGGAGAGGGAATTGTGGAGTTTAGAGATTTGATTGAAAAGCTAACTCAAAGTGAGTGAGTTAGGATTTAGGAGGATAATTATGATTTAAATAAATAAAATATTATTTATTTGCACATGTGGAGATATTTTATAAATAAATAATTACTTATTTATTTATGAGAGGGATTGTTAGTTGTAATTAAATAAATACAATTGATTTAATCATGAGAGGGGAATGTTAGTTGTAATTAAATAAATATAATTTATTTAATCTTGAGAGAGGAATAATTAGTTTAATTAAATAAATATCATTTATTTAATCATGGGATAGAATTTAATTTAATTATTACAAAAATGTAATAATTAGGAGGAAACATTAATGAAATTTAGTTATTTAATTAATAATTATAAGATAGGGTATAATTAAATAAGGTTATTTGTTTAATTATATTATAGATGAATAGATGATGAAATAATTGTTTAGAAGTTCAATAATTAAAGTAATTAATTAAAATCACTTAATTATGGAATTAGGAAGAAATGATGATTTTGATTTTAGAATATGGTAGAATGACATGATTAATTAAATAATAAATATTATTTAACAATTTAGGAGGAATGTTATTAATGTCATTGCAAAGGGTATGCACAAGAAGAAGGTATTAATTGTGGTGAAACTTTGGCACCTATTGCTAGATTAGGTGTAAGGATATTACTTGCATATGTTGTATATAAAGGATTTAAAATTTATTAGATGGATGTTAAGTCTGCATTTCTAAATGGAATTCTTGAAGAAGTCTACATTGAACAACCTGAAGGATTTGTTCAGAATTTTGATAAGGATATGGTCTACAAGCTACACAAAGCTTTATATGGACTTAAACAAGCACCCCAAACATGGTATGAAAGATTACACTCTTACTTAATCAAGATTGGATTTGAAAGGACTAGTGATAACAACAATTTATACTTGAAATGTGATAGTACCGATAAAATTCTGATTGCTGAGATATTTGTTGATGACATTATATTTAGTGGAAATGAGATAATGTCTAAATCATTTATTTGAGGAAATGAGAAAAAAATTTGTGATGTCTATGACAGGAGAGATTAAATTCTTTATTGGACTTCAATTCAACAAGTAAAGGATGAGATCTACATAACACAATCTAAGTATATCAAGGAGATCCTAAAAACATTCAATATGGAAGAATCTAAACCGGTTAGAACACTGATGGCTACTGGTTGCAAATTGTCAAAGGAAGATGACACTAAGGAAGTAAATGAGACACTTTACCAATCCATGATTGGCAAACTACAATATGTTGTTCACAACCGATCAGATATTGCACATTTAGTTGGTATAGTTGTAAGGTAATCTGCAAACCCAAAGGAGACACATATGTTTGCAGTGAAAAATATGTTTAGATATCTGAAAGGGATTGAAGATTTTGGTCTGTTATACACAAAAGGATGAGATTTTGATCTCTGTTGGAATTAGGAGAGATAGGTACTGAGAGGGGAGGGGGTGAATTAGTGCCGTCAAAAAATTTAATTGAAAAAACCTTTCAGATCTATAATTGTGTACTATGATAACCGATCAAAATAACTTGAATATAATTGTATAAATCAATCATCTAGTTAACTTGAGAAAGTAAAAAACATGAAATCAATATGACAATCACATAACACAAGTATTTTGGTAACGCAAAAACCCTTGTAAGAAGGTAAAAATTGCGGTGGGGATGACACCCACAAATTCTTCACTATTGCAGATAGAAAAGGTTTGCTTATTAAGGCTACAAGTTTTCATCACTTCTGGTGATCTTACCCTGTTAGGAGTAACATGTTAGATTAGCTAGATCTACCTAGTTATAGGATTTAAACAACACTAATGAAGTGTGTACTCGGTTAAGAGATTTACATAAGACTGTTAAGTCTACTCTGTTAAGAGATTTATCAAAAACTCTATTACAATTGTCAGAAAGTAATAGGCAATTATCTACTAGTTGACAACTCAATTGTTTGAAACAGATCTATAAGTGCTCCTCAAAATATCACCTTATCTGTGATGGTTCTCTACTCTGTTTTTCTTGGTAGCATTCTTCGAGTCTGCTCAATCTGATATCCTCTGTACTCTGTTCTGCTTGATAAACTGATTGCCTTGAAGTTAGGCAATGTCTTCAAGTGCTCCATGATTCATATATATTAGTTCACCAACCTCATAAAATGGTGTGAACATACAAAATATATAGTGTTCTATTTTTGCCGCTTTAGCAAAAATTAGGTTACAAAAATAATCATAACCCTAAGATCTACGGTGTAAAATAACCTAGATCAACTATTACAATAAGATAAACATTACATTTAATGAGTATCTTTTACAATAAGTGCTCCTCGATCTTGGTAAACTATTTTACGATCTGTTGTAACTGTTTGCATAGAAGAATGTGCCATTTCAGATTACTATGCCATTTTCTGCGATCATCGGTAAACACTGTATAATCTACTCGGTGTATACTATGATGCTCGGTGTTTACTGACCGTCGGTGTCGGTGTTGCTAGTGCTCAGTACATTGTGTGATGCTCGGTGTAAAGACTTTACTGACTATTCTATCTTACTTTTGGTTACCGACCAACTCAAAATAAGTAACCGACTGACTTGTTTACTATCCTTTGATACTAATGACAACCTTAAATGCTCAATAGAGCTTAACAATCTCCCCCTTTGGCATTAGTATCAAAACTTTGAATGTATATAGACAAAATGTTTCTATATATTCCTTATGTCTTCGCCATATATATATCCACAACAAAAAATTTCTAAGTACAAAGTACTCCCCCTTGGTGCATGCTTTCGGTAGTATTAACATACATATCAAAGTATACGTATTTGGCATATACATGTTTTCCCCCTTTTTGATAATAATGCCAAATGCAAAAAAAATAAAAATGTATACTTACATCTTATCAAAAATGTTTTGATGGGTTTTCTTTACAGACTCCGAGGTTGTCCCATTCCTCTTTCAAGTTGGTAAGAGCAATATGCTCAAGACCGACTTGTGCATGCATGTCAAAGATATTATCCACCACCAAAATCTCTAGTGTTGCTACAAGCTGTTTAGCTTTGACAATATGTGCTTCAAAAATTTTCAGGTAAGGAGTGAGTTCTTTTTGTAACTCTGTGACCTGATTAGTGATTTGCTCTTCTTGTTTCCTTAGATTTTCTATCAGTCACCGGAGTTCCTAAACTCAGTGAATATGCTTTAAGAAAGTTGTTGGCTCAACGATAGCTACTTGTGTACTCAGCTTTATCTCTGCTTCTAAACCTTTTATCTTTTCACTGACTTCTACAGTGAAGGTGTCTGAAGTACAAAGCTTGATTAGAAATTGGCAAATTATCTGGGTAATAGATTTTACCTCGGTAATGACCTCAGATAATTTTACCTTGTTCAGTGCCACTTCTGTGCTAATCCTTTCTACCAATTTGTCCTGAATCTTTGATTATGCCCTTTCTTCTATTCTTTTGTCTACATTTGTATTAGGGGCATTGATTTTGTCAGTGAGTGTAGCAAGTTGATCTATGATGGGAGTATTCTCATCAATATTTGTCTCTGGTACTATCTATTGCATAATATCCCTCACATCATTTAACACTTCTTTTCATTTGTGTTCTTGCCTTAACTTTTCTTGTGCCACTTTTCTTGAACATAATTCCCCATATCTACTTAGTTCCTTGGGGCTTAGGGTTCTTGGGTCACATTCTAGTATAATTATAACTTCATCAATGGTGACCGGCCCTTTGGCTTTCTTCTTCTTCTTCTTTTGTGCAAGAGGTGACTTCTTCTCACTTATAACAATAGCTTTTTCTCCACTTTTCGGAGTATCTTTCCCAATTGACACCGTATCTTCCTTCTTTTGCTCCTCGACAGATGGTGTTGGAGTCTCAGTTGTAGTGTTAGGTGGGTTCACCTCGGTTGACTTTGTTTCTTCTGGTTCCTTTATTTCTGTAGACTGTGCCTCTATTTTGTTAGGCTCATTTGTATCTGTAGGTTGCTCAAGTGCTTGTATCCCAGTTGTATCTTTACTTTGCTCGGGATGAGAAGCATCGGGTTGTACTTGTGAAAGTATTTCAACTGCCTCTGCAAGTACAGGTAGTTCACCCGGTAGAGATGTGAACACACTATTAGTGTCTAATGCTTCATCTTTGTTTGGTGCAATTGTCACATCTTCGTCATCCTCATCATTAGGATCACCATTAGTGATGTCCTCAGTGAGTGCATCGTCATCAGTTTTCTTCTGCAAGTGGATCTTTACTTGATCCAGTGCATCCTGTGACATTCTTATTTCTTCCTTTTGTTCGGTGATATCAATTACCTCAGTAACTGATATACCAGTGTCCTCTATTTTCTTTCCTTTGTTATCATCGATGAAAATACCTTTACCTTTTGAACTGTGTCTTTTCTTAGATAGTTTCATGAATGCTTCCTGTTCAACTTTCTCTTCTGCTTTCAATATTGATGTCCATAGAGAATCACATGTGACATCCATATCACCAACATTCTCATCCATTATCTGCATAGCTCTATTCTTGACTAGAAATCTAGCCTGATACTTTGTCATGTATTCACTTACAACATCATAGCTAAAGTGTGAGGCTGCACGACTTAATGATCGTTCTCTTTTCCTTTTCTCTGTATCTAGTGCAATAGCCCATCTCTCATTTATTTTGTCGTCAAGTTCCTTCGGTAATTGACATGTGAATTCCATTGGTACTCTCTTGAACTTAATCATCATCTGGATGATAGCATGTTCTAGCTTTGTCTTGTCCTCAATTGACATTTTGTCAAATTTGTCTATGCCTGGATCTGTAAGATTTCCATTCTCAATTATATCTTCAATTATTTCTTCTATTGTACTTTCCCTATTACGAACTAACTTGAATTGATTAGGATCATTTCCAGTGTCAGTCTCCTCTATATCTTCTTTACTTCTTATGTATTTCCTCTTTTTCTTCAGTGTCTCAGCTACTTTCTTGTTCTTTCTCTTTATGTATTTCTTTGTCAGTGTAGCTGCTCTTCTTTTTGCTACTTTTACTGCTTCTTCTTTTTCGGTAGATTGAGTTGCAGTTGATGAACGTGTCCTCATTTCTTCAGGTTTTGGTAGCTGCATTTCGTGTTCAACATTGATGGGAGGAATTGGTGTGTGATCCTTTTCTTTGTCTGACTCGGTCTCCTCGCTATCATAGGGCTTGTCAGCCAACTGTAATTGACCTTCGGTTGATGCATTTCCATATTTTGCTGTGAGATCTTTTCTCATTTTCTTCACTCTTCTAGACATTTTTTCGATCTTTATGTCTGTAGTGATTCGTGACTTAGCTTCCTCATATACGCCAAAACTACTGGCAGTGATATCTATCAGTAATGCCAGCAATGCATTAATAGATTTCAAAGTGAAATCATGGTTCATTTCGTATCCCATCGGTGCTAACCATTTTGTTCTCGGTTCTACTGTCTTTATCATAGAGTGGTCTATGCTGACTACAAAACATATGTCATCTTCAAATTTACTTACTAATTCCCTTGGAATTCTACTCCTTTGTTGCATTTTTGCCTGAAATTCCTTGAAATATGCATTAAATTCCTTATTCAGATTATCTCCTAGACTTTTCATCATATCACCAATTTGTGTAGTTATTGGTTTGTTAGATTGCTAGTTTACTTTATCGATACCAGGTACATATTTTTGTAGATAGAAAAATGTACAGACAAGCAGTGATCCGTACTTACATGTATTGGACTTCTTTTCTTTTATTGTCTTCATATTATCTTGCAGTTGGTGTAGTAGCAGTTCGACAAGATCTACCTGGTGATCTTTCTTCACAATTTTATATTCCATGTCCACGACGCTACAGGGTACACTATTTGGTCTACTAGATTGAAATATCTTGTACCCGATGACATGTGCTGCGAATTTTACCACCGGGTCTTTGATGGTTGAGATTTACAGTGCCCTACCGTCCCATTGAGCTCCAGTGTTCTTTTCTATGTCAGGACGAGATGAACTTCGAAAGGCTTTGGCTTTTTCAGTTGTAGGGTACCCAGTAACCCTACTGATAATCTTCTTTGTGACCTCAACAGGTTTATCTAACCAAAATTTGCCATCATGAAATCTACTTAGCACGATTCTTATCCAGTCATTTTTGAAAGATTGCGGGAAGTATGTAAAACACAATAATCCTGACTCCCCAATCTTTTTGTATTCGGATTTAATCTTTCCATCCAGTCCACAGACTTGTTGATAAGCAACAATGGTCTCAAAATCACATACTTCTCCGATTTTGCAGTGAATATAGGCCCTAACGTCTCCTGTTAACAAAACCCTATTTGGAATACTCGAAAATGCACCCATATCGTCTATTTGTGCTGCAACCTTGGGATGTGGTTTGAATTTGTCCTCGGCAAAATTTGCCCTAACAATTAATTCTACTTCCTCCTCTATGTTTTATGATTTGCTTGCAGTCGATGTTGATGCCATAAATTGTTTCTTAGGGTTTCAACAAGCAATAGATAACTAGTGTTTGGTAGGCAGATGAACTTACTTGATATCATCGAAGAATTGTTGTCGGTTCGATCTACAGTGACTTTGAATCTTTTCTGGAAAAATCTTTAGCTCGAACTCTTCTCTGTAAAATCTCTTTTCTTTAGAAATCGCAATGTAACAATGAACTCTGTTTTGTGCGTATATATAGACTTTTCAATATTCCCGCTCAAACTTTAGTGCATTAAATGCGTGACCTAACTTCTGGTATGAAACAAATGTCAGCTCGGTAATGTCTACAATTTCCTTTACTCGGTTAACATATAATTTCTTCATTGGTTTGCACTGTTGTCGGTTAACCTTGTATAGTGATTACCGATAGGTAATCAACTCTCATTTCTTCTTTTACCGACTATGTGACATTTGTAAACTTATAACACATAAACCATAGTGCATCTTTATTCATGCAGATTTGGTATTTGTACATCATATATAAGGAACTGTACGTAAAATGTGATCATTCAAAATGTCAGTTCCATACATACCTTTGTCATCTTAAGTGGACGTACCGATGTCACCTAATCCAGTGGACGAGGTTTCACTGACAGTGTTACTTGACTCAACATTCTCATCAGATGCCTTCTTCCACATTGTGTTCCTTAGCTTCATAATTTCTGCAATGTTATATCCACTCTCAAATATATGGTTTTCATCAGGTGTTCAGTCTCTGCAGTTCTTGCTTAAATGACCAATCTTGTGACAGTGCATACATGCCATTCCTGCATTTGTCCAGTTTCTTGATTGTCCAATTTGACTCTTTCTATAATATTTTGCTGCAATATGTCCATACCAACCACATACAACACAACTAGTCCATGTATTATAATCCCAAACATATGAGTTACCTTGTCTCTTCGGTTGATATGGCTTTCGTTGTAGTTTCTCTTTAGGTGTCTAGACTTGTTTCATTTTCGCCTTGCAGTCCCTTGCAGTGTGTCCATGCTTATTACAAGTATAGCATATTTTTTCCTTAGTAGTATTATTAGCAATGTCATTCTTCTTAGCTCTACATTCATAAGCTGGATGTCCAAACTTACCACAGTAATAACAATATCCATTGAATTTTGGAATGACAGGAGGTTTACCTTGTGCTTTGCTTCTGCACACATTAGATGTATGTCCTGGTTTTCCATAGTGATAACATGTCAACACTTTAGGTTTCTAACTTTGATTGTTGTTGACTTTTTTAGCTTGTTGTGATGATTCTCCTTCACCGATGTAGCCTATACCGACTCTACTTCCAAATCCCCTTTGATTAGTCAAGAAATCATCAATCTTTTTAGAACTGTCCTCAGCTATCTTCATCATTTCATTGTGTTGCTTTTGTATCTTTATTTCATTTCTCAATTTTTCATTATCTTCTCTGAGTATTGCAACATCTTGAAGTCTTCTTGATAATTCTCCATTTACTCGGTTCATTTCTTGATTAACTGTCATCATCTGATTTAATACTTGGAAGTGATGATCAGTGAGTCTCTGTATTTCACTTTCTTTTGCTTGGAGTTGTTCAGTCATCAGTCTTCGATCTTCAATAGCCAGATTCCGATCTTGTTCAGCTTGTCTAGCATTGTTCATGATTTCCACCATTCTTGCCATCTGAGATTCATGACCGATTTGAAGTGCTTTCACTTGCTTAGATAGATGCTGATTCTTTTCAGACAAGTTAGAGATTATGCTTTCAGATCCGTCAGAGATGCTTCCAGAGCTTGATCCAATATGATCAAATATTTCATCAATAGGTTCTTCATGATAACCAATTTCATTCAGCTGAATTGCAAGGTTCTTCCTTTCAACCAGTAATTTCTTCAGTTCTTCCTTGGCTTGTTTATACTGTTCCACAAACATCTGTATTTGTATCTTCTGATTCTCAATAGTCTTGTCAAGCTTGTATCTCTCCATGACTTAGATCTTTACCCTTCAGTGGTTAGACTATTCAACAAGAGAACTGTGCTCTGATACCAATTGTTGGAATTAGGAGAGATAGGTACTGAGAGGGGAGGGGTGAATCAGTGTCTTCAAAAACTTTAATTGAAAAAACCTTTCAGATCTATAACTGTGTACTATGATAACCGATCAAAATAACTTGAATATAATTGTATAAATCAATCATCTAGTTAACTTGAGAAAGTAAACAACATGAAATCAATATGACAATCACATAACACAAGTATTTTGGTAACACAGAAACCCTTGTAAGAAGGTAAAAACTGCGGTGGGGATGACACCCACAAATTCTTCACTACTGCAGATAGAAAAGGTTTGTCTGTTAAGGCTACAAGTTTTGATCACTTCTGGTGATCTTACCCTGTTAGGAGTAACATGTTGGATCAACTAGATCTACCTAGTTATAGGATTTAAACAACACTAATGAAGTGTGTACTCGGTTAAGAGATTTACATAAGACTGTTAAGTCTACTCTGTTAAGAGATTTATCAAAAACTCTATCACAATTGTCAGAAAGTAATAGGCAATTATCTGCTAGTTGACAACTCAATTGTCTGAAACAGATCTATAAGTGCTCCTCAAAATATCACCTTATCTGTGATGGTTCTCTACTCTGTTCTACTCAGTAGCCTTCTCTGATTCTGCTCAATCTGATATCCTCTGTACTATGTTCTGCTCGGTAAATTGATTGCCTTGAAGTTAGGCAATGTCTTCAAGTGCTTAGTGATTCATATATATTAGTTCACCAACCTCATAAAATGGTGCGAACATACAAAATATATAGTGTTCTATTTTTTCCGCTTTAGTAAAAATTAGGTTACAAAAATAATCATAACCTTAAGATCTACAATGTAAAATAACCTAGATCAACTATTACAATAAGATAAACATTACATTTAATGAGTATCTTTTACAATAAGTGCTCCTCGATCTTGGTAAACTATTTTACGATCTGTTGTAACCGTTTGCATAGAAGAATGTGCCATTTCATATTACTATGCCATTTTCTGTGATCATTGATAAACATTGTATAATCTACTCGGTGTATACTATGATGCTCGGTGTTTACTGACCATCGGTGTCAGTGTCGCTGGTGCTTGATACACTGTGTGATGCTCAGTGTAAAGACTTTACCAACTATTTTGTCTTACTTCTAATTACCAACCAACTCAATATAAGTAACCGATCGACCTGTTTAGTATCCTTTGATACTAATGACAACCTTTAATGGTCAATAGAGATTAACACTCAAGGTATATACTGATGTTGAATGGGCTAAAAATATTGATGATAGAAAGAGCACTAGTGGCAGAGCTTTCTTTTTAGGAGAAAGGCTAGTGACATGGTTAAGCAAGAAACAAAGCTGTATTGCACAATCTACTGCCGAAGCTAAGTATGTTGCTACAACTATGAATTGTTCTAATATTGTATGGATCAAACAATTACTGGAAGGTATGCATGAAGATAATACTGATCTAGTTGCAATTTATTGTGATAATACCAATGCTAGTAACATATCAAAGAATCCGATGATGCATTAAAAAACAAAGCATATATCTATTAAGTATCACTATTTGAGATAGCAAGTACAAGATAAGCTTGTGACATTGGAGTGTGTGAATTATAAAGAATAGATCGCTGATATATTTACAAAACCATTACCGAAGGATGCTTTTGAGTATCTTCGAGGTAAGTTAGGGGTTCTTCCGCTATCCAATGTTCATTAAGTCATGATGCATACTTCATCAATTCAAGTACTCAATAAAATATCTATCTTGTGATTTGATTCTAGTGTTCACTCTTTAGGTGAAGCCTGCAGTTGTGAAAAATAAGTTTATGACTGCAATGAGATATTTATACATTTGAGGTATGATTTGAAATTGTATGTCTTTGACATTGTTGTCAAAGAGGGAGAATATCATTGATGATTTCTGAATAAAAAGAGGGAGAATGTTGCTGATGCACTGATGTTGCAAAATGAAAAATGGTATAAAGTTGATGGAATCAGAAAAGGAAATTGTAAAGAAGACTACTACTAACAATGAAGTGAGGAAGACTACAGAAGAAGATCAAGTACATCAAAGGAAAAGCTAAAGCTCAGAGGGAGAATATGAATGACATTGAAGTGTTACCACCATCAATTGAACATTGAATATTGTTAGTGTTGCCATCAATGCCAAAGAGGGAGATTGTTACCATAATTGATAGTAATGTTGAAGATTGATTATTTGATGGTGATGATGACGAAGACTGACCAAAATAAGAGGAATACATGATAGTAGAAAGGTTAGATCAGTTATTGTCTTGTCATTGATGCCAAACAATTGATTTTTGATTTATATTATGTTGCCATATCATTCGGTAATGATATTAGTTGGATGAGTTAAGAACAAGAAGAAATGAGATGTTGAGAAGTTGAAAAACTTAAATGAGAAATTGATACAGATCAGACAATGATTAGATTATGTTGATATAATTATTTTCTACCTAACATATGATTATGTTAGGTTAGTAAAACATGGTGATGAAAATTTCTCAAATCGGTAAGTTAAGTTGTTTTGGCTACCGAGCAGGATATGTCACTCGGTAAAGGTAAAAGGAAAAAGGAAAAAGGAAGTAACTCGGTAAAGGCAAAATTAACTAAACTTCAAATAGAAGACACCGAGCGAGGAACAAATATTAAATAAGGATTGAATCAACATTTAATGATTAGCTATGATGAGCTGGATGATCATGATGAAAAAGAGAGTTAGTTACAATATATCTACGGATAGGAAAATTCAAGGTGAAGATCTACGACAAGATCTAAATGGCAAAAAGAGATGGAACAAGTTTGGAGAAAAGTTCAAGTTCCTAGGTGAAAATAAAACGTGTTATCGAGATCTAGATTTAAGATATAATGAATTGGATGATTAAGATTGACTAAATGAAAACGTAATAAAAGAGATTAAGAGGAAAAAATTATCTATATAAAGGATGGATTTGTATGAAAAAATGGCTAGAAAATTGAATAGTTGAAGGGTCATTGACTATTGTAGTGAAGAAGGAAGAAAGAGATTTCGAGTGGAAAAGAAGGATTTGATGAAGTGTTGAAGCCAGTGGATAATGAAAAATTGAAGTGAAGATTGAAGAGCCCACAAGGATCTGATTGAGCAAAGATAGTTGCAAATCTATAGGTCAATTTATTTATTGTTGCTTACTAGCATTTGTAATAGAGAAATCTCTTAGCATAGTGGACTTAACAGTCTTATTGTAAAATCCTTGAAAAGACAATACTCTAAAGAGTATTTGAAGCCCTCTAACAAGGCCACTCCTAACAAGATGAAGATCCCAACAGATCTGAGGTAAATCCCTTAACTGGGTCACACCTAACAGTGTGCATTGTAATCTTTAACCAAATTGGCTCTTAACCAAGTGTACTTCAGAAGAGTATTTTTTTAGTTGGTGACAAGTCCCACAATGGTTTTTCCCAAAGCTGGATTTCCACGTTAAATATTGGTGTTACATATGATGCATGATTTGTGTGAATGATTTACTGATTGTTATAGTTTATTTATTGTTGTCAGTAAATAATGAAGTTTGTTTTACCGAGTTGCTACTGAGTTAATCAAATTTTTTTTTTAAATAGGTATTTATAATCAAGGATTATTGATTCACCCCCCTCTCTGTAATCCAATAGAGACTCTCTTTCAAACATAAATCATTTTTTGTGCTCTGGCTGTGAAATCTTAGGAATAAACTTAAAAATCTTAGCCCCTACAATCCCAACACTTTATATATCATGGGCTCTATGGGTGGAATCTAATTTGCCGATCGAAGAAGAAGACAAAAGTTATGGCCTCATATTGAAAGCTAGTTCTTTGAAAACTTTGAAATCGTCAGTCTTTTCACTTAGTTTCCAAAGTGGTCAAAGACATCGATCGAATGGGAAAGATATAAACTTTCAAAAATTCCTAAAATCACCGATGAAGAAGTCAGAACTAATTGACAATTTATCAATTGGGCTAAAGATTGACAGGCTTCCATATATATATATTAGACGTTCAATACCAATGCAAATATTATTGTCGGTGATTACTTAAAGTTTATTAAGTTTTTTAAAGAACCGAAAGGAAGATTGTCATATTGAATCACGACGGTTTCTTCACAATGAAAATTAATTATTATAACTAATTCATAACCGTTTAGAGCATCATTTTCTCAATTCATTTGGTTGGTTGAGAGAATGCAATTAGAAGATGTTCCACAATTGTGAAGCCTCTTCCACAACCTTTTGCCAACCTCTTCATTGCTTCTGCTATACTGGAAATTTTGGGACAGGTTACAGACTCCCATCAAATTATTTAGATCGAGACGTTTATGTTAGACTAATAGTTGGAAATGCCCATAAAAGACTGTTGGCATATTGATGAAGATGTTCAGTCAAGGTGCTTGATTTATTTATGCGGTGTTGTCATTGCTGGCAACATGTTGATTGGATGACTTGGATCAGCTATACCAATGATGAATTTGTTAGATCAAAGAAAACTCTAAGTGTTCAATATACCAATGGATACAGTCGGTTAGATCGATGTTGTGGTCAAATGTGAGTGATGGGCCGACAAGTTGTCAAGATTAGATGTTTTGGGCCGACATCAAGGATGTTGACTTTTGATTTTGGCATGCTTGCTCATATGTTTAGTTGGTAAAAGTTTATATGTCACCTTTGTTCTCATCCCAACTTTTGATCAATGCCAAGGTATGATATGCTTCATTTCTAAGATCTAGCCTCTTCTATATGACACCATGCTTTTATTTATCTTATCTCATTTCAATGTTGATTTAAAATAGGGGTTTGATTGAGGTGACACCCTCTCTACAACCTTTTTCCTCATTCTTTTGTGTGTAGGAATAGGTGGCGAACCTACCATTATATATCTAGAGAGTACAAAATCTAATAGATAATTTTTGAAAGTTTCAAGAAAAAGTGTAGGGAAGGTGCCCTATACCTAGATACATGACACCTAGGAATCCTCTACACTCTAAACAAACTTCAAATTTAAATCCCAGATCAGTGCTTTAGTGTAGTTTCTGTTTCTATTCATCACAAGTTCTTGTTTGATTTCTATCTATCTATTTCTACCAAAAGTTATCATTTAGCTTATTTAGCTCCCCATCTTGCATCATCCCTGTCATTTCTTCTCAAATCAAACTCATTCCAATTCATTATCAATGAACGATCATTGACCCACGTAGCGCTTAAGTCGTACTTGAGCTTATTGGGTCATCATTCTTTCGATTGTTCATTAGGAAAGATGAACAATCTACCTTGCTCTCGTTTTCTTATTGTACAATTATATATCATTTTACACATCTTACAATGTCATAGATTATTTTACACATCTTAGATGGCATACATTCTCTTACATATCTTGTATGTTTCATATTGCAATTGTAAAGCTACATTGTGTGTCATCCCAAGTGATCTCAAGATTTATCCCAATTGGAGGGCCTTTTTTCACGTGGCTCCATATTTAGCCAATTCTAAAATATTAAATAAAAACTATTTTATCCAAAAAATTTAAGGTGTACAACACCTAATCCAAACATCTATTGCCCATTCTCTTACTTGAAATCATGAGATCTCATACTTGGACATTAGTTACTAATATTTCTAACTACTCTTTTAAACATCAATATTTATAAATCCCAATACATAATCCATGCATTCATTTCTTCTCCATCAACACCTTCACCATAAAACATCTAATAGCTCTTTAAATTTTTTTGTCAATATGATTGGATTTACAAATAGAAAAGATAGAGAATAGATGAATAAAATATTACTAGTGAAATCAAGATTCCTTTGAAATATCACCTAATCTACATCAACATTCAAATTTTAGAAAGTATTAATATGTTATAAATGATTATAAAAATAATTAAAGTACATTAAAACATTAAAAATAAATCACATCCATCTCATTAATCAACTATTTTAGAATAATGATAAAATCCATGTATAATAGAAATAATCTACAATGGTAAATACACAAAAGATTGAAATAAAGAATACAAGTGTATAGATATACATACTAACCAATACAACTAAGTTTGACAATGGACACTAAGTCTACCATATTTTTGGATACTCTTCACAACTTAATATGACAAAGAATTAAGACATCTTATATTTCTTACAAATGATAAGTATTGAAAAGATACAAAACCTAAAAATTAATAAGTTTTGTGGAGGGAGTAAAGTTCAAAGAGGAAGGAACATGCAATGAAAAGTTGGCAGTTGATTTTGGGATTAATTTTTATTTAGTAAAAAAGGATGTAAGGGTGAACCCATTGCCCAAGGACAGTAATGCAATCATTTTCTTTCATGGATGACAAATGAATGAATGAATTTATTTTAATAAATTCTAAAAGATCAAAGTGGTCTAAGGGACCAAGAAACCCAATCATAAACCAATTTCAAGATTCTTTCCATATTAGCTCTTCTTTCATTAGAAGGAAAATATCAACTTTACGATACTAGAGTACAAATAAATGACAAACAAGATCAACTTCATAGTGGTGACTGCCAACAATATTTGTTAGATTATGCAAGAAGCGATAAGAAAGCCAAGATTTGAAGTCATTCGTAGATCGCATGCAATTCCACTCTATAGATGGTTAAAGATTAAAATAGTAGAATGAAGAGAAATTTGAAATGAGAGAATAATAGAGATAGAAAGAATTTTGAGAAAACTCTCAATTCTCTCATCAAGCCATCACTTAACTAGTGAAGGTGAGAGTAGAGTGCTGATTATATAGAAAAATTAAGGCATATACATCCAAGAGGTGCATTAACTCCTACTTCCTATAAAAGGTGGGATGGTTTACCTACTTGGTAAGTGCAAAAACATGTGACATAACCTCCTTACATGAAGGCATAAAAGGAGTTATCAAAGGTGGAAAATAAATCCTAAGGGTGAGAAACCCAACTACCTCATAACCCACTTAGGTAATAACATAATAGTAGTTATGAGAGGTGGCTCAACAAGCCAAAAGATGGCGTGTAACTCAATTACCCATGTGTGGGAGAGAGTGACACTTGCAGCTCAAGTATTTCACCACTTGTCCTTACATTAACCATTCCTAATAACCTAAGCAAACAAAAAAAATGTATAGGAGAAGTAAATATCCCCTAATATAAGGAAAATAAAATACTGACACTAACACCTTCTTAAGCATAGCTTAAGTTGATGAAAGTATGGGTTTCGACAAATGAGGCCTTGCTAGATACCCATGTACATAGAGATCTACCTCTAAAAGAAGAATGGTTTCCTTAAGGAGGGAGAGAGAGAGAGAGAGAGAGAGAGAGAGAGAGAGAGAGAGAGAGAGAGAGAGAGAGAGAGAGAGAGAGAGAGAGAGAGCTCTTTAAGTAGACACCATTTGCATACCAAGAAAATCTCTCAAATGAAGGAAATCTCTCTCTATGAAGGGTTTGATGTAGATGTTTGTAGCCTACTCTAATGTAGAACAATACTTAAGGCCAATGATTCCTTCCAAAATGTGATCCCAAATGTACTACATATGCATCTCATTATCTTTCATCCTCTAGTGATGAACTAGATTTCTTGAGATCTATATAGCACTCAAATTATCACAAAAGGTGATTGTAGGCCTTCTGACTATAATACCAGACTTCATGATAATATTATGAAGTTAGTAGCCTCAGTGGTGGCATTAATTTCTCATTAATACTAAGCCTCTATTTATTAAAGAGAAATTGTAGTCTACTTCTTACTCAACCAATAGACTAGACTAGGTGCAAGTAAGAAGCAATATCCTAAAGTAGACTTACAATCTTGAGAATCACCTGTCCAATTTGAGTCTATAATATGTCTAACCAAGTCAATATCCATGCCTACTACATACTCAATGCTTGATTGAGAGTACCTTGAATATAGTGGAGGATCTTCTTAGCTTCTTTCTAATGCAACTCATGTGGCTGCTACATAAATTGAGAGACCGTGCACATATAATATGAAATTTTGGGCCTTGTATTGTCGAAAAATGGAAGCACTTTCATTTAGGACTGGTTTAGCCCTTCGAGTGGGTGGTTTGGGGTCATGTTAGACACTTTCGTGGGGTCTCTGGCTTGGATCTTGTTTTTCCCATTGTTTTGCCCCTTTCTCCACCTCTTTCCAGCCTGTTTCTGGCATCCTGACTGAAACCCTGAGATTCTTGACCTCAGAAGTTTTTGGATGTCGGGTTTCAGAAAGTTTTATTTCCCACTTCTGGGTCGACTGTTTTAGATTTTAGAATGGTAAACTCTTAAATTATATTTAATCTAGGTCCATTTCTAGGGGTTAAGGTTTAAATGGGAATTTAATTCTCCTATGTTGGCCTCTCTAGAAGTTTGTGCCCATCCATTATTCACAAAAACATTCTCAAGAAAGCATTCAAACCATTATCAACATTCAAGCATTCAAGTTCTCCATTGAAGATCAAGGATTCAAACATTCAAGCCTTTGGAGGGATTTGGTTCAACCATTCAAGATTCATCATTCAAACCCTAGATCTATCCATCATGGTGGTGTGATCTTCCTTCAAGATCTTTTGTTCATCTTCAAGATCTATTCATTCTTCATTCAAGGTGGATTCCAAGCATACAATCATGGAGGTTTTGATTTACATTTGTTAGTGTTGAGTCCAAGCTTTCATATCAACATACTTGTTTACATTCCAAATACAAACGCATATCTATTGAATATCATAGCTTGTTGTTAGATCTACTTCTACTACTTGCTAGCATTCTCTATTTCAATTCCATTTTAAAGTTTGATTCTGAAACGGGGTTTGACCAAGGCAAACCCCTCATCCAAACAACAAAACCCTTTTTTCTTGTAGGTACAGGTGCGGAACAATGAATCACATATCAAATCTGAGTACCCTTTTCAGTGAACTTTCGGGATCCGCAAACAGATTTTCCGTCGGAACAATGCAGGTCAAGGTCGACATAAAGGGGTAAGATTGTGCCCTGGGGTAAGATCTTACCCTTGTTTTGGGTCAAGGTTGACCTTTCTTAGAAAGACAAAAGGTTTCTGGGTTTTCTCTATTTCTGTGTTTCCATGCCAAATTCGGTTGCAAAATTTCCCGAAACTGAGTACAGACACTAGAAAACAGTGATTTCTGAATCTTCTCCTTTTCAAGATAAGTATTTATGTTTTATTAAGTTTTGTATGTCCACAACATTTTCCACACACTACATCTACATCTATACACATGCTTAGACATAGATATAAAAATACACCAAGATATATTTTTATATCTTACGTTTTGGTGAACCCACGATAGACAACTCTTTCTTTTTGGTGTTAGATGCTTTGCTTTCTTTCCTCAAGATTAGATTTCTTTTATGCTCTTACATTTTAAAATTCAAAAAACAAAAAAAAAATATATTCTACAAAATACAAAAATATTTCTTGCATTTCATTTACTATGAAGATCTTTAAGATGCTTTGGTGTGTGGTTAGTTTCTTTATTATCCTCCTCTTAGCATCTCTTTATCATACTTATGATGTTTATGAGAGTATCATCCATTTCATTATGTCTGTCACTCTTCATGTTTCACTTTCCTATGCTATTGTGAGATTGACCAATACTAGTCTTCCTACCTTCAAAACTTTCATTATAGATTTATGTGGCAAACTTATTACTCTTTTGGATTATGTGAAGAATTTGGTAGATGATACACCATCTCTTAATCTTCCTAATCCTAATCCTATCCTTTCTGATCTAGTTCCTAATTTTCCTAATCCTAATTTGATTCCTGACGTTCCTAATATGCCTAATTCTCCATCTGTTATTCCTAGTTCTTGCCATACTTATGAGGAGGCTCAAACTATGGTTCATGATGCAGATGTGCAAGAATTATTAGATTTACCTTCCCCTTCTTATCCGATCCAAGATGATATTAAAGGGAAGAGAAAATAAACTTATTCTAAACCTATTATTCCACCTTATACAAGCTTTACTCATGAACACAATAAACAATCACCTCCTGCAGAAGCTTTACATGAGATGTACACTACACAATATAATATGATGGATAAACAAGGTTATAAAGGTTTAGGGCTTGGTGTTAATGAGCATGGTATTACGTATCCAGTTCATATATCCCCTAAACAAGATATGCGTGGTCTTGGTTGTTCGCAATCTCAATTTAAGGTGGTTGATTTTGATCATCGTCCTCCTCTTCATCTTCTTCTTCCAACACCTACCTTAGAGTATCCTAATCCTATCCTTCCTAATCTAGTTCCTAACTTTCCTAATCCTAATCTGATTCCTAACATTCCTAATATGCCTAATTCTCCATCTGTTATTCCTAGTTCTTGCCATACTTATGAGGAGGCTCAAACTATGGTTCATGATGCAGATGTGCAAGAATTCTTAGATTTACCTTCCCCTTCTTATCCAATCCAAGATGATATTAAAGGGAAGAGAAAATAAACTTATTCTAAACCTATTATTCCACCTTATACAACCTTTACTCATGAACACAATAAACAATCACCTCCCGCAGAAGCTTTACATGAGATGTACACTACAAGATATAATATGATGGATAAACAAGGTTATAAAGGTTTAGGGCTTGGTGTTAATGAGCATGGTATTACGTATCCAATTCATATATCCCCTAAACAAGATATGTGTGGTCTTGGTTGTTCGCAATCTCAATTTAAGGTGGTTGATTTTGATCGTTGTCCTCCTCTTCATCTTCTTCTTCCAACACCTACCTTAGAGTATCCTGATACTCCTCAAGATGTGGCTAAGAAGGTGTATGTTCAGTTAATGAATTCCAAGAAAGAAATCTTTAAACCTATGTCGAAAGATGCTCTATCCAAGTATAAATGTCCTTTTCATTACAGTAATACACATTTACTTGCTGATTGTGTGCATTTCAAGTTATATGTTAGAGAAAGAGCTGCTTTAGGAATTATATCCCACTCTCGTGCGGTTTTACAATTCCTTCATAACTTTGATAAGGGGCATTCCAGGGGCTTGACTCTTCCATAATATAAATATTTTATCTTTTGTCTCATGGCTGGGGGGCAAGAGGTATTTCATCTAGTCTTCTAGGATCCATTAGGCTTTTAGCATATATTTTGTCTTGAGCTTAATTGATTTTCTTTTTATCTTTCCTCCCTATGGCTTTGTATTATGTTTATAATCATCCATAGAATCTCTTTTATTTCAAGATATCTTTTCTAAAGACATTTGTTTTTCAAAGGTATCCCTTGCTTTCATCCCTGGGGGGGAAGGTTCTTCCTTCTTTCTCTTTGTTTGGGGATCTGCTTTCCCTAGCTTAGTGGCATTTGTTTATTTAGTAACATTATTTCATTATACTGACTAAGGTTTTGGCTATGGGTATCCTTTTATGTGAGAGGTTGTTGTCCTAGGTCATCACCTCTTCTTTATTCTGCAAATTATGTTCTTTATAAAATATTTCCCTGGCTCTAGGGTTAGAGTTTGATTCCTTTCTTCAAAGATTCCTCTTCCTCTTGATTACAGGGGTTTGGATGATTGAATCTTTGCCTCTCTTTGAAAGATGATATTTTATCTAAAGCACTCCTCTATGGTGGGGGTCTTGTTGATAAGATCTCTTTCTTTGAGGATCCTTTTTCCATAAGTGACATATCCTTCTCACGATTATCTATGTTCTTGGATGTAAGGGTCAATACCCTTCGCTACGAATATAGTGTACATTATTGTTAAACATGATATCTCCTTACTTTGTGAAGTAGGTATCCTCATTCTTTTGCTTATCATGTCTAGTAGACAAGCATGATAAGGAGGGGGGCATATATAGGGTCTCCCTTATGCTATAGTTTACATTTTGCAATATGCTAAATCCTTGAAAGGTAACACACATAAGTTGCTAAATCCTGAAGAGACACACATTTTTCAATTTCAATATGCTAAATGCTCCGAAGGTAACGCACATAAGTTGCTAAATCTTGAAGAGACACACATTTTTCAATTTCAATATGCTAAATCCTCTGAAGGTAACACACTTAAGTTGCTAAATCCTGAAGAGACACACATTTTTCAATTTTCAAATATGCTAAATCCTCCAAAGGTAATGCACATAAGCTGCTAAATCCTGAAGAGACACACATTTTATATTCATAGTGATGAAAGAATGTGGATATATGGGTATTCCAAAAGCCATTATAAGACGCATTACAAAGTTACAAAGTGCAGTTTTTGGGTGAACTATCAGGTTTTTCTACCTGTTGGGCTCTCCCTCCTTGGTGATTCACGGTAAGGTGGGCATATTACTGGGCGAGGTAATCATTTTCTCTTTTCTCTCTTTTCACTTTCATGCTAGTAGGATTAGATCATGAAGCTATGTTATTTATAGTGTTTCTCTTGTCTTTCTTATGTAATCATTTATGATTTTATGATAGCTTTCCAAATATGATATTAGTATAGGAAGCATTTCTTAGCAAGGTTTCCTTTGCTAATTGATTTGGGTTTGTTGTTGTACTAACCCCTCTTTTTGTGTCTTTTAGTTTTCTCTTTGTTTTCGCACCCTCGTGCGTGTATGTTGAGTTAGAATCCTTAGCTTGGGGGCTCATGTCCTTGACTAAGTGATATTCTATCTTGTTGTGAATCCACTTGGATCTTTCTTATCCTTTACCAAGAGTTTGCATCAAATCCATGCTCTTGCTAAAGTGGGGGCTAAATGTATCGTCAGAAAATGGAAGCACTTCCATTTAGGACTAGTTTAGCCCTCCGAGTAGGTGGTTTGGGGTCATCTCAGATGCTTTCGTGGGATCTATGGCTTGGATCTTGTTTTTCCCCCTATTCTACCCCTTTCTCCACCTCTTTCTAGCCTATTTCCACTAATACATTTGGGGGCATTTTGCGATGGCTATGTGTTGCAATTGCGACAGCTATGTGTCGCAATAGCAACACCCATAGACGTCGCTATTTTTTAGTCACAAATTGTGACGTCTATGGGTAGCCGTCGCAATTGTGACACATATCCCGTCGCAATGTGACTAAGATTTGTTAGCGGCATGGGCGTCGCCCCCCCGTCGCATGGCTTCGGAGGGCCGTCGCAATCGCGACGGACCTCCCAAGCAATTGCGACGGGCGCCTGCATCGCATTGCGACGCCCGTGGGTGGATTAAAATTTTTTATTTTATTTAATACATTGCTAATGAACCACATTAATGCTTTTTTCTTTCAACAAATGAGGACAGCCACTGTAAAGACAACATGATAATGTACACTCACTGTAAGGACAGTCACAAATGAGGACATCTCACAGTGACTGTCCCTAGTGTAATTGCCACTTGAATGTATTGCTATTCAACCACATTAATGCTTTTCTTCTTCAACAAATGAGGATAGTCACTCTAAAGACAACATGATAATGTACACTCACACAGTGAGTGTACATTATCATGTTGTCTTTAGAGTGACTATCCTCATTTGTTGAAGAAGAAAAGCATTAATGTGGCTGAATAGCAATACATTCAAGTGGCAATTACACTAGGGACAGTCACTGTGAGATGTCCTCATTTGTGACTGTCCTTACAGTGAGTGTACATTATCATGTTGTCTTTACAGTGAGTGTACATTATCATGTTGTCTTTACAGTGTCAATATATGCATTATTACTTAAACTGAAGAGTACTCTAAATAATATGTCATTGTGGAGTTCTGATTGCTTCCAATTTGATATACGCTTGTTCTACTTATGTATCCAACATCATGTAAGAAAAGTTGATGCTTTTAAAATAGATTCATTTAGCCATGAAATGCCTGTGCATGTTACATACAAGATTCCAAGGCCCAAAACTGATTACTCATTATAATTCATGTACAAAATGATAATCAACCACAACGAGGCATGCGTAGGCACTGCTTAGATTTTGAGGCATCAGAAGCTCGTAGAAGAAACTTGACCAATGGCTCATGGAATGCAACAAACTTATTGCCTAAAACAGGAGCATTGGTAACCACAGATGATGGTTTTGAAAAGAACACTTCACCATCAATGTCACGTGAGGGAACTGCAATTTCTGATGGCAAGCAACTTGTAGTATATAAGAGAGATGCAGGTACAGATGCTGGGAATACATTGCTAATGAACCACATTAATGCTTTTTTCCTTCAACAAATGAGGACAGTCACTTTAAAGACAACATGATAATGTACACTCACTGTAAGGATAGTCACAAATGAGGACATCTCACAGTGACTGTCCCTTGTGTAATTGCCACTTGAATGTATTGCTATTCAGCCACATTAATGTTTTTCTTCTTCAACAAATGAGGATAGTCACTCTAAAGACAACATGATAATGTACACGGGCTGTAAGTGTACATTATCATGTTGTCTTTACAGTGACTGTCCTCCTTCAAGTGGCAATTACACAAGGGACAGTCACTGTAAAGGCAACATGATAATGTAGAGAAACGTTGTCATTTGTATTTTCAATAGTGCCGAGAGAGATTCCCTCCACGAAATCACAGCTACAATTTCTGAGTACGTTGGGTTTATTTTTCTTTTGTCATTATTATGTAATTTGGTATTCAGCTGTTATAGAGCTAAAATACCCAGAAATGAGGACATATCTGTGTTGAATTTATTGTTAGCGGCTTTGGTTATTTAGAAGTTTAATTTTATTTGTTCATCTTTCAAGCACAAACATTTTGTGGACCGTAACATCTTCATTGTTTCGGGTATGCAATGAAACAACCGTAACTTGCAACTACCTTCACGGTACTTGTGTACATTATCATGTTGTCTTTACAGTGACTGTCCTCATTCAAGTGTCAATTACACAAGGGATAGTCACTGTGAGATGTCCTCATTTGTGACAAGGACAGTCACACATGAGGACATCTCACAGTGACTGTCCCTTGTGTAATTGCCACTTGAATGTATTGCTATTCAACCACATTTATGGGCCCGTTTGGACCACAGCACACAGTAGCATCTACAGAGAAGAATATCCCAGGTGTAACAAGTTGTAAGAATATACCAACAGTTCTAAGAAGTTCCCTAGCACATAGTAGCATCTACAGAGAAGAATATACAACATGAGGGCAGCCACTGTAAAGACAACATGATAATGTACACTCATTGTATGTGTACATTATCATGTTGTCTTTACAGTGACTGTCCTCATTCAAGTGGCAATTACAGAAGGGACAGTCATTGTGAGATGTCCTCATTTGTGACAAGGATAGTCACACATGAGGACATCTCACAGTGATCGATTGTCCCTTGTGTAATTGCCACTTGAATGTATTGCTATTGAACCACATTAATGCTTTTCTTCTTCAACAAATGAGGACAGTCACTCTAAAGACAACATGATAATGTACACTCATTGTAAGGACAGTCACAAATGAGGACATCTCACAGTGACTGTCCCTTGTGTAATTGCCACTTGAATTACACAAGGGACAGTCATTGTGAGATGTCCTCATTTGTGACAAGGATAGTCACACATGAGGACATCTCACAGTGATCGATTGTCCCTTGTGTAATTGCCACTTGAATGTATTGCTATTGAACCACATTAATGCTTTTCTTCTTCAACAAATGAGGACAGTCACTCTAAAGACAACATGATAATGTACACTCACTGTAAGGATAGTCACAAATGAGGACATCTCACAGTGACTGTCCCTTGTGTGATTGCCACTTGAATGTATTGCTATTCAGCCACATTAATGCTTTTCTTCTTCAACAAATGAGGATAGTCACTCTAAAGACAACATGATAATGTACACTCACTGTAAGTGTACATTATCATGTTGTCTTTACAGTGACTGTCCTCCTTCAAGTGGCAATTACACAAGGGACAGTCACTGTAAAGGCAACATGATAATGTAGAGAAACGTTGTCATTTGTATTTTCAACAGTGCCGAGAGAGATTCCCTCCGCGAAATCACAGCTACAATTTCTGAGTACGTTGGGTTTATTTTTCTTTTGTCATTATTATGTAATCTGGTATTCAGCTGTTATAGAGCTAAAATACCCAAAAATGAGGACATATCTGTGTTGAATTTATTGTTAGCGGCTTTGGTTATTTAGAAGTTTAATTTTATTTGTTCATCTTTCAAGCACAAACGTTTTGTGGACCGTAACATCTTCATTGTTTCGGGTATGCAATGAAATAACTGTAACTTGCAACTACCTTCACGGTACTTGTGTACATTATCATGTTGTCTTTACAGTGACTGTCCTCATTCAAGTGGCAATTACACAAGGGACAGTCACTGTGAGATGTCCTCATTTGTGACAAGGACAGTCACACATGAGGACATCTCACAGTGACTGTCCCTTGTGTAATTGCCACTTGAATGTATTGCTATTCAACCACATTTATGGGCCCGTTTGGACCACAACACACAGTAGCATCTACAGAGAAGAATATCCCAGGTGTAACAAGTTGTAAGAATATACCAACAGTTCTAAGAAGTTCCCTAGCACATAGTAGCATCTACAGAGAAGAATATACAACATGAGGGCAGCCACTGTAAAGACAACATGATAATGTACACTCATTGTATGTGTACATTATCATGTTGTCTTTACAGTGACTGTCCTCATTGAAGTGGAAATTACACAAGGGACAGTCACTGTGAGATGTCCTCATTTGTGACAAGGACAGTCACACATGAGGACATCTCACAGTGACTGTCCCTTGTGTAATTGCCACTTGAATGTATTGCTATTCAACCACATTTATGGGCCCGTTTGGACCGCGACACATAGTAGCATCTACAGAGAAGAATATCCCAGGTGTAACAAGTTGTAAGAATATACCAACAGTTCTAAGAAGTTCCCTAGCACATAGTAGCATCTACAGAGAAGAATATGGGTCAACGAGGTTGACTTCAAAGCCATGCAATCTAATGGTAATAGTAATATCATAATTTGACATACTATCAGAAATACTTCCTAAATAGACTATTCAATCTTATAAGAGATGGATTCATGAGAACTATTATTTATGAAATATGAGTCAATGACTTTAATTAAAAAAATTACACAATCTAATTCTTGTAAAAATATCAAAATTTGACACATTGAAAATACCTTCCAAAGTATCGTTAATTGATTAATATGAATCACTACTCATGAAATATAATTTTATAAACCTAATCTAAAAACTACACAATAAAAATCTTAATAGAAATATTGTAAGAAACTATTCCCAAAAGCAAGCCTAACAAAATTTGATGAAAATAATTTTTGTTTCACTCAACTTTGACATTCACAACTTCCTCTTTTATTATAATAAGAAAAAAAATGTCTTTTTAGATATACCTCATGAACCATACTCGAATAATCTATCATTTTTCTTCTCAAAAACATATTTGCAGAGCCTGCTTCTTTTACTTGTTTGTACTTTTATCTCTCTGATGGAAAGGGTTCCTTCAGGACACATTTTTCCAAGTTCACTGCTTGAGATATTTGAGGAGGGTTCCCCTGCTTGAGTATCCATCCAACCCATATTCGAGTAGTTCTACAATTGCACAGTCTAAATTAATAATACTGACAATTGAATGACGAATGATGATACATAGAATTGATATAAACTAATCCTAAAAACACTAAAACATTATTAATATATTTATATTTCATAAATAAAATTGATATAAAAGATTTGGAAAGATACATTAAAAAATAGAAAAACAGTAATTTATAATAGAAGGAAACTTAAATTGCTATTTAAAAAAAAAACAAGAGTCTTAAATCTTATCATTTTGTTTCATTATCATCCATAAGTACACACCTCTAGCATAATAATTATATTTTACCACCCATAAAATGAAAAAAAGATTTTCACAAGAGAAATTGAAGCTAGATTATAAAAATGAACCATCTTATTGGAAACTGGAACTGTTATCATACCCAAAAGGACTACAAAATTTCACCTTATCATACCCAGATTGTTGCTTTTCCTGGCGGAGGGAAATTTGATCAGTAAAATTGACACAGAGTATGTTGTCTCCATTGTCATGCTGGATAACAAAACACCAACTTTAATGGGCATGTACTGTCCCTTGTGTAATTGCCACTTGAATGCATTGCTATTTGATGCAGGGGCATCCCTAATGCAAGCCAAAGACACCATGATTGAAGGAAGTTGCCATGAAGCCAAGGAGTCAAATCCTATCAATTGGAACATAAGATTTTCACCTTGGAGCTTTGAAGGATTGACTGGTGAAAGGTCCTTTTGATTGACAAATCAGAGTCTTTGAATGACAAATCAGAGTCTTTTTGAATGACAATAAATTAGAATAGGAGTTTTAGATGTTTTCTTGGTTTGTAATAAATATTAAGGATTGATTTTATCTCCTTATAAACATCCACTTGTTGGACACAAGACCCCTTGGTGACTTATAAACCTTGGGCATCTTTTGAGTCCTTGGATGAAATGAGCATAGTAAGTGTTTATTAGGTGTCTTTTAGATGTTGTTAAGAAGTTTGAAGGTCCAAAATAACTTTAATAAGTTTCCTAAAGTTTCACAACACATTTTTAACCTTCTCGGCAAAGTTGTTTGCAAAGTTGTAATGCAACTTTAAAAGTTGCTTAGCAAAGTTGACATTTGTTGGATAAACTGTTCTAACCACCTAGATGGTTGAACCAATGTTTGGAGAGCCTATTTTAGGCTTCAAATGGTCGAAGACAGACAGAGAACTAGTATTGTAATCATTTTGCTTTCATAAAAAATAAAAATAACCCTGTTTTAGTGCATTTCTGGTGAAAAACGAACTCTGTACGGCTGTACGGATGGTGGTTGGATGATAAAATTTGCCTGGAAGTTGTAATAGTGACATCTGATGCTTTAGAAGTTGGTTTGATTGATTCTCTTTGTTTTATATCTAAGTTATTTCAAATTTTCTGTGCATTGTTTACAAACCCTCATTTTCAAGGTTTGACTGATGTAAAGACCTTAACTCACGTTTCAACCATTAGAATTCCTTCTTCCTTGGTGGAATGAGAGTTAAGGATGTATATTTGTATATTCTAAAAGCCCTGACTACTCTGCATCACTATTGAACCACATTAATGCTTTTTTCCTTCAACAAATGAGGACAGTCACTATAAAGACAACATGATAATGTACACTCACTGTAAGGATAGTCACAAATGAGGAAATCTCAGAGTGATTATCCCTTGTGTAATTGCCGCTTGAATACATTGCTATTGAACCACATTAATGCTTTTTTCCTTCAAGTGGCAATTACACAAGGGACAGTCACTGTGAGATGTCCTCATTTGTGACAAGGACAGTCACACATGAGGACATCTCACAGTGACTGTCCCTTGTGTAATTGCCACTTGAATGTATTGCTATTCAACCACATTTATGGGCCTGTTTGGACCACGGCACACAATAGCATCTATAGAGAAGAATATCCCAGGTGTAACAAGTTGTAAGAATATACCAACAGTTCTAAGAAGTTCCCTAGCACATAGTAGCATCTACAGAGAAGAATATACAACATGAGGGCAGCCACTGTAAAGACAACATGATAATGTACACTCATTGTATGTGCACATTATCATGTTGTCTTTACAGTGACTGTCCTCATTCAAGTGGCAATTACAGAAGGGACAGTCATTGTGAGATGTCCTCATTTGTGACAAGGATAGTCACACATGAGGACATCTCACAGTGATCGATTGTCCCTTGTGTAATTGCCACTTGAATGTATTGCTATTGAACCACATTAATGCTTTTCTTCTTCAACAAATGAGGACAGTCACTCTAAAGACAACATGATAATGTACACTCATTGTAAGGACAGTCACAAATGAGGACATCTCACAGTGACTGTCCCTTGTGTAATTGCCACTTGAATTACACAAGGGACAGTCATTGTGAGATGTCCTCATTTGTGACAAGGATAGTCACACATGAGGACATCTCACAGTGATCGATTGTCCCTTGTGTAATTGCCACTTGAATGTATTGCTATTGAACCACATTAATGCTTTTCTTCTTCAACAAATGAGGACAGTCACTCTAAAGACAACATGATAATGTACACTCACTGTAAGGACAGTCACAAATGAGGACATCTCACAGTGACTGTCCCTTGTGTGATTGCCACTTGAATGTATTGCTATTCAGCCACATTAATGCTTTTCTTCTTCAACAAATGAGGATAGTCACTCTAAAGACAACATGATAATGTACACTCACTGTAAGTGTACATTATCATGTTGTCTTTACAGTGACTGTCCTCCTTCAAGTGGCAATTACACAAGGGATTTGTGTTTTCATTTGTGTTTTCAACAGCGCCGTAACCCTCCGCGAAATCACATCGGGATATAAGGGCAAAACAAATAAGAACGTTGTCATTTGTATTTTCAACAGCGCCGAGAGAGATAAACAAACTTAAAACTCAGACTTAAGAAAGATGAAGGCAATGCTTCAAAAGGCCGATGCCCTAAATACGGGAAAACACAATACCACCATTAAACGATGCCCTAGTCACCGTATCAATGCTGCCAGCTCTGTACCAGTATGCTGACTGCTCACTTTCATCCTGTGATAAAGGTAACTTCATTAATCATACTTGAAATGGCAGCATACGAACTAAAGCTGATGAACATTTATAAACTAAAAGTTTAAAACTACAGATTACAAATGTAGTAGTTTCATACGAAAAGAACTTGATGTCTGAAATTTACCATAAGAAGTATCCAAAGGAATACCACAGTACTGTTGAACTTGGAGAATCGGAGATGATCTACACAGCAAGGTTCAACAGCTGTAAGGACTGTTACACCATCTTTAGCATTTGAATACATTTTCTCCTTGGCTTCTGGTGGATCCTCAAAGACCCCCAATGACGTTTTCCCTACAATTATCAATTGTTTGTCAGTATGAGATATTAATAAATAAACATTAATCACAATATTAGGCAAACAATGTTCTTGATGTCTGAATCTAAATCACAAAAAGCTCTAATAAAGCAGTTCTCAGTTTCACATTAAACTAAGTTTCAATTTCAAATGGTTATAATAATTTTTGCAAGTTATAAGTAGCTGGTTACAGTATATGACATAAAAAGAAAAAAATTCATTTCTATTCTTTTCTTCTTTTTCTCTTTCAACGAAGCTTTTGCACCACACAAATGCATACCAAGAATTTCTCAGGAGGTTTCAAGACCATTGCATACCAAACTTCTTCTCTGTAGATGCTACTGTGTGTCGTGGTCCAAACGGGTCCAAATAGACCTAGTGACTCTAGTAGGTCTCCAAAACCTGTTCTGCAGCAATAACTCTTCAATTTGACAAAGGACCTTATGAACTTATATGTTTTTTGAGTACCCTTTTTGATGTTCTAACAATCCTCCAACTCCCAGACCCTGACTCCACTCCAGCATATCAATGTCCTTATTGAGTCCGCAGACCTAATGCATGCCTTTGGGTGTGGGTTCCAAAACAAGGCATTGAAAATGGGTGCATGAAACCAAGATCAGAGTTTGAAGATGTCCACCATGCTCTAAAGATCTAGATTCAACAAGGTTTGAGGTCCTTTACTTGCCGCTACCCTTTGATCTTGCATAATCCATCAACTCCTAGTCAAGAACATTGAGATTCTTGACCTAGGGCTTGCTCTTGAAATTCTCTGGCTTAGTATCCTGTTCCAAAGCTTTTAAAATATGAAAATAAACCCCCTTAACTTGCATTTTACAAAGAACAAAGGATATCCTATGGTTTATTTGCAAGTTAAGGCCATTTGAATGCAATAACCCAAAAAATGAGGGTTTGACAGAACAACAGATAAGAAAAAGGAATAACTTTGATATAAGGTGTCTTGAATCTACCAAATAAACTCTCAAAACATAAGATATAAATACTCTAACTTCCACACTGGTCTGCCCTCCCTTTCACATCCGTACACTGTACAGTGCTTGAAGGAAATGCACAGAAAAGGCTCTGAAATAGTGGCTCTATCTGACAGAGAGTCCATGCTAGGCTTCATGACTAACCTAGAGCACATTCCTTGTTATGGAGGAAGTTTGAATGGTGAAGAACTTATGGAATGGATAGAGGACCTAGATAACCATTTTGACTACAAGTATCTTATTAATAACCATTTTGACTACAAGTATCTTATGGATAGAGGACCTTGATAACCATTTTGACTCATTTAGTATCTTATTGAGCTTCACTTTGTTTCGAGAATATAGTTTAATATTCTCTACTAAACAGGGCCAACCACGTGAAGGTGGAAGCTCATTTGGCCCCACCCCCCTCCCCCTAACATCACTCTACATTCCCCGTTAACATCTAACATTCATTCATTCTTTCAATTATTAATAAAATGTAACATTCAATCAATATCACATGATAACATTCATTAACACATTAGATTCGTTAACACGCAACATTCATCAATATGAAAATAAACACATAATTCATGAACATTCATTAGCACATAATTAAATTCATTGAGACATAAAATTCAGTCATTATCAATTAAGGTATTTAGATGACAATCATTTCTTTTTTCTCTTTCTAATTTTTTTTTCTATGTAAGTTCTAAGAGGAGCATCAGTGTTATCATCAATACCCCCCTCATCAGTTGTTTTGTTCTTTGTTCTTGATGATCTCAAATTCCTATGCTACTGCAAAGGGGGGTCCTCTACAATAACAAATAAAAGAGTTAAATTTAAAATATTTAATTATAATTGTTACAAGTATTTAATTATTTTAAAGAACATAACTGTGGCGCTCTTTAATTACCTGATCTAGCCACATCATTTTGTCTAGACTCAACCTCAACATGCTCATGAGCACCGACCCCTCGATCCTCTACAGTTGCTATACAAAATGTTACATTAATCCAAACACCAATTGTAATTACATATAAAAATTTTAATAGCAAATGTATACCTCCACCACTAGGATGCACATCATGCGAACCTTCATTATGCATAGATTGTGTAGAAGGATTGTCAGGCTGCATTCCAATATCCTACACATTGTTATCATTGCTTTCTTAAAATAGATATACTCACTTTATATTAGAACTTAACATCAAATAGACTAATTGATAAAGTATTCAATTTGAAATAAATTTCATTTAGCTTATTTACCTGTGGCTCAGATGCATCATTATTTGAACCTTGCACACTGATTTCAGCTCGTAGCCGTTCAGCCACGGCTCTATAGCCTTGTTGGAAGCCAATTCTCTTGTCCTCTTCTGTGAGGCATCTATTGAACTCTGACCCCTACATTTTTTCTTGGTATGGTGAATTTTACTTGCATTGTTTGATCAAAAAAATTTTCCTTGCAATATATAAAAAAATTGATACAAGTTTTCATTTACTAATACTTACAACTCGTGCTTGAAGTTTGGAAAAACCACCAGAGTCGAGCTTGTGTGTCCCGTGCTTTTCTAATCTTGCCTTTTTTTCCTTTGATGTGTCAGGCAATCTATGAAAAGTTTGAAATATGTTAGAGACCAGTACAGGAAAAATTTAGAGGTTAATTAGTAAATAATTACATTCTCAAAAGTATCACATACCTTGCTCTACTCTCTACTGGCGTAATTCCTTTTTTCATGTCGGCTTTATACTTTCCATCCAAAATCAAACCCTGCCACTCAGCCTCAAGAACACAGGGCGGACGCTCGTGCCTTGGGTTAACCTCTAAATATTTCCTGTACTGGTCCCTAATATACTTCAAACATAAACCAGCTCTTTCAAGGAGCTTGTTTCTCTCGAATGCACGAGGTCCAAAAAGCTGGGTCATACTATGTACAAGATCATCCTTCAACTTTTTATCTTGGTTATTCCACCTTTTAAGTAAAAAAAAACATGTTAGACTCATAAATGAAGAGAAGCTACCTTTAATATAGTTCAAGAAATTGATGAAAAGGAAAACTATTCTAGCAATGATATGAAATCAAAATAGTGGTTTGGGGTTTTAGTTAGGATATGATGTTCCACCATGTACGTATGGTGGGCCCGAATATCCGCAAACACTCGTCACCAAGTTTTCGCCAAAAAATATCATTCCCTACAAAATAATCATGGGATCATTAGTCGATGAAGAGTGATCAAAAACTAAATTACTATTATATCACTATAGAATAATAATAACTTTAAAGTACCTGGAAGTTTGGATACTTTTAAGGGAACGCCTTCATCGTCGCTGATGATCAATACACAATCCTTCACCGTTCCCGTACTAGGAACACGGAAACATCCAGGAAATGATGTTGCATCGGGACTTGTTGCATCTCCTATTGCAAAAAATGAAAACCATTATCAAATGCCTCCAAGAAATAATACTTCAAGGGAAATAAATTGGTGCAGAGCACCCATGGCACAAACACAATCAAGGGATCTACATCGTAAACACATAACACTTAAACACATAACAAAAGAGAGAAAAAGAGGGATTTGTGTACCAGTAGATGGTGCAACAGTTGGTGCATTTAGGCTGTGTGTTGTTGACATGGCAGTCGGCAAGACATTTGTGGCTGTCCTGGATGGAGGCGGCGTTGTCATATCATCATGGAAAGGAGCTGAAGAATAAAATTGTTAGAGCATGCATAAATATAGAACGCGTGGACTAGCATGGACAAGATTGTTAGAGCATTAAAAAAAAAGATTGTTCGAGCATGTATTGTCAATGATTATGATCATTCCTATATATATTCAGTGGAAAATACAAGTGGGGAATGGAACATGTGATCTACCTGAACCACTTGCAATACCGGCCTCATCATGGGAATGGGGTTCAAAATTACGCAAATAACTCTGTAAAGACAATGCATCCATATTTTAATTAATGTCATAAAAGAGCATAACATAAAAACCATTATTGAACTCTTGTAATAATTAAAAATTTCATTAATACTTACTTTAAAGTTTTCAGAAGTGCGCAACAACTTAGCTGCCCTGTCTTTTATTTCCTGAGTCTGAGGATGTATGGATACTAAACGTAGAAGTTCTTTCCCAATTTTCTTTAGCAGCTTTTTAATGGAACCGATCGGGTCATCGGTCTCTGCTAAATCAATAAAAAAAGGGTCCACAAGGGGGGACTCCTGAGGGACTGCAGGTTGCTTTCCCTCTCTCCGACCACCGGCCCTCTGTGACAACAATAGTATTAGTATTATCAAAATTACTCCAAAACAATGAAGAAAATAACATTAAAAAAAATAACATTTTGCTTCTATCTAGTTTGCACAATTACAATGAGTTTTACCTGCTCATGTGTAGATGAGCTAGGAATATCGTCACCATCACCTTCGGGCGGTTGCTCCATATTGTGCCCCTGTGTCAAAGATCAAGTATAAAAATGTTAGCCAAAAATTTAATAACTAAATGGTATGTTGGAGTCATTGATTAGAAGTTGGTTTAATAGTATGTACCACCCCCATGATAGTAGCCTCGTTTGTATCTATGCGGTTCAAATTGTAATCAATAAGCAGCTCTTCCCCTGCACGTATTGATTTTATCGCACAGATGAATACACGATTTCCCTCGCGCGCCTCAAATATGCAATTGGGTTGCTTTATAGTTGACCCAGGTCGTGTACTATTTATAAAACCCGCAATATTCCCTGTTGCTTTTGGCCTTCCATCAATGTATATAGCCACACTTTTACTTTGATTATTGTCTTGCTGTTGTATATAATTTGCCGAGAGTGCATACCTACGCATACTTTTTTTATATTGAACAATATGCATCCAACTTTTGTAATCGTAACATGGTCCAACATACTCCATCAATTCAGAAACTTTGTTGTAAGACACCTCTATGCCATCCATAGAAAATAGGCCCAAACCATGTAATGATGATGGTGCTATGCGATATATCCTCTCATTAACACAAAAATCAGTGTTTATTGGAGGAAGTTCCTTGGGTACCCAATGTTTCTGTAGATGTTGGTACCTCAAGGGCACCTCGATGTCGCCTTTCGTCTCATCATCATAAGAACATGACCCCCCTTGAGCAAGGAAAAATTTCATGTGTTTATTGAATTTCCTTCTAGTCCTTTGACCTCTAGTTAATCTCCCTATTCTAGATAAACTGCATGTCTCACTTTCCTCTTCTATTCCTATATTTCCCTCACTCGAGGAAGACACTTCTGACAAATACCTATTTGCTGGTACCTGCAAATGGGAGAGATCTTAGAAGACATCAATCTTACTATTGATAAGTGTATTAAATAGACTTTCTATAAGGTGTATTGACTTATACCTGTCGATCCATGAGACTGTGCGGGATGCTCTTGAAAGGGGTTCAATTTCCTGCAAATGTAATTCAATTATCGTGAGCATAATCACATCATAATCATAATCACATCCATCATAAGCATCACATAAAAATTAAAAACATTAAAACGTACACATTATAACACTTATAGCTTTTAAATAGATAATGAATAAACTATGTAACCATTTAAGACAAATATATTTCTATCAAGAAATGAATATTAAATACATTAAGGATTGATGGCATACCTTTAAATTTCATCATCATCATCCTCATCATCATCATCATCATCATCATCATCATCATCATCATCATCATCATCCTCGTCATCGTCGTCATCATCATCGTCGTCGTCGTTGTCGTCATCATCATCAACATCATCATCATCAACATCAACATCATCTTCATCATCATCATCAGTAGCAGCATCATCTTCTTCTTCTTCTTCATGAAAATTTATCTCAGGAACATCATCCAATAATTGTCGATCATGATCATCATCTACATCATCTTCTACTTCTTCGGTATCTTCTTCTTCCATCGCATTATACTTTATCGGCCTTCCTCTCGGTTCATGTCTAACAACAAATGACCAACCCGGTTTATGTGAAACCTCTGAGTAAAATACCTGCTCACATTGGCTTGGAAGAACATAGGGCTCATCCCCAACTGGCTCAAACGACCTTGTATTAACCATTGTAAATCCATTATCATGTTCAATAACAGTTCTATTAGGATCATTTGGATTAAGTCGTAGCCTGTACCATTTGACAACGAAGAGTACTAATTTGAAGGAACTAAAGTCGCACTCAAGTATATCATCCAAAATGCCATAGTATTGATTTTTAGACTCTTGAGGATCTAAGTCATTTCTAGATGAAATATTAGTCACTTGAAAGATTGCAGTTATTCCAGAATCACAAGTTTTCTTCGTGTCATCCAACACTTTGACGCGAAATTTTTGACCATTACAGAACATACCCTTGTGGTGTTTAACCTGCAATAATATGTGAAACATATCAAAATTATTATATCGTGAGTTGATAAACATACGGGTGATTAATAATTTTGTACGTACCTGGAAATCTCTTAAACCATATGCTAAATCTATTTTCCTTTGCGTAACATTAGAATCTCCATTACGATGAGCTTCTTTAACCAATGAAGATACACCTTCCCATGTTAATGTGTGACCAGAATGTTGACATCGTTCAATCCATACCGTCATCCAATCAAGATTGTTTGCAATATACAAATGTAGTGCATCCCACTCTCGAGCAACTGTACAAAAAAAAATAGACGACTTACAACCGATTTATTTTGAAGATTAAGAAATAATTTATTACAATAACATCTTATAATTTATTACCTGTCACTTTCCTCAATCTACCTTTCCCCATCAAGTACTCCCCTTTGAATTTTTTAAAAGGGTCGAGATCCCAAATGCGATCTACATGGATATTTGAAGCAAACTTAGGAAGATATTCAGTAATGTACACCATAGTCTGGTATACCATGTATCCCTCTACCATAGAACCCTCAGGATGTGCTCTTTGTCGAACCAAAGCCTTCAAAGATTTCAAGTGCCTCTCAACCATCCACATTGACCTAGTGTGTGCAGGTCCACACAATTCAATCTCCTCAACTTGGTGTATGAGGTAGTGTTCTTGTGCATTGAAAAAAGTTGGAGGTAGACATTTTTGCATTTCACACAATAAATGAGGAATTCTTCTCTTCCAATAGTTTATATCTTCTTTATGAATTTCTTTAAATGACAACCACCTACATTAAGAGATTCAAGTCACAAAAAATATATAAATACGAGACTTTACAAAATAATATACAATAGATTACATAGCAAGAAAAACAAATCACGAATATAATAAATATATACAACAAATTGAACAGATATTACTGCTTACCTCATGTATTTTTCAAGATCATATATCACTTGTTTGATGTTATTGTTGAAGTGCTCTGGGAGAGATAGAGGTAGCACGTACTGCAGTAATTATAAACCAATCATTTCATTATTTTCTAACATAACATAATGAATAGTACACGTAGTTTATGAATATATTGTAAATACAGAAGAACATAACTTACCTTGATGAAAGTATGCCAATCATGCGTTTTGAGCCCTGGCCCAAATTCACTTTTCTTTAATATGAGATTGCTTATGTTCCCAGCAAATCCTGTGGGAAATCAAATTTTTCGTATGACTTCTTTTATGGCATCACTTTGCTGCTCCGTTAATAACCAAGGAATGGCACTTATATTAATCTGATCTCTATTTCTATTTGAGTGAATGAAATTCTTCAGTGCATGATTGGATTCATGAATGTCATTACAAATTTTGACAATTTTTTCTTTGTCACGCCTTCCATCCAGTATTTTCCACAATGTCTCTGTTATATTCTTTCCAACATGCATAAGATCAAACAAATGCACAATTTGTAGGTCCTCGTAGTAGGGCAACCTACTAAATTGTCTGGGATAGCTTTTTAGTCCCTTTGGAAGGTTGTCAGTAGTGCCTTGACGACTTTCACGATCATCAATTACATAATTAGTAAACAAAAATCACAATAGAAATATATAAATTACAAACATAAACCATTAAGTGGAACGACATTACCTCGACGATTAATTCTATTATATTCCAACTTCCATAGGCGAGGTGTCATTCTTCGTGGCTTTGATGTAGTCTCTTCTTTCCCATTGAAAAGATGTTTTTCCATACTTCGATACTTATGATTCCTGTGGAGGAAGTGTCTGTACTCATCAAACACATGCTTTCCTAAACTTTTTGAATGACGAGATTTCATCTTTGGACCACAAACTGGACATGCAAATTTTCCCTTTGTTTGAAGACCTACAAGATAATGATATAATTGGATTATTAAATATGTTGATTTTTATAATTAGAATTATCATGCGCAACTTGAATTCACTATAACATACCACAAAAATGTGTTAGCCCTGGGGCATCATGTATTGTCCATACAAGTATTGCATGGAATTGAAATTGTCTTTGTCTTATTGGTCTAGACACGTCATACATAGTGACACCGTTCCATAACTCCACCAACTCGTCAATAAGAGGCTCAATATATACATTCATATCTTTAACTTGATATTTACCTACTTGAATGAACAGTAACATTACATAATTATTGTGACCATTTTACTGTAAGATTTGTAAGTACATGTAAATTAATAACTATCAAATGATAAAATACCTGGAACAATCATTGCCAACATAATGTGCTCCCTCTTTATTGACATCCACGGAGGAATGTTATTGTTGATAACAAAAACAGGCCACACCGAGAAAACAGATCTCATCTCTCCAAATGGATTGACACCATCCGCTGCCAATGAAAGCCTGAGATTACGAGGTTCTTCTTTGAAGTGTTGCCACTTTTCCTCTATGTGCATAAATGCCGAACCATCCGCAGGGATTCGAATAATGTCATCTCGACTTCTATTGCGTGCATGGTAATCCATAAATTGTGCCAAGCTAGTACACCTGAATAATTGTCGCATCCGTGAAATAATGGGGATGTAACGAAGAACCTTGTGAGGCACCTTTTTTGTTATTCGATCTGTTCGATATCTACTCGTATGACATACAGGGCATTGTGTTGCAAATTCATGTTCTTTATAATATATAATATGATCATTGGGACAAGCATGTATTGCTTGATACTCCATTCCAATATCTTTCATAATAGCAGATAATTCTCGATATGAGCGAGGTAGAATATTTGATGGTGGTAACAAAAACTCGCCTATCAATCTACAGCAAAAAATATAAGTTGTTAATATAAACAATATTAGTGGTACATTATTCACCGTTTGTTAACTATAAAGACATATATGACATACCTTAACATACGTGACATTGTTATGTTGGATAAACCATTCATAACCTTCAAGTTCAACAACAACAATACAGCAGAGAGAAGAGTTGTTTGGGAGTCTTTGTATAGGGGCTCGTATGCCTTCTCAAGTAGAGGTACATCCAGGCTATCATCATCATCATGATCAGATCCGCTTGGACTAAATGTGTCATGGATCAATGTATTTATACCATCATCTTCAATTGTGTTTTCTAGCGCATGATCGTCATCTTCCATGGGATCATTATCTTCACCTTGGATATTCGCACCCCCATGTTCCTCCATATCATGTACTTCCCTGGGGAGATCAACCTATATAAAATTGATTAACATAAATAAACCATGATCTTTAACTCATCATCAAGTGATTTCATATGTATATAAATTGTTAAAATGATATAATGAACAACTTACCAGTGGATGATAGTCATGCCCCCCTTCAATGTGACCATTCTCCCTACAATGTCTCTTAACTGTTTTGATTAGCAATCTTCTACGGTTTAAGCCCTTACAAATTTTGCAGGGACAATAACATTTTCCATCACCTTTTCTTTTCAAGTTAGACCACAATCTAGCGATTGTCTCCCTATTTTGTTCTTCACTTATATTATCTAACATGATCGTTCTTCGCAGGAAGCAAAAATTGGGCTATGAAAACTTCGGTCTACAACTTTCAGTGACTAAGCAAAATTGTCAAAAGTACACAAATCTTCTTAGACCTAGTTAAATCCTTTAATATTTTAAAAGTCTAGTTAAAATATACATTAGATTAAAAAATATACAATTTTCATGCCTGAGCGCGCGGCTACGACTAGTGCAATGGTCTTCTTGCTTAGCTCTAGAAGCTCTCTAGCAATCAAAACATATAAGCTACAAGGCCTAATAGCAATTTCAAAACATATAAGCTACAAGGCAAGACATATTACATGACATGGCAAAATGATTAAAATATACATTAGATTAAAATATATACAATTTTCAAACCTGAGCGCGCGGCTATAACTCGTGCAATGGTCTTCTTGCTTAGCTCTAGAAGCTCTCCAGCAATCAAAACATATAAGCTATTAGAATTCATTAACTTTCTGTAATTGGAAAACTCTATTTGATATTAGACCGTAAACTACTACTATTCTCTCCATAAGAACTAAGTACAAAATTCTTTCAAGTTCACATCCATGATTCCCTTTAGATTAAAATATACAGCAAAAATAAGCTAAAAGTCTAGTTAAAATATACATTAGATTAAAAAATATACAATTTTCAAACCTGAGCGCGCAGCTATAACTCGTGCAATGGTCTTCTTGCTTAGCTTTAGAAGCTCTCCAACAATCAAAACATATAAGCTACAAGGCCTAATAGCAATTTCAAAACAAGGGTCATCAAAAGAACCAAAAACAATGTGTGCAAACAATACCTTGTGAAGTGGTATAGACAATTAGAAGATGCTACTATGTGCTAGGGAACTTCTTAGAACTGTTGGTATATTCTTACAACTTGTTACACCTGGGATATTCTTCTCTGTAGATGCTACTGTGTGCCGTGGTCCAAACGGGCCCATAAATGTGGTTGAATAGCAATACATTCAAGTGGCTTACACAAGGGACAGTCACTGTGAGATATCCTCATGTGTGACTGTCCTTGTCACAAATGAGGACATCTCACAGTGACTGTCCCTTGTGTAATTGCCACTTGAATGAGGTCAGTCACTGTAAAGACAACATGATAATGTACACATACAATGAGTGTACATTATCATGTTGTCTTTACAGTGGCTGCCCTCATGTTGTATATTCTTCTCTGTAGATGCTACTACGTGCTAGGGAACTTCTTAGAACTGTTGGTATATTCTTACAACTTGTTACACCTGGGATATTCTTCTCTGTAGATGCTACTGTGTGTCGTGGTCCAAACGGGCCCATAAATGTGGTTGAATAGCAATACATTCAAGTGGCAATTACACAAGGGACAGTCACTGTGAGATGTCCTCATGTGTGACTGTCCTTGTCACAAATGAGGACATCTCACAGTGACTGTCCCTTGTGTAATTAAGTATTGTGGGGAAGCATTCTAAATAACCAAAGCCGCTAACAATAAATTCAACACAGATATGTCCTCATTTCTGGGTATTTTAGCTCTCTAACAGCTGAATACCAGATTAAATAATAATGACAAAAGAAAAATAAACCCAACGTACTCAGAAATTGTAGCTGTGATTTTGCGGAGGGAATCTCTCTCGGCCCTGTTGAAAACACAAATGACAACCCGCTTGATTTCATGGAGGGAATCTCTCTCGGTGCTGTTCAAAACACAAATGACAACCCGCTTTGTTCAAAACACAAATGATAACCCGCTTGATTTCGCGGAGGGAATCTCTCTCGGCGCTGTTGAAAACACAAATGACAACGTTCCTTTTTTTTTTTGCATTTATATCCCGACCAACATAAGGTCCATTTGTAATACAACATGATAATGTACACTTACAGTGAGTGTACATTATCATGTTGTCCTTAGAGTGACTATCCTCATTTGTTGAAGAAGAAAAGCATTAATGTGGCTGAATAGCAATACATTCAAGTGGCAATTACACAAGGGACAGTCACTATGAGATGTCCTCATTTGTGATTGTCCTTACAGTGAGTGTACATTATCATGGTGTCTTTAGAGTGACTGTCCTCATTTGTTGAAGAAGAAAAGCATTAATGTGGTTCAATAGCAATACATTCAAGTGGCAATTACACAAGGGACAATCACTGTGAGATGTCCTCATGTGTGACTGTCCTTGTCACAAATGAGGACATCTCACAATGACTGTCCCTTGTGTAATTCAAGTGGCAATTACACAAGGGACAGTCACTGTGAGATGTCCTCATTTGTGACTGTCCTTACAATGAGTGTACATTATCATGTTGTCTTTAGAGTGACTGTCCTCATTTGTTGAAGAAGAAAAGCATTAATGTGGTTCAATAGCAATACATTCAAGTGGCAATTACACAAGGGACAATGTCATGAGCCGTGACATATTGAACTTAGTATAATAATAAAATGATTAGATGATATATAATAATCTATTATTAACGGTATATAACAATAATATATAATTATTATCAAAAGATAATAATAATATATAGTTAGCATAATAAGTAATATGTTAATTAAATAATATTAAAATATTAATAAATAATATAATTATGATTATAATTATAATATAAATTAATAATAAATAATTATTAATAAATTATATATATTATATTATAATAATATATTAAGTAATAATATTAAATCAATTATTGATATAATAATTTTAATATATAAATAATATTAATAAACCTCTCAATATAAAACAATATGTTATCACTATAATAATATTTATTATAATATTATTAATATTACTAACATCATTAATTATAATATTTAATAATAACAATAACATTAATAATAATAATAATAATAATAACGTTTAAAGCAATATCGAATATTTGTAATCGATATACATCTACATTAAACATCTGCATTATCTATCACGATGAGGAATGAAGAAGTGATACAACAATCACTAGTCATTACACATCGATACCATGAGAGGATGATTAATGAACCAAATACTATGAAGTCAAGATCAACATGATATGAATAAGGGATAGGTCGCTATGTGTTTCAGAAGATGTATTGATAAGCAAGAAGGATAACCATTCATATATTATAAATAATCATTAATTGCACAAGTTTAGACAATGACATATCCGATAAAGCAATATCAAACATGAAGACGTGCTAGCAAATATGCACCATCACTTCCTATGTTATCATGACAATAACATAAACTAGATTGAATTCTACTATCTATATCAATAGACACCACATAGGAGGATATCGACTAAAGGATTGAAAGATTATCGATTGTCTGAGATAAACCACATCTTGTAGAAACACAAAAGCATCAGTGATTATATCACAAGCTATTGATGAATGAGGCATCAGTCATGGATAATAAGTACAATGTATCCTTAAGTATTAACAGGAATGGAAGTCAATTTGAAGATCAAACTCCATTACCAGCAATCAACCAATAAATGGACAATTATCAGAAAATGATATCGACTTATATCAGAGTAGAAAGATTGGATATCATCATAACAATATGGGATAAGGCAAGAGTTAATATCGATTGACTAAATACTAATGATAGTTAGACCAAACTAATACAAACACAATGGATGTTAACTACTGGTTGCACTACCAATTAGGGAAGATTACCTTCATAAAAAGATTTGATATTGAGTCAATCTGGGAGTTATCTATGATCAGAAAATAATGAAATAATATTATGTGAACTGTCGGATTATGGAAAGGTGTGATTAACAAAGGGACATGGAGGAAGAAACAAGACACGTCTCATTCATAGCATCTCTTCATTTGTTAAAGACAATATAAGAATGCATTCTCGTCAGTCACTCAAGGCATCATTAGAACTTTATTTACTTATCCATATTTGGATATACTCAATAGAGCATCTGCCTTTGGCAGTTTGGTTTCAAGTTTATCATTGCAGATCAGAGACAACACCATGATTGCACAGATAGAAAGGATAGTCAGAAACAGCATCAATATTTGAAGTTGCAAGCATATAATTCAGAATCTGAAATAGCAACATATCACTCATAGCGATATTACACATTTGCATAATTACATCATCATATCAGACACAACAAATACATTGCTGTAAGCAATACTTATTGATTGTATATCGATATTGTTTATATCAGACATACCATCATTATACTATCACTATAAGTGATAGGAAACATCATATTCATAGCATATTTCATATCATTATATCCGACAGTGCTATTAAACATATTGGTATCAATATCATCTTGCACACTTATTGTGATTGAATCTGAAATAGCGGTTGATATCTTAAGTAACCTCCATTACTTAGTTTAATTGTAAGTATCTGATAGAGTAAGTTTGAGAAGTGGAGTAATTGTTCCTGTTTTCCAAGTTAGCCAAAAAGGGGACATTACAGACAATCACTGTGAGATGTCCTCATGTGTGACTGTCCTTGTCACAAATGAGGACATCTCACAATGACTGTCCCTTGTGTAATTCAAGCGGCAATTACACAAGGGACAGTCACTGTGAGATGTCCTCATTTGTGACTGTCCTTACAGTGAGTGTACATTATCATGTTGTCTTTAGAGTGACTGTCCTCATTTGTTGAAGAAGAAAAGCATTAATGTGGTTCAATAGCAATACATTCAAGTGACAATTACACAAGGGACAATCACTATGAGATGTCCTCATGTGTGACTATCCTTGTCACAAATGAGGACATCTCACAATGACTGTCCCTTATGTAATTCAAGCGGAAATTACACAAGGGACAGTCACTGTGAGATGTCCTCATTTGGGATTGTCCTTACAGTGAGTGTACATTATCATGTTGTCTTTAGAGTGACTGTCCTCATTTGTTGAAGAAGAAAAGCATTAATGTGGTTCAATAGCAATACATTCAAGTGGCAATTACACAAGGGACAATCACTGTGAGATGTCCTCATGTGTGACTGTCCTTGTCACAAATGAGGACATCTCACAATGACTGTCCCTTGTGTAATTCAAGCAGCAATTACACAAGGGACAGTCACTGTGAGATGTCCTCATTTGTGACTATCCTTACAGTGAGTGTACATTATCATGTTGTCTTTAGAGTGACTATCCTCATTTGTTGAAGAAGAAAAGCATTAATGTGGTTCAATAGCAATACATTCAAGCGGCAATTACACAAGGGACAGTCACTGTGAGATGTCCTCATTTGTGACTGTCCTTACAGTGAGTGTACATTATCATGTTGTCTTTAGAGTGACTGTCCTCATTTGTTGAAGAAGAAAAGCATTAATGTGGTTCAATAGCAATACATTCAAGTGGCAATTACACAAGGGACAATCGATCACTGTGAGATGTCCTCATGTGTGACCTTTGTGAAGGCAAGTGCCAATTTGTACCCAAGTTAACAATATTGTGGCAAAAGTGGGAATGAAGCATTTAGGGGTCAAATTGGGCAAAGAAGTGTAGAAGTGGCCTATGTGAGGTCTAAATAGCCTAACTAAGTCATGGTTAGGGTCTTATGGTGTTTGAACAATAAGTTTTGAACCAAAATCCCAAAGGTTGTAACAAGTTGTCAATGTTGTCATTCACAACATTGACAACATTTGTGCAAGGGAGCATTTTCGAGTAAGATGGTTATGTAACTATATGAAACCATTGAATTAGGCATCAGATCAACTATAAGAGGCCTCCATCGATCTGTGCAAAAGGTTGGGGGGAAAAACATTTGGAATTAAGAAGATTTGTAGAGTAACACGGTTTTAGTGAATTCTTGAGTTTTTTTGTTTCTTTGTTTTCAGTTGATTAATGGATTAGATAGCTCGCAGTGTCTATTGGAAAAGTTAGTACAAGTTGTTTTTTTATTCTGTGTTGTGTTTTTTTTGAGTTTTGAAGCATTCCAACTAGTTTGTTAATTCTTTTGTTAAGTACCCTATCATTGGTTTGAACCAGGCAGGTTGAACAAATGGAGTCTTAGCTCATCATTCCATTGTCAATTTTTTACGGGCTCTTGGAATGGGTGAGGAGACTCCATGTACTATATGTTTGGAAGGAGGGGCCCTGGGAAGCTCATTTTCTATGTTTGCAATGATGTCCTAGGTGAGTCAGTTGAGCACAGTTAGGGATGACAAATCATTACAAGACGATTACAACAAGTTGAATGCATTGGTTGCTTCAACTAAAATCTCATGGAGAGGTAGACACACATCTAAAGAAGCCCCAAGTCAAATTAGAAGATTGGGTGAGTTTCTTTGGCTGCTAAGAAAACAAACTCTTAGTCAGACTGTCCAAGTTGTGTCAAAATACTTGTTTTCAGGCATGGCTGTAGCAGTTGGTGTACAAAAAATCTAGGAGGAGAAGACCTTAGATATCTTGGAGTTCTCAATAAAGGGCATCTGAATCCTAAGCCCTTTAGGTGGCTTAATATAAACAAAAAGGCTTGACAAAGGCCTAATTGCTAGCAGCCTATTTTTGGGTGCAATTGGCATGGTTTGATGAACCCGATTGAAGTACTAATGAAAAGTATAGGTGAAGGAGTAATATTGAAACCAATAGAGGTCCTAGTGGCCAGCCTCTCCATGGAGTAAAGTTCTAGTTGAATGTGTTTCAATTTGTGAAGACAAGACTAGGAGTGTCCTAGTAGCTAGATTGGTATTGAGCAGAGTTCGTTGTATTTCTTGTTGGTGTGCACTAGTTGAAGGAGTGGGATCTTGGGTAGAGATACCTAAAGAGTGTAGGGATAGTTAAGTACCCTATCAAGTCAAAACATTGGCCTAAAGAGACCCTAGTGAAGGATAGGGAGTGAGCAAGACAAAGTGTTACATCAATTAACAAGATCATTTTTTGGTAATTGTGTACATTATCATGTTGTCTTTATAGTGACTATCCTCATTTGTTGAAGAAGAAAAGCATTAATGTGGTTCAATAGCAATACATTCAAGTGGAAATTACACAAGGGAATATCACTATGAGATGTCCTAAGTGTGATTGTCCTTGTCACAAATGAGGACATCTCACAGTGACTGTCCCTTGTGTAATTGCCACTTGAATGAGGACAGTCACTGTAAAGACAACATGATAATGTACACAAGTACCGTGAAGGTAGTCGCAAGTTAGGGCTGTTTCATTGCATACCCAAAACAATGAAGACATTACAGTCCACAAAACGTTTGTGCTTGAAAGGTTAACAAATAAAATTAAACTTCTAAATAACCAAAGCCGCTAACAATAAATTCAACACAGATATGTCCTCATTTTTGGGTATTTTAGCTCTCTAACAGCTGAATACCAGATTACATAATAATGACAAAAGAAAAATAAACCCAACGTACTCAGAAATTGTAGCTGTGATTTCGCGGAGGGAATCTCTCTCGGCGCTGTTGAAAACACAAATGACAACGTTCTTGTTTTTTTTGCCCTTATATCCCAATGTGATTTCGCGGAGGGTTACGGTGCTGTTGAAAACACAAATGACAACGTTCCTTTTTTTTTTTGCCCTTATATCCCGACAACATCGCAATTGCAAGTTAGGGCTGTTTCACTGCATACCCGAAACAATGAAGACGTTACGGTCCACAAAACGTTTGTGCTTGAAAGATGAACAAATAAAATTAAACTTCTAAATAACCAAAGCCGCTAACAATAAATTCAACATAGATATGTCCTCATTTCTGGGTATTTTAGCTCTCTAACAGTTGAATACCAGATTACATAATAATGACAAAAGAAAAATAAACCCAACGTACTCAGAAATTGTAGCTGTGATTTCGCGGAGGGTTACGACGCTGTTGAAAACACAAATGACAACGTTCTTGTTTTTTTTGCCCTTATATCCCGATGTGATTTCGCGGAGGGTTACGACGCTGTTGAAAACACAAATGACAACGTTCTTATTTTTTTTGCCCTTATATCCTGATGTGATTTCGCGGAGGGTTACGGCGCTGTTGAAAACACACATGACAACGTTCCTTTTTAATTTTGCGCTTTATATCCCGACAACGTCGCAATTGCGACAGTGCCAAATGTATTGTCGTCGCAAATTGCGACGGTGTCGTGGGGCTATATTTGAAAAAAAGAGGCCAAAACCGCATGACATTTGCCTGCCGTCGCAAAGTGCCGTCGCAATTTCACCCAAATGTATTAGTGTTCTGGCATCCTAACTTGAAACACCTGAGATTCTTGACCTTAGGGTCAAGGTCGACCTTGGACCTTAACCTAAGTTAGAGTCGACCTCGACCTTGACCCTTGGTCCAAATTTCAAAATCAGAAGTTTCCAGATGTCGGGTTTCAAAAAGTTTTATTTTCCCGCTTTTGGGTCGGGCTGTTTCGGATTTCAGAATGGTAAAATCTTAAATTATATTTAATCTAGGTCCATTTCTAGGGGTTTAAGGTTTAAAATGAGAATTTAATTCTCCTATGTTGGTCTCTCTAGAAGTTTGGTGCCCCTAGACTTGTATAAAATGAAGCCTTCCTTCTATCCATCAATCCATATCTCTTTTCATATCTCCATCAAGTATCAAGTGATCCAGTATTCACAAAAGCATTCTCAAGAAAGAATTCAAGCCATGTAACAACATTTCAAGCATTCAAGTTCTCCATTGAAGATCAAAGATTCAAGCATTCAAGCCTTTGGAGGGATTTGGTTCAAGGCATTCAAGACTCATCATTCAAACCCTTAGACCTATGCCATCATGGTGGTGTGATCTTCCTTCAAGATCCTTTGTTCATCTTCAAGATCTATTCATTCTTCATTCAAGGTGGATTCCAAACATACAATCATGGAGGTTTTGATTTACATTTGTTAGTGTTTAAGTCCAAGCTTTCATATCAGACATACTTGTTTACATTCCAAATCAATTGCATATCTATTGAATATCATAGCTTCGTTGTTAGATCTACTTCTACTACTTGCTAGCATTCTCTATTTCAATTCCATTTTTAAGGTTGATTCCAAACCGAGGGTTTGACCAAGGAAAACCCCTCATCCAAACAACAAAACCTTTTTTCTTTGCAGGTATAGGTGCAGGACAACGAATCACAGATTAGATCAGAGTACCCTTTTTTGGTGAACTTCCAAGATCCGCAAATAGATTGGTTTCGTCAGAACAGTGCAGGTAAAGGTCGACATAAAGGGGTAAGATTGTGCCTCGGGATAAGATCTTACCCCTGTTTTGGGTCAAGGTTGACCTTTCTCAAAAAGACAAAAGGTTCCTGGGTTTTCTCTATTTTTGTGTAATCTTTCCATGACTCCTTATGTAAATTAAGTGTTGGTGTAATTAAATATTACTAATTACACTTTACTTAAGTTTTACTTAGGATAATGTATTGCATAATAGTTTGTCATTGAGACACCTAGGAGTTTGCATTTCATTTTAGCACATAGTGTAGGAGAATTTCCACTTTAGGTGTGAGATCCACCTTTAGTGCTATTATCACATTATCATCCTCTCATTGTTGCACATGTTGCACATACTTTATTGTACAATGGAGGATGATCCACCTTTGGTGGACATGTGATTATACCTTGTCTAGTTGATAGGTTATCATTTGCATCTCTCCTAGTTATCATACATTGCCTATATATTTAAGCACAACTATTTTGTACTTAATCAATTTACATCCTATTCATTGTATTTCATTATTGATCAATATTGAATCAATCATTTGATCATTATTTTGCCTATCTCTCTTGTGCTATCAATTGCGCTTCTAGATCTTTGCATTTTCATTCTTTACCTTAGGCAAATTATTACATGGTATCAGAGCATTGATCCAAAATTCTTACATGGTATCAGAGCCATATAAGATTTCATTGTATAGCCTATTTGGAGAGAATTTCCCTGCAGGTCAAAATTAAAGCTTGCTGGTATAAATTAGAGGTTGACATCACATTGAGGAGGTCTAGAAACCCCTAAATCAATTTTGTTTCATCCAAATCGGGCACCTAAGGCAAATCTAGAGCCCTTTGAATTTTGGAAGTGCGGTGGAGGCAATTTAGAAAAAATAATTTTAGAGGCAATTTTAAAACAATGATATCTCAGTCATCTAGACTCCTTTTTTTTGAGCAATTTTTTTTTGTTTTGGGATATAATTTCATGATATACACAATGATGTGGTTTCAGATCTCTGTTCCTAGTTTTTTCTAAACATCGTAAATCCTGATTTTTGTAGCTTTAGAGGCTTTGTTCGGGCTCATATGGACACATTTTTAGGTGCTATTTCTTTTAAAGTGCATGATTTTTTGTCTACTTTCCAGATCTAGTATCAGTACTTTCAATATTTGGTCTATTTGGCCATATATTTGACACTTGTAATTTGTTGGATCTTTGAGTGGTCTTGTGTCTTATTTGTTGGAGTCTACTATAACTTCATATTTTCTGTTGTAATCATCAAAATCAGAAGTCCACTTTGGTCCATTTTGGCAAATGACAATTGTATATGCACTATATATAAAAAGTGCCAAAATCATCTTTTTTTTTTTTTTGGGGGGGGGGGGGGGGGGGTGTGTCCTTTGATGGAGTGAATTTGGAGGGTGTCTTGTGTGGTTGTGTCCTCTTTTTCTCTAGTTCTCTTTCAATTTTTCATTACGGGTTCTTATGGATTTTCCATAATTAACTCCACATAACTATGCTACATGGAAAGAAAATGTATGGAGCAAGCTAATGGTGAAAGGTTTAAATCATTATGTGAATGGAACAATTAAAACACCTACTAGTCCTAATGTGGATGATACAAAACTAAATGATTGGAGAAATAAAGACTTTAAGGATTTAGGAATTTTAAGAACATGTGTTACTCAAGATCTTATGTTTCATATTTCCTCCTTGGGAAATGCCAAGGAAGCTTGGGATAAACTTGAAGATTTGTATGGTAAAGTGGATGAGGATAAATGATTCACAATTCCAGAAAATCTTCTCAAATTGGATCATAAGAACTTTGATACAATTCAAGATTTCATGAACAAAGCCAATGAGTTGAGAGCACAACTTAAGAATTGTGGTATCACCATCAATGATTCACTATTGATTCATCATATGATGGACAATCTTCCTTCAGAATATGCAGCCTTTGTTTCAAGTTACAATACTCACGAGTTGACCATGGGAAGTTCCTTCACTGCACCTTCATTTGAGTCATTTGGAGAAATGTTGATGTTGGAACAGTCCAAATTGATAAGTAGGGGGATTCTCAAGTCTTCAAATTCTAAGGCATTGGTGACTAATTATGGGAATCAAGGAGGCAAAGGTTCATACAAGAATAAGAACAAGTGGCCACACAAGACACAATAAGAGAAAGATCAATCCAACTCCTCACCCAAAGGAAAAAATAAGGGGAAATAAAAAAAGGAGTTTCTCACTTGTGCATATTACAAGAAGAATGGACATGAAGAACATCATTGCCACAAGAAGGAATAGATGAACTCAAGCATCTTCTAGGAAGAATCAAATAAGTCTACCTTCAAGAATGACTACTCATCCTCTTCTTCACATTCAAATTTTGATAAAGGAAATGATCACAAAAAGGATAAGGGCAAAGGTCAAGCTTTAATTGCTACTTCAAATCATGACTCAAGGAGATGACTTCTAGATTTAGGGGCTTCTCATCATATGGCATCTTCACAATCTATCTATTCTTCATTTGAGCCTTGTCATGCACCACCTATTTTAATGGGCAATCATACTTACATGAATGTGAGGGAAATGAACTATTGATAAGGGGGAGGGAACCTTCAAAGATGTGTTATGTGTACCTCACCTAGCTCATAATCTCCTTTCCATCTATCAAATCACTAATGGGGAAACAAGGAGGATTGTGAAATTCACTCCTAAATCAGTTTTTATCAAAGACTTGGAGACTAGAGAGATCATTGCTATAGGGGTGGTTGATCATGCATCTCAGTTATACTACTTTGCAGACTTTGCTCATGATGATGATAGTGATTCTTCAACATACTTTGAGGAGAACTTTAGCTACTTGAAATTGGATATCCTCACATGTGATCAAGTTCTTGAGCCATCCATTCCTTCTCTTCCTATTAAGATTACTTCTACTCTTGCTCTTGTTGATGCTTGCATTTATACAACCATGGCTTTAGGTGATTTAGTGCAGCTAGATATTCCTTGTCTTCTAGACTTAGTTCCATGGGATGACTACTTGACAGACATTGCAGGTTTGTTTGTGGATTCCTGCATCATAGATTTGGGAGACATTATTGATGACATTCATCTTCTCTTTGAAGATGATACTTCTTCAATTTTGTGAGGGAGCATGCTGACCCTCATCTTTATTCTCTACTTGATCATTCTTTCGAAGTTGACATGATGATGGATACTTTGATACACCAGTTGGAGGAGGTCACTTTATCTTTAGAGGAGACACTTGAGTCTTTGAGATATGTTCTACATTCATCCTCATTTGATCCTGACTTGTCTTTTTCAATAGTGGGCCTAGTACACATGATTTGGAAGGAGGCACTTTTTTCAGTATTGACACGGGGACACTTGAGCAAGTTTCAGAGATTCCATATATTTTGAGGTTTCTTCCTATAGATTGGGAAGTCCTTCATACATGCACCTTTGGTTTTGTTTCTTCCTAAGGTGAGGAATATTTTTCTACACTCATGAAGTAGTTTCTACATCGAGCCTAGAGCATCTACCACATGTGTACATTCTACATTTAGGGGGGGCTACTTGGTCTCATTTAGGGGGGGCTACTTGGTCTCTCTTCCACTTCTTCTCTCCTATATGTGGATTATTGATTATATATACATGATGTATGTCATAATGTGGAGGTCTTGATTACTCCATCCATCCATGCATCTTGTTTATTTTCATCTCTCTTTTTGGGGGAGGGATTTTCTCACGAGGTTTTCCCTCTTTCTCTTCTTTATGAGAGATTGCATTTTCATATTGTACATGGGGACCTAACATGGCCTAGTAGTCGAAATGCATCATACATTGTCATCTAGCTTTGCGAGCTTAAATGCATTCCTCTAAGTTTCATTTAAGGGGGGGTGTTGGTATAATTAAATATTACTAATTATACTTTACTTGAGTTTACTTAGGATAATGCATTGCATAGTAGTTTGTCATTGAGACACCTAGGAATTTGCATTTCATTTTAGCACATGGTGTAGGAGAATTTCCACTTTAGGTGTGAGATCCACCTTTAGTGCTCTTATCACATTATCATCCTCTCATTGTTGCACATGTTGCACTACTTTGTTGTACAATAGATGATGATCCATCTTTGGAGGACATGTGATTACACCTTGTCTAGTTGATAAGTTATCATTAACATCTCTCCTAGTTATCATACTGCATATATATCCAGGCACAACTATTTTGTACTCAATCAATTGGGCATCTTATTCATTGTATTGATCAATATTGAATCAATCATTTGATCATTATTTTTCCTATCTCTCTTGTGCTATCAATTGAGCTTCTAGAACTTGACATTTTCATTCTTCGCCTTAGGAAAATTCTTACAAAGATAAGATTATGTACACTAAGCTAATCAATGGGTGTTACATTCACCATATCCCTTTCTTCAAAATAGATGTTCTTCTTTCATTGTATTCTCTTATTTCAAAATACACGATTATTTCTGACAACAAAATCTCAAGTGCAATTTGGCAAAGTTAATAACAAGAAGCTCATGGAAGCTTAAAATCTTTCCATAACTCCTTATGTGAATTGAGAAACAAAGATGAAAAATATGTGCATCTCAAAGTCTCCAACGTATACTTCACTTTACATGCACAATCATAAAAAATAAAGGCAACACAAAGTCTACACTTATTTCTTTTCTTGAGTGTACTACACTAGTTTCATATGTGATAAGCAACTCAAATTTTGTAAGATAAAGCCTAAAAATGTAACTATAATTCTAAATACAATTAGCAACTCAAAGTCTACAAGATTGAATTTGAATCCCTCTTGAACATCAACACAACACTCACAATTTTTTTGCAAAGATGTCATCATGTAACAACTTGAATCAACATAATTTTTGAAAATAACTTGCCTCTTTTATTAAAAGCAATTTGGTTTACATCTAAGTTCAAATTTTTAGAGAGCACACACAATCTGGCAAAGTTTTGTTGCATTGCCAAAAGATAAAAGATTACATAGAGCACCCTCCTATATATAGGTGAGGAGCTAAGAGAAACAAAGTGGGAGAAGTTCAACTAACTAATAATTTTTCACAACTAACTATCTGTAGTTGATTTATTCAACATTGCAAGTACTATTGTATTTTGACTTGCAATTTGATTATATGTAATTACAAGTCATGACTTCGCATGTAATTTGATCTCATGCAATTACAAATTTTGATTTTGCATGTAATTTGTCAAAATAAAATTACAAGTGCATAATTTGCACCAATCTAAGTGTCTGACAAGACACAAAAACTTATCAACATCATCCTCTGCAAATCTTCATGTACTACAAGATGTTGATACTTGGAAACTTCTATTTTGGTGAAGGGATTTCATTTCAAGACAAAAAATTGCATCTTTGAATATTCTTTTGTCCTTGTGAACAAATTCTGACCTGATCTCTTTCCCGAGGTAGTATTGTTCTTCAAGGGAAGTTTTCTTTCTACACACCTTTAAAACTTGAGATTTTCAATGTCCCTTACTATACTTTAACTGCTCTCTCTTTTTACATTACTCTAAAATCAAAGCTTCTTTTTGACAACGATCTCCTTCCTTGTTTGAATTGAGCTATAGGACAATATTCTATGCTTTTAATGTTGGTTCTATGAAGTCCATGTTCACTCTTATAATTTGTGGCCATATCCATCTTGAAAGAATTTGAATTGCCCTTATTTGATGATGCAGGAGCATCTCGGGTCCTTGGCAATCCCGTGTCACCAAAAACATATTTGAGTTTGTTTGTGTTGCTCGGTTCCTGCTTTTACCGAGTTGGTTCGGTGTTGCTCGGTTTCCTTTGTTTGCCAGTGTTGGTCGGTTATCTCTTTGGCGCTCGGTAATTTTCTCTGGCGCTCGGTGATGCTTGTTTGACGCTCGATTGACTTTGCTTACAGACATGTTTCTTTTGAGTTTCTGTTGAGGCTGACTTGTGCATTGATTATGGGTCACAAATTTAATGCTGGTATCCATCTTTGGGAAGTGTGTGGTCCCAGATTGACCGTTCCTTCCATTGATTGTGGATCTGAAGGCCGACTTAGTTCGGTAGCCTCTTGTATAAATGTAGTTGTTTGGTTAGAGTTTAGGAGGAAGTTTTGATAGGAGATAGAATATAGTAGATTGAGATTATTCGCAGATCCTCACATGTTTGAGGACTTCTGTAATTCATTGTAATATCTGGCCGAAACCGGGAAGGCCTTATAGCCCAACATGTATGAATCAATTTGAAGTAATATATGAATGATACTGCATTTTCTCTCTCCCACTGTGTTATTGTTGCTTCTGCGTGCTGTTGAGCAAGGTGGTTTAGGTTAGGGTGTGCTATTTATTGGCCCCTCCTGCTCTCTTGTGTCATTGATATTGCTTTTAAAACCTAGGATCCACGTTTTGTCTCACTATACATCATTGTCTTAATCGAGCATTGCTTTGGATACTTCTATTCATCTTGGAGTCTATTACAAAATAAGGCCTATGCCTTTATCTATCATGAGAGAGGAACATGTGTGCAAATAGGATTAACAAAGGAAGGTCTAAAATGACATGAATGTGAGGTCATAAGTGAATTTTGGATCTTGAAGGCCAAATTACAAGTGTGGAAGAACATGATATTTACTTGTACTGGGAAACCATTATTGCAACTTTATATATACATGGGAAATGTGAAAACTTCCACTTGTAATCGGGTCCAAAAGTTTCATTTTCAAGTGATTTAGAGTATATTTTAGGCCACATTCAAGTTTTGGAGGCATATTGCAAGTAATAGACTTGTATTTTTACTTTGTAATAAAAAATTGCAATGAAGTTCCTCAACCCAAAATACAAGTACAATGCATAGTTTAGGTCTTATGTCATCAAATGCAACTAAGATACTTGCAATAGAATTGTAAAATGGAACTTGTAATGCAATATTGAAGGCCCAAAAATGCATTTTGATTAAGTAATACAATGCACAAAGGGGATCTTGAAAGTACAGTTGCAAGTAACTTACTTAGCATTTTTGTTTTCTCTAAAACTTGTAATGAGATTCAACTAACTTGATATAGCAATATCATACTATGGAAGAGGTTTTTGACAAAAATATGGATTCTAGATCATACACCTCACACGATTAGTGAATGGAAAATTATATACACATTTTTCAAAGACCACAAATGCATTTGAACCTCATGAGTTTCTAAGGAAAACAAAGCAAGAAGAGAATGTAAAAAATGAAGCCATAAAAGCTCAAAAATGACTAGCAATCATGAAAAAAAATAAGCAAAACCCTAACCCATAAACAATAAACATTATCAAACGAAAATGAAACAAAAACCCATACCTGAAAAATGCAGAGACAACTTGATAGGGTATGCAAAAATGCTAAGAATGTGTAACAACGCCCAAGATATTGTACAACGCCCAAGATATGTTACAAATCTGTTAAGCACGATCTTATTAAGCCGTTTTGGAAGAATCAGAGTCCATTTTGCATCAAAGACCTCACCTTAAATCCGAACTCCAGTTCATGCAGGTTTCAATCAACACATTGCAAGTAACAAGTTTATATGACCATAAGCTTTGCATTCGCGTTTCTATACGCACGATACAAGCTTCTTTTTATTTTAAAACTTATATTGTTGACTATATAGCCCGTAATGTAATATGAC